>CM062818.1:1879900890-1880261034 GCA_031772625.1 Pinus tabuliformis
ATATGAAAATGATTTTACAGTGGTAAAACCCTCTCAGTAAAAGAGGATGATGTTTGTATCGGTTTTTAATGAATAGAATGTTTTAATGGTGGTAAAATACTCTGTCTCTCACTGAATTTTTTTTTAAGTCTCTCTGTGCATAAAAGATCCTGGAGTCAAAGAACAGAGCATTGTCTCTGTGTTTAGTTTGAATCTTGGTTTTGGTATTTTCCCATTAAAAATACCCAACACACCCTGTCTGCGTGCCTGCGACTGCACGTCACGGCAGTCCAGTTGCACAAGTGGACTGCAGGACTCCAGTTGGCCATGGAAGCATGAGGATCATTGGTAATGTCGTTCTTGAATGACAAGAGCCATTTCCGATCGTCATGAAATTTGTGCGCAGAGAAGGAGAAGGAAAAACAGCATACGAAGAGGAGAAACAAGATACGGAAAGGAAAATAAAAACATAGAAACGCCATGGTGCTTGAAATGGAGAGTAGAAGAGCAGAAGTGCAGTGGTGTGTAGGTGGCTTCTCACATGGTATTTATAGACGGAAAACGGAGATCGCAAGACGGAGAGGAGATCGGAAGTCAATACGACAAAGAATGATACAGACAAAAGTCAAAAAGATGAAGATGTAATCATTTTTGTTTTATTATTTTATATTATAATATTTATACCGGCATATTTTGGTAAAAAGCTGAAAATGTAATAATAATTTATATTTTACTATTATAATATTTATAGTGCCTTGTTTCTGATTTTGGTCAAAAAGCTGAAAAATTGATAATTAATATTTTATTATAAATATAAATTTAATAATAATTTGGGTGAGACGGACAAGAGAAGATCACAAGTGGAGATATCTGACTTTTGGAAGCTATAAGACAGAAAGAGCGCACAAAGTGGGAAAGAAAGGCAGATATCGTACCAAACTCACTTTTGGAAGTTATAAGACGGAAAGAGCGCACAAAGTGGGAAAGAAAGGCAGACAAACAGGTGAAGCCCGCGATTATAAAGTTGAGCTACACATCCTAAAATGTCGGGAAAAAGCAGGCGAAGAGGTAGATCTAAATATGTTACCAATTTGTTCCCTCAAAACCATAAATCTCATTGGATAATAAATGTGACAAATACTATACATATATAAGTAAATATACTTATTAATCTATATCAAATACTTATTAATATACTTATTGTTATACTTATTAATATAATTATAAGTAAATATACTTATTAATATACTTATGGTTAAGAATGAGGGTTTGACAGTGCCATTTCGCAATTAGTGGAGGAATATGAGAACATCGTGACATTTCACAATTATCAATTTTGTTTAGTGTCAAAGACCACCACGGTGGCATTGACCCTCACCTTTATTTTGTCCTTTGGAATATCTATCTCATGGAGTGAAGTTGTAAAGACAGACTAAAAAATAGACGCAACACTCTAAAAAGATAGTGGAGGACTTAAAAAATAGACGCAAGACTCTAAAAAGATAGTGGAAGACTTGAAAAGGTAGACGCGAGACTTTAAAAAGATAGTGGAGGACTTAAAAAGTAGACGCAAGACTCTGAAAAGATAGTGGAAGACTTAAAAAGGTAGACGCGAGACTTTAAAAAGATAGTGGAGGACTTAAAAAGTAGACGCAAGACATATCCTAAATATAAGCAAAGACAGATCCTAATTATTCGCCCGCAATCAAAAGCAAAGACATATCCTAATTATTCGAAATTAGGTTTTGAAAAAGAAGAGCAAGGGAATTTATTGAATTAAATTCTTATTAATTTTGTTTGAAATAATATTAATTGGGATTTTAATAAAATAATATAATAAATCAAGTATTTAAAAAAAATAAAAACAATAAATAAATATTATTTTATTTTTATTCCATTATACCTTAATTATTATATATAATATCTTCATAATTATTAATATTAATAGGTTTAGGTCTAAATATTATTTTAAAAATAATTAGTAATAATATTAAATAGTAAAATAAAAATATTAAAAATCATAATGTAAAACATAATAATAATAATAATAATAATTTAATAAATAAATAAAAAAAAATTGTTTATCTCTTTATAACTTTATTATTATATATAATATCTCCATGACTATTAATATTAATAATATCTTCATAACTAATAATATTAATAGGTTCATACCTAGATATTAGCTAATAATTAGAATATTTAAAATGTGATTAGGAAGAAAAAGCGGGAATCCAACATCTGTTGATACTCCAACCATCATCCCTATTCAAATTAACAGGCCTCTTTTCAATCTCTAAGGCTTCCCTAAATTTAGGATGATCAAAATGGTCAATCCTGCCTTTTCTTGACGTTCTTATCTCTAAGAAGGATGACGGTTCTTTGTCTCATCAAGTTTTTCGGAAGAAAACTCACACGGAGCGATGATGAAAATGGTCAATCCTGCCTTTCCTTCACGTTCTTATCTCTAAGAAGGATGACAGTTCTTTCTCTCATCAAGTTTTTTGGAAGAAAACTCACACGGAGCAATATCTCCATGCCAGTTCCCATCATTTTCTTGCTCAAAAGTTAGGCGTGTTCAACACCTTAGCCACCCGGGCGTTACGAGTTTCTGACAAAAATCACCTTGAAAATGAGAAAACCCACCTCCTAAACTTTTTTAATAAGAATGGTTATAGTAGGTCCCAAGGTCTTACAACTTTTCAAAATGCTCAGAAAGGTCCTAAGAATAAGATTGATCCCAAGGATTGCTCTTCTGGAGTTCATCTTCCTTTTATTCAGGGGACCACTCATGAAATCGCTAGGATCTTGAAAAAGCATAACATTCATTCTTCTTTTAGGCCCCTTAACACTATTCAGAGTTATCTTCAGCCTGTTAAGGACCCTGTTAACCCCAAGGATGGGAAAGGTGTTTACATCATTCCCTGTTCATGTGGAACTCCTTATATTGGTGAGACTAGTCGATCAATAAACCAAAGGATTTGTGAACATGTTGCTGACATCAAGCATGGAAGATCTCGCTCCTCTGATTTTGCCGAACATGTAGAAAAAACCAATCATCACATTTACATTGAAGAGGTTAGTGTCATTGCTAGGATTGACCATTTTCATCATCGTAAATTTAGGGAGGCATTAGAGATTGAAAAGAGGCCTGTTAATTTGAATAGGGATGATGGTTGGAGTATCAAGAGATGTTGGATTCCCATTCTTTCTTCCTAATCACATTTTTTTTAATATTCTAATTCTTAGTTAATATCTAGGCCTAAACCTATTAATGTTATTAGTTACGAAGATATTATATATATATATATTTAACAAGGTCAGGTAGTTTATATATTATCGAAAGCTTTTATGGAGCAAGCTCCTTTTACATAGACTGTATCATGAAAAACCTCATAGCCATGAGATGAGAACGCAGTCTCCTCTCCTCGGCTTGAATTCAAGACTTCCTAAGTTTTTATGTGGATTCTAATGTACTGTCTGATGAACTGGCCTACTAAAAATAAAAATTTACAAGTCAGGAGCTCTGTGATGGACCCCAATAATTCATTGTCAAAGAGACAAAGGATTTGCATATTGGTAACTAGTCCCAATTCTTGTGGAATACTCCCTGTGAACTTGTTTGTGTCAATGTCCAATTCAATTAAACTCGAGATATTTGACAAAGATGTCGAAATGGCCCCTGATAATGCAAATTGTGAACAAATAAGTTAGCAAACACAATTATGATGACATGACACCAACTTTGAATGAGACCAACTTTGTTTTTTTGCACTCTATAAAAATAATAAAAAATTAGACTGCTTACTAGTAAGAGGAAATATTTAGTACCAGATAATTCATTGACATCTAGGTAAAGTATTTGTAAGTTGGTGAGCAATCCCAATTCTTGTGGAATGCTTCCCGTAAATTTGTTTATGGAAGTTTCCAACACACTTAGACCTGAGATATTTGATAATGATGTAGGAATAGTCCTTAACAATGCAAAGATGTAAAAATAACCCCTAACAATACAAAATTTAAACAAATAAATTAGTAAACCCAATTATAACATAATCATAAAATTATTATGATTTAACACTAAACATACTATTTCTTTAATATAAAGAATAATGAAGAAGTATGCCTTTTAGGACTCAAAGAGGGAATATTTATATTTAGCACTGGATAATTCATTGCCAAAGAGAAAAAGCATTTGCAAGCTCCTAAGCAGGAGTCACAATTCCTGTGGAATGCTTCATGGGAATTTGTTTACGATAATGTCCAATTTAATTAAAGTCAAAAATATTTGACAAAGATGTAGGAATGGCTCTTAGTAATGCAATTTGTACACAAATAAGTTAGCAAACTGAATTATGGTGATACCATACTAACCATAGCGAGAAGACAGTGATGGTGACACGAAACATAAAATCAATCGGAAAGGAGATCCGAAGTCAAGATATGTTTGGGAAATATAGATGACATTGAAGGTGATACCCACTAGAGCAACTCAAAAGTCAAAAAACTGAAAACATAATAATTTATGTTTTATTGTTTTTATATTATAATATTTATACTTTCCTATTTTGGTCAAAAAGCTAAAAATGCAATAATTTTTTATTTTTTTTATCCACCATGTTTTTGTTTTTTATTTTAGTCAAAAAGCTGAAAATTTAAAAATTAATATTTTATTATAAATATAAATTTAATAATAATGTGTGTACGAGAGCAGCTCATAAGTGGAGACGTGTAGAGTGAAGCCCACGAGTCAAATAGGAAATGACCACGATTATAAAGTTGAGCCACACCCAAAATATAATAATAAAAATATGATAGCACGTCTTTTCCTAAACAAGATTCCAACAAATCCTAATTAGGCGCACATCCTAATTATTCGCTCGCAATTACAAGCAAAGGCATATCCTAATTATTCGTCCACACTTAAAGACACGAGTCAAGATATGCCACGCCACTTTTCTGCTGTACGATTTAACCTGGTGGAGGAGCTGTTTGCGTAGGTACTCCGCAAACAGAATTACAGTCATGTCTACCTATTACATTGTATTTTCATCCAACGTTTAAATGTTTTTTTCGGTTGGTGACCCCTGGTTTCGGGGTATAAATTTCAGGGGCGTTTTTACTCATCAAGTAAATGATTGTATGGCAGATTTCTTTTTAAAAAGTACTTTGCATAATATTTGAATTTCATTTTTACCAATAGTTTAAATATTATGTAATGTGCTTTTGTTAATTTTTTTGGAAATATAAAAATATTTTTTAGTCTAATTTTTTTGGTCCTATTTTAATAGATTTCAATTTTTTTATTTAAGCTGAACATAAAATACTTTTTAACCAAATAATATTATAGATTTATATGTTTTAATATTGCTTTAAAAGGTTCACTTATATTAACCATGTTCATTTTTTATTATTAAACTAATCAACGTTTTGGTGTAGTTATATATATATATATAGATATATATATATAATATTTATGTCATTTCAAAGATTTTATAAATTATAACTATTATTTTTAAGAGTTTTCAAGTATTTTAGTTAAATCTATTAACTGTAGTGTATTTTGAAGAGAAAGAGTCAACTTTAACTTTTCAATGTGATAAGCTGGTCTCAAGGAGGACCATATAAATAATAAAACAAGTTTGAGCTCACTTTTAAATGGGAATTTGGGATGATTCTAACATTAGATCTTAAACTTTTGTGATCCATATTGATAATGAAAATCTCTTTCAAATTAATCACATTGTTAGGATTTGGTCAATGTGATTAATCCAAATGATATCTTCATTATGATTCTAACATGTCAAGTAGTAATAATATACATGACAAGTAAGAAGAATAGAGCTACTCAACAAGCAGGTTAACACCAAAAAAGGTCAAAGCAAGTTGAGTTTATGTAAGTATGGACTAAATTGAATGCATCATACCCTTGATAACCATATTAAGATTTCCATATTTGTTTTCTAATCAAATTAATAAATAGACCCAAAATTGAGATCTATCACCATTGTATCAACACTAAGTAAACGGCATAAAACAAATGGCCCATGACTATGGACATCTCGTCTGAATCTCAACCTAAAGCTTTAGGTTTCAATGTTTAGCTTTAGGCTTAAGTGTGTACAATACAAGATTGCATGGTATGAGTGAAGAGGGAGAAGATATTTTTTAGCTTTAGAGGATTGCATGGTATCAGTGAAGGGGAAGAAGAGATTTTCCTTATATTGAAGTCTCAACATTATTGGGGCATCCCATCAACTAGCAAAATCACAAGGTTTTTATATGTTATTTTATTTTCTCCAATTTTATTTGGAATTTTCATGATCATTGACATGCATATTTTAAAATTTTTAATTTTTTATGGTTAAATAAAGGAAATATGTAATGACCCAACTTGAGTTACTGATTATTAGCATGCTTACGAGGCATGTGTATGATAGCTACATACACATGCATCGCAGGCATTGCACTAGTATACATACTAATTTAATTATATAAATGTCTATGTAAGAAAATGAATTAGTTTTTAAAAGTATTAATTAATACCTTATTTAATAAGTAGCGCAATAAAATATATTAATTTATTTTATTAATAAAATTTTATTTAAATAATAAATAATTATTATTACAATGGACAAGATTTATTTTACTTCATAAATCTTTGGAAAATTCATGATAAGGTACTTAAAAGAAAGTACTCTTCTCGAAGTTGGTTGAGATGATAAAGTTAAAATCTCATTTAATGAATAATGACCAACTCAAGTAAAATATCTTAATGGATAAGGTTAAATCTTAAGATTAATTGGAGGAAAGGAAGGCAACGAAAATCAGTTTTTGGGAAAACAGAGGATTGCTTTCACCTTTAGAATATAGTACAAGGAGGAGAAAATATAGAGAATGGTGATAGAAAATTAATCTGTTTGAGGGATGAGCCGAGGGCTCGATTTTGAACTGAAAATTGGGAATTTTGAGCTGTTCTTGGAGTTTTGGGCACGAGGAATAGTGGACTTCCATTTCGAAGTCCATTGGCTCTGGGAATCGCAGAGGTTGATCCCAGATAGGCATGGAGGAATCGGTTGGTTTGGTAAACTCGAAGCAACACGGACCGACACCAAGATGGGAGAATCAGGTAAGCAATTGCATTTAATTTGATAGAATTAATCAGCTAGAATTTTATAAAAATATTTGTCCATCTAGTTGAATCTTAATTGCAGTCCAACCGCAGTCCTTACAAAATACCTGTCAAATCTAACCCTGCTTAATTGGTAAGTTTGGACTTAATGAATTATCTAACTACATTATATGTTAATTGGTAGAATTTCCCAAAAATATTTCCAAGATATATTTTTGTCAAAATAATAAGGTTTATTTCGTAAGCACATAAGTAGTATGAAATTTAAAGAAAAAGATCCATCAAGAATTGACAATTGTTTGTTCATTGTCATTTTCTAACAATTGCAATCCAACCAGAGAATTTAAAACCTCTTGCAATCCAACCTTGTGATGTCTAGTTCAACAATCTCCATGGCATGCATCTCTAGAATAGCTTGACATTTTTTATCCAAAAATGAGCTATAAAAAAAAATAAAAAGTTCCTTGCGTTTGAATTCTCAATTCTATGATTCAAGCATATTGATAACACCTACAAATTCTACTCTGCTTCAGATTTATGATTTCTCTGATAAATCGAACAGGAATTTCTCCCAATTACTCCACAAAAAATTCTTAGAATTTCACTAAAATTAGTTATTTATTTATTATTAGACATACAATGGCAATCTTTGCAAATGTACTGTTGCAGAAACTTCATCCAGAGCATATGTAACATGCATTCTTACATCATTCTGACTGGATTCATCTAGTGGCAAATATAAACTATTGTCTCTCCCCTATAACATGCTTCAGTGCATTATCGATGGGGAAGAAATGAAAGGTTGAGGAACCCTCATGACTTGGGTTGCGGCAATCAATTGGTTATACCAGTCCCCACCGTTCTCAGCGCTTTAAGGTACGTTAAGTGACTCGACCAAGGGGAGAAGTTAGAAGTAGCTTGTCTGCATCGGGCAAGGAGCTATTAGGGAAAATCTGAATGAATGCCGAAGAGCCTTAAAGTGTAATACAAATGAAAATTTTAATTTCACTGACTATTGACGTTAATGTCCACTCGGTTTTTCACATTCAAAAATAGCATAAAATTGGACTCTGAACAAACTACCTCAGTTACTGCATTCTTACTGTGATCAAAGCACTAAAGGAATGGCACACTCCTTCACAGATTCTTCACTGTCATCTGGGAACACACTACCTAGTGAGAGCCCACATTCTCCAGTTGTAATGAAAGAAATTCAACACCAATCTTTAAATTCTTGACCTTGAATTTTTGTTTCTCTTCTTCATCTTTGTCAACAACTTTTTCTGTCACGCATGGCACATCTGACCCTACTACTGTTGCTTTCTTGATGTCCTTTCCAAGGTTTTCGATGATGAATTTTTCCTCCACATTGTGTACTCGGAGTCATTTTAATGTTATTATTCATTCACTACTTCAACATCATTGGACTTTCACAATTAATAGCTATACCTATCTTTAGCGTTAAACATGTAGGAATGAAAGCCATAAGTTTCATGCACAATCAATACATGAAAGAATGATTTCCAATTATTATGCTTAATGTTGCTCGTACATGGATACCTATATAAATCATGACTTATGTTAGGGATGTGATATTATAATTTTATTTTTATTTTTTATTTTACATATCAACATGAATGATGAGATGGAAATAAAATAATGAATTCACTTGACTACTATATGTGAAAATGAACCTACAAATATATTGGTTAAACATAGCCAAGTATGTTATATGAACTCAAAGATCAATATCATAGCTGAGAGTTTATTAAAATGCATAGAAAATCATTATCTGAATACAATTGATTTTGAATATATCGATGCATATGTTATAATTTGTGGCCAAGTGTTTACATTACAGATAGTATCATTACCAAACCGACTACGTGATGACAAAACTCCAAGAACAATTGAAACTCACTGAGATTCCATGATAGGGTATTGACCCTAATTCTACTAGGAGGGGTGGTGGTGTTGCCCACCGTTTATCCTCCAAAGCTTGGAGTCATGGGAGGACTGTGTGAGTCACGCTCCCCTAGATGTGTGATGATGACTGTTGGATGCCTACGAGGAAATCGGGTCGATATAGTCGACGCTGCCATCCTTAGAGTTATGAATGGTTAGGTCAATATAACAGACGCCATAGCATACTCCAGTAGAGGACGGATAGGATGAGAGCGGAAGAGATTAGGAAGGATAGGATGATTTTAGAATAGCTTGGGAACCTAGTTGGGACAAGGTATGACTATTAAAGTTGTAAACTTATAAATGTTAATATACATATATATATATATATATATATATTCACAGGACATAATCCTTACACAAATTATATTAATCGTTAAAATAATTACTAATATACTATATAAACTCAACTTCGGGACGAAGCTTTCTTTGAAGGAGGGGTGTATGTAATGACCCAACTTGAGTTACTGATTATTAGCATGCTTATGAGGCATGTGTATGATAGCTACATACACATGCATCACAGGCATTGCACTAGTATACATACTAATTTAATTATATAAATGTCTATGTAAGAAAATGAATTAGTTTTTAAAAGTATTAATTAATACATTATTTATTAAGTAGTACAATAAAATATATTAATTTATTTTATTAATAAAATTTTATTTAAATAATAAATAATTATTATTACAATGGACAAGATTTATTTTACTTCATAAATCTTTGGACAATTCATGATAAGGTACTTAAAAAAAGTACTCTTCTTGAAGTCGGTTGAGATGATAAAGTTAAAGTCTCATTTAATGAATAATGACCAACTCAAGTAAAATATCTTAATGGATAAGGTTAAATCTTAAGATTAATTGGAGGAAAGGAAGGTGGGGTTTCTTTGGAGGGAAGAAACCTTCCCTATATAAAAATAATCGAAAGGAGAAGTGTGTGTTGGGGGGGGAATCAGTTTTTGGGAAAACAGAGGATTGCTTTCACCTTTGGAATATAGTATAGCGAGGAGAAAATACAGAGAATGGTGATAGAAAATCAATCTGTTTGAGGGATGAGCCGAGGGCTCGATTCTGAACTAAAAATTGGGAATTTTGAGCTGTTCTTGGAGTTTTTGGCACGAGGGCTAGTGGACTTCCATTTCGAAGTCCACTAGATCTGGGAACTGCAGAGGTTGATCCCAGATAGGCAGGGAGGAATCAGTTGGTTTGGTAAACTCGGAGCAACATGGAACGACACCAGATGGGAGAATCAGGTATGCAATTGCATTTAATTTGATAGAATTAATCAGATAGAATTTTATAAAAATATTTGTCCATGTAGTTGAATCTTAGTTGCAGTCCAACTGCAATCCTTACAAAATACCTGTCAAATCTAACCCCGCTTAATTGGTAAATTTGGACTTAATGAATTATCTAACAACATTATATATTAATTGGTAGAATTTCCCAAAAATATTTCCAAGATATATTTTTGTCAAAATAGAAAGGTTTATTTTTTGTAATATTTTTCATTACTAATGTGGAGAAATGCTCTACAATCCAATATAGAGGAAATATGCATGTGTTAGATATTAGATACAAACATTATTCAATATAATGAAAATGTGTAAACTTCATATACTAAAAGTAAAAAAAAAAATGTTAAACCATTAACCTATATAATATAATTCTTAATAAATTATTTTATAATTTATATCTACAATTAATATAATTTAGTAGATATAATATTTTTTATATGATTTATATCAAGATTAAAACATCATAGATTATCATAATATATTTTTTAATATAATATTTTATCATTAACAATTATGAGTTAATCTCATAATATTTTATACTCGACATATATACATATACATATACATGTATATAATATTTTTTATATGATTTATATCAAGATTAAAACATCATAAATTATCATAATATATTTTTTAATATAATATTTTATCATTTACAACTATTAATTAATCTGATAATATTTTATAATCGAAAAATTTACATATATCTTATTATATTAATATAGTAAAAATGTATAAACATAACTTAAGAAAAGTAGTAAGTGAACATCTTTTAAATGTTGCTCTATTACAAATAAACAACACAATTTAATGTCAGACTTCACCACCAAAAGCAAATATAAACAAGGCAAGTTGTGAAGCAGTTAGTCTCTGCCAGTGTCAAATAGTCTGTATTGTGGTTTTGCTTGATGTCAAATAGACAATCAAGGGGGAGATGTAAGTCTGAAATTTGATCATAGGACATGACAGGGAGGTTGTCTATTAGCAATGATAAGATACCATCTTCTCACTCCCTAATCCCTAGCTAGATTTCAGAATCCTAAATTGGTGTTAGCAAAACTGCTTTACACAGTAAAGTTGCATCTTTACATAATTTACATGGACCTGTGGGTTATAGGCCCATGTATATACATCGGAAGCCTTCAAAACGGTGGATTTCCACAAAACCCAACCAATCACCGCTGGTCCTTATGTGAACATTTATGGTCGGAACCCAAATAATTCTTAACACGCGTTGATAACATATTGGTTCTGCTTAGGCCATTAACCCTCGCACATGTTTGGGCGCGATTACTGTCCAATCCATCAACCAATGGACGGTCAATATGATTAGAGCTCAAAGAGGATTTAATCTCGTTTTATAAACCCTCATCACGTCTGTTTTCCGAATTAAACCTCGTGCTACTTCTGACGCAATATTCGTTTGATCAACCATTCAACAGAAGGTCTTAATGGCCAGAATTCAATGAGGTTTTAACCTTGTTATATAAATCCTCATCGCGTCTGTTTTTTGCATTAAACCTCGAGCTCCTTTCGACATGATATCCGTCCGATCAGCTATTCAATGGATGGTTGTGATCTATCCAGACTTCAACTGGATTAAGTCCCAGTTCATAACTTTCTCGGGTCCGTCTTTGGGAATACCGCTTACGGCTTTGAGGCCACACGAGAAAAAACTTCTGGCCTACGAAAACCGCTCTTCTCTTCTGATTAATGCCCCTGCACCTTCACCACACGATGACTGTTAGATCTGCTAGATCTATCCAATCGGATGGCTCTGATTATTTCTCCAGATTTCTCTTCTGCCATTATTATCTATCGATCTGAATGATCTGATGGTTCCCGCTGTGTTTATTAGAGATGATAGCACCTGTTAAGGCACCAATTCAAAATGTACATGCAGTCATCACCTTGCTTGCATACTAACCTAATCTTATGACAATCTAGTCACTTCACTTGACATTCTACCTGAGCAAGGTGAAATTGGCAATATCAACAATAAAGGAAATGGTTAGCATGCTTTTTACTTACCAATGTATTCAACAGATGTTCCAACGATGCCACATCACACAAACAACAGAGGGTGCGACAAAGTGTGCAGGTTTGTCTGCTCCAAAGTCTCTGTTTTTAGTTTGAGTTAGCTACCTTAAAGGTTATTGATCATAGTAAAGGACTCAAAATCAAACAACAATGTTGTCTGCCACTAGTCATTAAGACATGACAAGGACGTTGTTGCATCACTAAAGATCAAGAAACAATTCAGCTAGCTCCTGGAACCGATAAAGAAGCGACATGCTAACCACTTCCTTTATTGTTGATATTGCTAATTTCACCTTGCTCAGGTAGAATGTCAAGTGAAGTGACCAGGCTATCATAAGATTAGGCTAGTAATTCAAGCAAGGTGATGACTGCATGTACATTTTGAATTGGTGCTTCAACAGGTGCTAGCATCTCTAACAAAGTTCATATTTGAGAAGGTTTTAGCTACAAGGAAAAATATAGAGATTTCAACAATCAATCATTTTAGCCCAAGCAAAGCCATGGAAAAGGATAACTCCTTTTTTGCAGTCTGGCACATGCTATGTATGCTTGTGGTGGAGGAAGATGAATTGGTTTAGAATGTTTCATTACAATACAACAATAAAACTGTATGTTTCTAGAGGTGGAGGTTTTTACATATTTCAAGCTTAAACGAAGCAATAGATTGTAATTACATATTTCAAGGTTAAAGGAAGCAATAGATTGTAATTACATATTTCAAGGTTAAAGGAAGCAATAGATTGTAATTACATATTTCAAGGTTAAAGGAAGCAATAGATTGTAATTATGTTACATATGACTGGTTTAAGAATGGAACATAAAAAAACATTGATCTTTTAAATTTGTTGAAAATTCTATTAACAATGATAAGATGCATGTTACAAAAACTGAGAGCTAGTAGAACTGTTGACATGCATATCGTCAAAATTAAGATTTACAGAGTAATTGAATATTTCTCCTATCCCATTCATAGGTCTGCCCTAATTGCCCCTTCTGCAGTAAGGAGCAACCAACCCCGAGTGATTGAAATCAAATAGAGTCTGTGTAAATAGCCATTTTAGGTCTATCTTGTTTCCATACCACTCCATTCAAATTTCTCAAAGCAGCAGACAGAACCCCTTCAACTGAACACGATCATTAGTCTAGTTCGATCAACTTTCTCATCCTAAAGAAAAAATTTATTGAAATAATGAACAAAGCTGCTAACAAAGGCAAAAAGGAAATTTTCAAAAAGAATCCATAGAGAACAAGAGAGAAAATAAATCAATCAAAAGGGAAAATAGTTGTAGCAAATAGCCCTATAGGTTTGATGTATTCTATTGTTGCCATAAGTAACAAGCTTAAGCCAACGAATGTGTGCAATGATTCAACAGATATGGTGTTTGTAAATATCATTTAGTACAGTGCAAAAGTGCTTTAGCTTCTCGTGCATATCAGTTAGATTTACTCTACATTATTGATTTAAAATTTCCACTCCCTTTGTCATGGAATGCATGCCATTGCCTGATTTCATATGAAGTTCTAAGGAGACCCAAATTTTTACATCTACCTATGTTGGCTAGCTAACATTGATCTCTAATAAACATTGGTAAAACTTTAAAAAGTACAGCTCCACCATCTAGCTGATGAAGAAGAGATTAATTATCCCTTCATTCAAATACCCCCCTTCATGAAATGAATACCCTGCTTTTGCAAGAACTATGTGTTTTATGTCCCCAATTTGGCAATCTAGAAAAATCATTGCATTTCAATGATCAACTATGTACAATATACTCCTGATATATTTAGATTAAAATTGTGATTTGATCTTAATGATGGCCTTCAGTTGTGGTAATTGAAATTTGTTCTTATAGGCCTCTATTTACAGTCTAAGATTATTATAAGTTCTTGTTAACTAAGAATAATATATGAGCCACAAAAATGTATCTCTGGGAGATGGTATGTGTGGTATGATGGATTGAGGTTAGCTCAAACCTCGAACCTCATTCTTGAGTAGGCAAAAGGGAAAATTTATTCTTAAAAATCTTGGCTTGTTCAAGGCTAGTTCAAGATACTAGTTGCTTCTACTAAAGATTTTCTTCCAAGAGTACTGAACTTCCATTGATGTCAAGAACGTTGCTAAAATTAAGAAGATGTTCACAATGTTAGCAACTATAGCTTTTAAACTTAGTGGACTGATATTTGTTGTTAAAAATCTCGGTCTGGTCAAGGCTAGTTCAAGATACTAATTGCTACTACCAAATATTTTCTTGCAAAAGAATCAAACATGAAGAAGTACCTAGCTCCTATAGGGTGATAACTCATGCTCTCCTATTCTTGTGAATCTATTTGAGCACTATCCCTACAATTTGAGGAAAACCTAGAAAATGAGAAGAGCCCATGATACACAACTTTGAACTTTTAAACTCTAATATGATATATTACACTAACACATAAAAACTATTTATTATATATGTGATTGCATTGTGTTCATTAGTTTTAATAATAAATTTAAACTAACATTTACCTTAACCTCATCCATTTAATAACCTAGTTATTGTTGACCAATCATTTTTAGTGCATGTTTCGTAACTTCTAATGATGAGTGTTATTTGTTTTCATAAATATTCATAGGAGAACTTTATCCTTAGGTCCTATTTTCTCCAAACATATATTCGTTGGTCTAAATTTAATATATTTCACCACATTGGTCTAAATTTAATAGATTTCACCACTTTATTTAATGCAATCATTGAAGGTTATTAAAGGTTGTGAGTATCTGAATGGTATAACTCAACATTGAGAAGAATTTAAATATTACCAGAATAGAAGAGTTAGTTAAAATTATTAAAAATAAATAAAATGTTATAACCTTCTAATATTGTTTGTGTCTTAATTTTTTCATTCACATAAGTAAAATAATGTAACTTACTAAATTTGTTTAAAAGGATCTTAACTTGTTTGATTCGAGCTTGTACACACAACAATAGCTCCTCCATTATAGAAAATGATTCTTCAAATACATCTGGCACATAACTACTACTACTCACATAGAGCACACAATCCTATCTCTAATTGTGACTTGATTCCTAAAAAGAAGTAAAATTTTAGCCCAAGCAAAGCCATGGAAAAGGATAACTCCCTTTTTGCAATCAGGCACATGCTATGAATGCTTGTGGTGGAGGAAAATGAATTGCTTCAGAATGTTTCATTACCATACAACAATAAAAGTGTATATTTCTAGAGGTGGAGGTTTTTACATATTTGAAGCTGAAAGGAAGCAACAGATTGTAATTACATATTGCAAGTGTTGGAAATATTACTGAGAGGGGGCTGAATCGGTATTATCAAATCAATAAGTTTATTTCCCAAACATATTCATATACTCTACTTCAGTGAAGTGAACTAGCATGTACATGCGATTATGATTAAGGAAACCAACATATATCCAGAGAACTTGTGATTTAGACAATTTATCGTGTGTTGATCTTAAAGCAGTATATCATAGATTTATTAGACAGTGCAATAAAATCATAATAAAGCATCACACATAAGCAACACACATGAACACCAAGACATAAGGTGGAAACCCAATGTGGGTAAAAACCACCTGCTGTTGTCATCTTTGTCTTCTTTTAATAATAAGAAAATATGTTTACAATCTTGTACGGGTGCAAACTCATACTAGTACGCAGGCTTCTACTTGCAGAAGGTTACAACCTTCTTTCGTTCTCCTGTGTCTACTGGAAGGGAGCTACAAACCCCTAGCTCTTCTACTAGCCAATATGTTTACTAGTACGTAGGTGCCAGCCTATAGAAAAACTCCACTCTTCCACCAGGGACCACATTTCATGAATTTTCAAACTAGATACTCCTGGATCACAACACCAAAATCTGAAGGCCACGTTTCATCAAATTTTCACACTGGACCCATCATAAATTTTAAACTTAAACTGCATCAACCAATATTCACATAATCTGAAAAATTAGATCACTGATACCAGAACACTGTGTTGAACCCAGAACCCTGCATCATCATTCAGAACCAGCTGTAACCTCAAAAATCATGCATTAGATTGTATACGCTACTTGGCTGAACCCAAACTGCGTGTATACGCTACTTCTGTTAATCAAACCTGTGTATACCTTCAAAAATACTGCAAACATAAAATTTTGAATCAAGTATGTACCAACCAGCAATGTACTGAATATCTACTATCAACTTACAGAGCTTTACACAGGCAAGGATAGAGATCACTTCTTCTCACTTATACAATCAATAAATCAAATTCCAACATCCTTATGAATTAAGTTTTACATTCAGATCTAAGAAGATTTCATTGACAGACAACAGTAAAACAACAAAATTTGATTAGATAGATCAGTTAGATCTAAAAAAGAAGTGTTTCTTTTGTATACGCTACTTGAAATAACAGAACTTGCGTGTATACGCTCTTTGGCTGAGACAAATCTGTGTACATATCTGCAAATATTGACTCAGAAATTTGTTGCAATTCAAGACTTCAGGCAAACCCAGATCATGATAGATAATGAATAAAATAGACGCAAAGCATCATATCTAGTCTCAACCAATATCAGATCATTCAAGAATAAGTCATTTCAGGTCTCATGATCTTGATCCAATATTGAACTCAAGGTGCACATGAATATTTCAGATCTAGTCCCAAACATAACCCTGCAACATAAAATATACTTCAGATAGAAGTATTCCTTAGAATCTTATTGCTTGCACACTTGGTCTTATGATCTTCTCCTCTTTATATAGCTTTAGGCCATTTGTCAATACCTTGGACCAAAACCTTGATTTTCCATCCCATACGCGCTTTTCCTTCTATGAAAGTGCGTGTATACATATACACTCTTTTTGATCTGTGTTCCCGCGTGTATACGCTACTTTGACAAAGTGAACCGGCTTATACCTCTCTTTCTTCAATCTCTAGAGTCTGATCTGTAATCCTTTGTTGTTAACCTGCTATACTGTGAACTGTCATATGAGAGGGTTTCCATCAAGGACAACACCTGTATCATAATGCCAACAATCTCCCCCTTTGGACTTGATGGCAACAACAACACCAAGACACTCTCCCCCTTTGACATCAAGGGAAAATGGCGGACCAAGATATTCTCCCCCTTTGACATACATTATGTTGTCCATGCTCCCCCTGAGCACATGCAAAGTCTACAAAAATATTTTCCAAAAGAATAAGATGACTCTATAACTCAACTATGTGAGTTTGACCTTCCTATCACCAAAGACGCATACATATATCCATCTCCCAACCAAGTGGGGATATACCAACTTTGACTCATCCACCCAACCAAGTGGGGATATACCAACTTTGACTCATCCACCCAACCAAGTGGGGATATACCAATTGTTTATACATGACAAAAATAAAATAAATATTTCATCATCCATCCCATGCAAAATGGGGATATAAATTACATCATTTTTCCAATAGGACTCATTCAAATGTATGAGAAGACATATCACACCCTAGACCTTTACATGACTTAAGGAACAAATGGTATAAATATCTGAAGCCATAGCTGGACTCAACAACCATAATGCCAACAATGCAGAATGCGTGTGAAGGCTAATGCTCCCCCTGAACCTGTGCTACCTATACATTGTTAACAAGTCAATGATCAAGTCATCTTTTTCAGTCAGATAAAAATTAATGAACAAAGCATATCGATAGACTGTAATCATCAACAATAGACAGAGCACCCATATCAGAATCTGGCCCACTATTTTTATTGACTGAAAAACATATACGCTCCTTCACCCATAGAAACCCGGGTGTATACGTGACTATACTTCATGAAACCCGTGTATAATAACCTTTTTCTGAAAAAAATGGATTTTAACAGTAGCATGATGCAACAACTAATCCCAGTTTTTGTTTAAGATATTCAAATATTTCTTTGGCTAATGGTTTAGTGAATATATTAGCAACCTATTCTTTGGAGGGAACATACTCCAATTTGAACTTTTGTTCAAGCACTTGTTCTCGCATAAAATGGTACTTGATGGGTATGTGCTTGGTCTTGGAGTGCATGGCTGGATTCTTTGAAATACTGATGGCACTTGTAGTATCACACGGAATGGAGATGGGTGGAGTACATGTCATCTGAATGTCTTGCAAAGTTTGCATCATCCAAAGTAGTTATGTGTAGCAAGATGAAACAGCCACATATTCTACTTCAGCTATTGATAAAGCAAGTGAACTTTGTTTCTTGCTAAACCAAGACACAAACCTGGAACCCATATAGAATGCACCACCACTAGTGCTTTTTCTATCATCAACACTACCTGCCCAATCTGCATCTGTATATGCATGAAGATTAAGATCCGCATCTCTAGGATACCATAAACCAAATTCCTAAGTTCCTTGAAGATATTTGAAAATTCTTTTGATTGCCCGAAGGTGTGATTCCTTTGGATTTGCTTGGAATCTTCGAACTATTCCTATTGCCTGCATGCTGTCAGGTCGGGTACCTATTAGATAAAGCAGACTTCCAATCATGGATCTGTAAGTTGGTTGATGTACTACTGTTGATTCATCATTTGAGCTGAGACTGCATCCTGTTACCATTGGGGTACATACAGGTTTAGAATCTTCCATTCCATACCTTTTCAAGATCTGTTTGAGATATTTGGTTTGTGAAAGAAAAATACCATCTTTATTTTGTTGAACTTGTAGACCAAGAAAATAGGTAAGTTCACCAAGCAAGGACATTTCAAATTCTTGTTGCATTACTGAAGCAAAATTATGACTCATGGATTCTTCATTACTACCAAAAATGATATCATCAACATAAACAATAATAATTAGCAATTTATCAGTTTCAATCTTTGTATATAGATTGCTATCTACTGAACCTTTTGTAAAACCTTGTTGGTGTAGATATTTGTCAAGGTGATAATACCAGGCCTATTTTAGACCATAGAGAGCCTTTTTGAGTCTGTATACAAGTTTTGCATCATTTCCAAGAATCAATCCTTCTGGCTGTTCAATATAAACTTCTTCTTCTAAATCTCCATTAAGGAAAACCGTTTTTACATCCATTTGGTATAGTTTGAATTTCTGAAAGCTAGAAAGTGCAAGAAACATCCTTCTGGCTTCAAGTCTGGCAACAGGTGCAAAATTTTATTCAAAATCTATACCTTCTTGTTCAGCATACCCTTTACAAACAAGTTTGGCCTTGTTTCTAATGACTTCTCCATTTTCATTTAGCTTTTTTTTAATATCCATTTAGTTCCTATAATATTTTTATCATGAGGTCTAGGAACTAATTCCCAAGTATCATTCTTTTCAATTTTCTCAAGTTCTTCATCCATGGCCTTGACCCAACATTCATCTTTGCATGCTTCATTTACATTTTTGAGGTTCGGTGGAGGATAGTAATGCTAGATAGCCTGAGGTCCCTGTAATGGTTCTTCTTGTCTGTACACCTGCCTCTTTTTCCCCTAAAATTTGAGTTTCTGGATGATTTTTCTGAACATACCTGGACAGAGTCTTTTCTTCTACCACTATCTCTTCTTCTGGTGCTTCATTGGTTTCTTCTTCAATATCATTTTGATTTGATGTGGGAAAATAATCCCCATCTTCTTCATTGTCATAATCTTCTGTTTTTATCTATTTTGGACTTTTGCATGCTTCATCAACTACAACATCAATGCTTTCAACAATTTTCCCAAGTCTTTTATTATAACATTTATATCCTTTACTTACAGAAAATACCTTCATCTGCTTTGGGTTCAAACTTACCAAGTTTTTCATCAGTCCTTTTGATAAAACATTTTCTTCTAAAGACTTTAAAGTATTCTACAGTAGGAGTCTTACCATACCAAAGTTCATGTGGAGTTTGAGTGCTCTTTACCCAAACATTTGCTTTGTTGAGAATAGTCACGGTAGCGAATGCAACTTGACCCCAGAAGGTTGCAGGAGTTCCAGATTCATCTAGCACAGCTCGAGCCATTTGTTGAACTGTTCTGTTCATTCTTTCTACCACACCATTTTGCTGAGGAGTCCTTGCGGTGGAGAATTGCCTTTTTATTCCATGTTGTTCACAAAAGTCAAAGAATTCATTCAATGTAAATTCCCGTCCTTGATCAGATCTGAGGCATTTGATTTTTTGATCTGATTCATTTTCAACCAAGGCTTTGAAGGCTTGGAATTTTTCAAACGCTTCATCTTTATGCTTTAGAAGACCTACCCAACACATCCTAGAAAAATCATCAACGAACAAAATAAAGTACTCTTCTCCACGAGGTGACTTTTTCCTTGATGGTCCACATAAATCAGTATGGACAAGTTCAAGAGGCTTACTAGCTCACCCTTCTTTTTCCATGAAGTGAACTCTGGTTTGCTTACCAATTTTACATGGTTTTCATATTGTATTTTCTAGGATGCTGATATCTGGAAGATCATGGACAACCTTGAGTCTGCATGCTTTTCTTATTTGTGAAAATCTTAGATGTCCCAATCTTCTATGCCACAACTAGTTTTCATCATTTTTGCTTAGATAGCACTGTTGTTGTCCTCCCTTAAGTATGTATAAGTTGTTTGGAGTTCTTGTACCTTTGATCACGGTATCTCCTGTATCAAGCTCACGAACAACACACCTGTTTGATCGAAACACCACTTCATTTCCTTGATCACACATTTGGCTGACACTCAACAGGTTATGCTTTAAACCGTCTACATACATAACATTTCCAACTTTAAACAATGTAAACTTTGAAACGGGAACTCATATTGTTACCCATTTTGTAGAGATAGTAAAAAAGTGACTCGATTTTGAAAAGGGGTGATGCAGAACACATGTCTTTTTTAGAGCATAGTTTTTGGCACTTTAATTTTTTTTATGTACATTGCATTTTAGAATGGTAGTGATTTTCATGCTGATTTAAAAAAGTGGTAATTCTGCATCATGCCAATTTTTTAAAAGACTTATTTTTTGACTTTAAATTTTCTAATGTATGAAATGTAAATAATTATTTTCTAAATTTAATAATTTTGAAGTGGTCTTCTTCTTCATATTTTCTTGCTTTTTTTTTTTTTTGTAGTGAGGTTTTTATTGTTTTGCATATTTAAAGAAGAAGGTCGATATTTTGAATTTTCAATATTCTACATATTTATACATCGTTAATTAATATTTCAATCCAAATGAAATAATTGTCTCTAAAAAACAATATTTTTTAACAATTGACAAAAAAATAACCATTTTTAACATAAATATAACTAAAAAACTACACGTTTTGATAATTTTTTATAATTTTTTGCTAGGGATGACATGTCAAAATCACAATTTTTATAGGAAAATTTTAACTAAAAATGGTTAAATAATAGTTTTTTTTTATGAATTTCATGTCAAAAGATAATAATAATCATTGTTTTTTTTCAAAAAATAATGATTAACATAAAAATGAATGCGAAAATCACATAATACAAATATTGAACACATAACAACCTTAATTGAGTGCTTATTCTTCTCATAAAATGTCAAAGTCAAAACATTACAAGTATAACTAATTAATAGTTTCCAAAAATGAGCTTGAATTCCAAGTATAACTTAAATTTAATCAACAACGTCACGTAATCCAAACTCTTCGTCCTCTGGAGTTTCATAATTGTCTTCTTCCACAATATTTTCTGCTTCATTTTGCCCATTTTCCTCCTCCAATGGATCTTTGATGTCTACAAATCTCCCAATGTATGCCTTTATAATCATTCCGTGTAATGGTGGTTGGGGTTCCTTTGCCTTTTTCGCCACACGTGATTCACTAAAGCCCCTTTCTTCAACCCAATTTCTTTCATTTCATCTGGAAGAAATTGAAGAGCATTAATTCTTTGCTAAATAAAATTGCATTGTATTGGATCTTTTTCAATGGAAATGCAATTTCTTCCTTTTTGAAGATAACATGTTAGTGTTGTACCTAATTATCATGCACAAAAGAAATAATGAAGTAAATTAGTACAATGACATATAAATTAATAAATAACATATTGAAATTCAATTCCATATAATAAAACTTACCTGAGCCAGAAAATAAATCCAAAACCCAATCTCCTTCATTTGACTACCGCAAAGACATGGCTAAATCGAGCTCCTAAATAATATTAGGTTACCTTGTTTAAGTGCTCAAACGGCTCAATCGAGCGATTAAAAAGGGCTCAATCGAGCAATAATTTTTTCCACCCAAATGTGCCATATCTTGCCAAAAAGTGTAACCCAACTCCATGCTTTCACCCTTATAGATTATGAATTTCTAACAGTCTATATCCTAATTATTATTATTATCCAATTTTAAGGTCATAGCCAAGCCAGTCACCAAATTGGTTTATGAGACCCCCTTTTTTGTGGGACAAGAGACCCACCTCCACACAACAATTTGATTATTATGTCTACGAAGGCATACCTACTCTAAGCCCTTCTGGTTTTTGAACCTATGACCTCTTAGGAGGAAACACATGCTCTTAACCATTAGGCCTATTCATGCTCTAAGAAAGTGGATTTGATTAGCTAAAGATAGTAATCTAAAAACTCACAATTATAACTCACGATCAAAATATATAACACACATGTAACACACCTATAAGATTACAAATTATGATAATATGTTTGAGAATACAAGCATAACTATTTCCTTTTATGCATCTCCAATGGGAATGTAATTATGAACTAGAATCTAGCCTAGGTTTGGAGGTTGTGTTTTAAAAATTGATGCATTAATAAAGCCTATATGTGTAATCTTAAATGTATAAAATTGTATTTTATGCTATTTCAAAAAAATTGAGTTGAACGTTCATTTTGTCAAGTTTAAAGGTTTAAATTAGCACAAAATTTAACGTTGATTTCCAAGTTATTAATTTGTTTCAGTTTCCAAAAAAATTACATATTTGAATATTGATATAAACTATATTAACACTATCTATCTATCTATATAACATAATATTATATTAGTTTAATTTAATGATATATATTTAACATCTTCCTACATAACTTTTCCAAGAGTCATTGCTACCATCACATAACTTTGAAATATACTCTAAAATATCTATAGAAATATTTTACTTTTCAAAAAATATCATATATATATATTCTCAAGGAACTCTTAATCATAAACGCATAAAGTCATTACAATCATGGTATTATAGTCATCATATCACTAGTAAGAAAATAATAGCATTTCACCCACCACTCCCAATTAACCTTCTGAATATACTAATTATATATATATATATATATATATATATATATATAGAGAGAGAGAGAGAGAGAGAGAGAGAGAGAGAGAGAGAGAGAGAGATAACAAGTTAGTTAATTCTAATGTCTAACGCAACCAACCCAACGTTTCTTGTTGCTAAGTTGTGGTGTAGAATCATCTCCTATTGCATATTGCTATCATAAAGGACAAATTTAACCATGTCTTGTTCTGAAACCATTAAACGTTTTCCTAGATTCCATTAATAGTTCAATATATTGGTGAGTGGACTTTAACCATTTATGCGACTGGCAACTCTGGCATAGAATGGGACACATTATAGGAGTCACAAAGTGGTATACTACACAAATTCCATTAAGTCACGTTAGGATAAAAAGGTCTCCCCACTAACTCGAATTCAACATTTAATATTGATGACATGTTGGCCAATGAGGATGTGTTTGTTGCCATTATTTTATTTAGGAAGGAAAAAAACTTAGTTACATCATGTGTAGAATCAATATATCGCTGGGGCGATTCTAAGAATCGCGGGGTGGTGGGGAAATTCTCAGAATCACCCCATGTGCCCATGCCTGCATGTAATCCAGGAAAATTGACACCATTACCAAGTGCAATGATGAGGGATATTTTCAGATCATAATTCGGTCTATACTTTCTATAACTTTTTAAAGGATTCCTGCATTATCCTTCGATTATTAACTTCAATTGTTTTATAGGTTTCAGAAAACCATGGGATGAGTGAGTTTTCAACTTTGGGATGGGGTTTGGCGTAGTGTTTATGATGACTTCAATCAAGAAAGAAATCGAGAAGAAAAAAAAATATTAAGGCCCTCTTCAAATTAAAGTATTGATGCATCTTATTTATTCTACCATTTGGAAATTTAGAAAGACTAGTATGGTTTTAGGCTCAAATACATATAAATTTTAAGTGGTCACTTATTGATTTATTTGATAAAATATAATTCTAATAGTCTTATAATTCTCATCACGATTCGATTCATAACTTTAAACTAATAATTACTCATAATTTTAAACTGATAATTGCGTATTACCGTAATATTTCGGATTATGTTTCTATTCATAGTTGTGAACATATAATCACTATCTCTGTGACTAAACTTATCTAATGAATTAAATTCACATTCTATCATTGATTTAATCACTATCTCAATCGCTAAACATATCTAATGAGTTAACTTCACACTCAAGTTCAATGTGCTGACAAGCTTATTGTACTTCTAATATTTCAAAGAACATACCTTCTTATAAATGCAAAGAACATAACTTCTTATAAAGCCCCATCACCTAAAGTTGCTATAAACATTTTCACCTCCTAGAGCCATGGCCATTCCACGGTTTATATTGCTGGGGCGATTTTGAGAATCACGGGGTGGCGGGGCGATTCTCAGAATCACCCCATGTGCCCACGCTTTCATGCAATCTAGCAAATTTGTTTTATTTACATTTTCATGACTTGGAAATACAACATGCAAACCACATAGTAAAAAATCATATTGTGAAACGCCATCATGCCGGTTATGGGAGGGGAATGTGGGAATAACTCCCTAAATTTATTTGAGAATCCAATATTTTGTCGTGTTAAATTAATTGGGGAAATTATAAGGTTGGTGGATGCATTGGAAATATCACTTCACGTGAGCAAACCCATGCATCGTTAGCTTAGGAGTAGGAGTAGTGTTTGATTTATGTCTTGTTTGCTTACATGCAAGTTTGATTTCTTGCTTGTCTACTTTGCTTACTTGTTTTTCTTTCGCATTTTCTTCTGCTCTTTTCTTTATTGTTTTTTTTGTTTTGTCTACACATCCGTAGGTTAGTTTCACATGAAATCGTGTACGACTCTTGAAACAAGTAGGGTAAAGTACAAGAGGACCTATATCGCTATCAACACTTGGTTATCTGTTGTCCTCTCTCCTTATGCAAAACTTGTTGTCTTCGGTGAATGATACACCAATGGAAAATATGTTATGTTCGAAGTGAATCTTGGTGAAAATGCAACACTTGCACTCTAACTAGTACCGCCTACTCTAGTCGATTTTTTTTGGGTTAACCCTTGTCAGCTCTATCAAGTAGAGTCAGGTGAGGGGGAAAACCTTAACAAGTATTTCAAAGATATACATAAAATACTTCTCTGAGGGAACAACCTCTTCTATTCTCAATAAGTCGATATCCCTCTTCTACCTATGAAATAAATAAGTGCTTATGCACAGCTATTGAAAAATACTAAAAATGAAAAAATGAAAATGTGCAATTTTGGAAAAAAAATTAAATAAGGTGAAAGAAGAGAAAGGATTCTTGCGCAGAGAGGTGATGCAAGTAACTCTACAGGGGTACTGACTAGACTCGCTAGCAGCGAAGCAATGCTTGTGTTCCTACGTGACTCCATTGGGGTATTGTCCAAGCCTGCTGGCAGTGAAGCAACACCAGAGATGAAACCTAAACTTTGACAGTCATATTTCTTATGCACCAATATACCCCTCATCCCCAATCGAAACAACTTAGTTGAGTTGGCTTGGAATGTGTGCTAACCGATCAAGAGTATGGAAAGTGCTACATCTTTCACTCAAGCTAGTGTGGAAACCAAGATGATCAGAGAATTGAACGATACTCTCGGAGGAGTTAGACCTGCTTTTCACAAAACAAGGTTCATTCAGAGAGTTGGAGTTCTACTAGTGTGTCACCGTTGTTGTAGCAGCTACAACCATCCTCCAAAATTTTTCCTTAGCTTCATTTTGGAGCCTTCCTACCAACCATCCTCAACATCATGTCTTGCACTGACAAGTACTTATGCTTCAATCAAGTTTCTATGGCTTATTAGCTTGTGTTTTCTAGCTTGTTTGCCTTTCACTTGTAAGCTGACATCTCGTGACTTGGTCATCAACTGGCTTTTGTGCTTACTTGGAGAATTGTGCAGAATTGGAGGGAAACCAAACTTGATCTCCATAATTATGCAAACCATCAGGGCAACCTGTTGTTCTCCAAAAATGCGTAGAGAGCAGACTGCCTTCCCTCTGAAAATTGCGGAGAGCAACTTATCACTTGGCTTTCTCTAAAAAAATTTGCGGATCTGGGTGACAGTCTAGGCTTCAGTCCAAAAATTGTGTAGAGCCTAAGGGGAAACTAGAGCCACTCAGCACAGAAACTATGCAGAAGTCACTCCAAGGCTTGCAGTCCATTGCATGTGCTCCCAATATGACCAGTTCCCTCTAGGACTGAGCAATCTTTCTTTGCATGCATGGGCTTCTTTTTCCTGAAAAAGCAAAAAGAAAAAAGAAAAAAACATCCCTATATTTTAGGGATCCATTTTTAGCAGTTGGGGGTTACATGTAAAAGTCATTTTAGAAACCTCCCTCCAAGTGTCGTTTTTTCCTAGATTTGTGGCATGCACATCATAAGCCTCAATATTATCAGATATATTTATTCCACGCTTTAGAGCTCATTCTTCACTTTGATCTAGGAGCTCTGGCATCCCGCATCACATCTAGGAGCATTCAGTACACTCAGCTCATCTTTTTCTGGGTAAGTCCGCTTTTCATGTCTTTTTCTACTTTTCTGTTGCTTTTTGTATTTCAGTTTTTGTGAGTGTTGTTTGCTTGGTTTCATTGAACTCTTGCTATCGTTTTAATGCATGTTATCTTGTAGAAGCATTGTTTCAAGTTTTCCATTGCATCTTCTTATTGTCGCATGCATGACATTGTTTATGCACTCACAGTCGTCGTTGTGGTGACTCGCTTCACACACTTACTTGTTTTCCCATTTACTGAATCATGCACTCACTATTTTCATGCATGTTCGTTCACTCATGTCTGCACTCAACTTCACACATGTATTCAACCTTTACATGTTTTCACTAGCCCGTCGGCAGGTCTCGGCTACCATGGCCTAAACCTTGCCTTGCCTAACTTGCACTGCGCATTTCTGGGATGGAAGACAATGCATTGCTCCAATGAATTGCACATAGCTTGCCTCACACTGGCCTCCTAAGCTTTCTTTGCACATTTCTCAGAGGCAGTGTCCCGTCAGCCCCCGAAATTGCGCAATGCAATTTTAGTGGGTTGGAGTCATGCTGACTAAAACTGCACATTACGCAGTTCTAGTCCTTATCAAGCCAAGACGGATTGTGCTCTGTGTAGTTATAGCAGCCAGTCAGCTCACTGATAGCCTGAACTACGTTCTGTGTAGTTCTGGCAGTCAGTCTCCCAGCCTCCCATTAAAAATTGCGCAAATCTTCCAATAGGTCACCCAGTTGTGTTGCATGTCAGTCCTCAAGTCATTTTGTTTTTCAACTAACATTGTGCTTGCCATGAGTGTTTCTCTATCTCCAAGTACCACAGGTGTTCGTCAGTCTCTCAGATGTACAAGTACAATGGCTTCCAAGAGAGCAGGGTCAAAGGACACCGTTAAGGACGCAACTAGAGATGTGGTCGAGCAAGTGTCTATGAGCTTGCCCATATGTGAAGAAACTAAGTTGTTGATAGATAAGGCGATCAATATGAAATGGCAGGACATCAATGACATCTTTTCAGGCACATTTAAGGAGAATCTAGAGGAACGCAGAGTCTATGTCAACATACACAAGTCTAGCCTATACCGATTGCATGCAGGTATCCCACGTTTCCATGCGCGAACGTGATCCACTCAATTGTCTCGCATACTGATCCAAAAAGAATGGTGTTGAGCAGTATCAGTGGAACAGAACTTGCCACCTTTAGGGAAAAGGACCTTCAAGAGATGTATCCCTTATCACAGCTGATGGTTATAATGGATGCACCCTTCACCAAACCCAGCAGCAGTGAAAACTCAAGAGACATCTTGAAGAGCTGGGTGAAAGAGTTGTCTAAGTTCAGGACAACACCCAACCAAGTGTACAAGACAAGGATACCGCAAAAGGCATATCAGATCTTGGTCATCTTCGCATGCTAATTATATAACCAAGAGAGCACATAAACATTCTCGCAGAGTTGAGTGATTGTGTTGGATCAACTGGTGAACGAAGGAAGACCTTTAAAATGGTCTACCATGTTGGATCTCTAGCTGAAGGAACAAGTAACAAAAGCCTGAAATCCTCCCAAGGGTCAACAAGAAAATATTTTCATGTTTTCTTACATACTTGATGCAATCTGCGCCCTTCAGCAATTCCCAGGCTTGGGTTGAGCATGGACACCTTCAAAAACCTCTATGCACACCTATTGCAGGTTGTTCTCCGAATGCAGTTGTTGTGGAGTTATAATACAACTATTAGAACACTTCGTCACCCCGGTGTATTGGATGATCTTCGAGTACGATCCACCTTGCATGTCGCAAGCACCAATGGAGGCATTGGTTGACATAGCATATAAGTATGCCTCACCCCTTGGCACCTTCATATTGATGTACAATGCGGAGAAGGCTTCGCATGTTTTACCGAATTTTTCCATGTATAAGTTGTTCATGCAAGAGGTTGCACACCACATCTCGACAGGGTTGTCAGCAAGATTTCATAGGAAGAAGAAGGCACCTTGGCCCGTTCTTCCTTTGTGGATCGAGTTGTATGAGTTTCAAAATCTCAAGCATGTTGAGGCTGAGGTAGAGGAATTCAAGAGATTCACCTTCGACACTAGAAGTTTTAATCCATATGACCTGCATTGCTTAGTGAAGGACCACTATGCGAGAGTGCACCATCCTTAGATCCATGGGGCATGCCATTGGCCTGAGGAAGACCCATGGAGATACTGCTATAACTTATTCAGGCTCAATGAACTGGTCATAATAATTGTAGAGTGGCTAGCAGGGCAGAAGGCAGCAGCATCTCAGAGAGCAGCAACATCGACAACAACAGAGGGCAGGAGACCTGTGCTTGATAAAGGCAAGAGGAAGGTTGCCGGCAGCGCAGAGGCGAAGCAAAGATGCAAGTTCAAATCAGACCCACTTGTGTTAAGAGTAGCTTTGGAGATTGAGGCAAAGAGGTGGAAACATGACAGAAGGATTGCGCAAAGACAGAGGGAGAAGCAGAAGCTGGGGGAGGTAGAAAAGGAGTTGCAAGAGTTGAAGAAAAAATTAAGGGAAGAACAAGAGTTTTGCATAAGAGAGAAGGAAGTGCAACAAGAACATGAACAACAGGAGGCACAACATGCACACATTGATGAAACTGTGCCTATACAGGTTATTGATTCATCTGAAAAACTGGCAAATAGCAGACAAGGTGAGCAGTTGTAGGAGCAGGACTTTGCTAGGGAGATTGAACAGATGGACATGGATGTGGTTCAGCTAGAGTTAGATCAGGACATTGACCTCATGCCTCAGAACCAAGAGGTCAATCCACTGGCTTCACCGAATCCAGGAGTAGAGAAAGTCCCAAGCGATCAAGGAGACACTAAAATCCTTGAGGAAAATCTGGAAGCAGATATGCACAACATATCTTTCGACGAGTCACAACACAGAGTTCTGTAGTCATGCAGAGTACCCACTCCAAATGGTCATGTATCTCCTACACAGTTTGAAGAATGAGTGATCATGTCCGATGTGCGTAGACATCCATTTGTATTGGTCGATGCTACGAAAGCATATTCCGAAGCCACCAGCTCAAGTGTTAGATTCTTGATATCTAAGAATGAGCACATGGCTAACGAGTTACAAGCAGCCAAGTAGGGAAAAGAGAAAGTTATAGCATCCTCCAGAGCAGATTTGAGGAAAGAGATACTTGATGAAGTATCGTCTCTTGAGACATTCATGCAGAAGTTGTACTTTAGGTCCGTCACCGTGAATAATTCAATTGTCCATCTTAACAGTTGGCAGCAACTTTGTGCTAGGATACCACGCATCTTGTCAGACATACAAACTATCATCAATCACATGCAAATATGGACAATGAGGTATAAGGGAGCCCCATTTCACTTGCCAAAGATGATGAACCCAAAGGTAGTGGTGTTGAAGGCATACATTCGGAGTCAGATTGAGAACTATGAGGAACTCCTACAACTCATCACCAGCTTAGGGGCTCCACATGCTTGAGTGTTTAGGAGCATGGATGTCATTATGCACAAACATGCGATCCCATCCATTGGCACACTCACTGAGGTGAAGTCAAAGAACCAAGTCCGATTGGAGCTAGACATGTAATTTGATCAGTTGATGTGCATAGCGACCAGCGTAGACTTACAGATGAGAACAGACATTATGCATCAACATTCATTGGTCTAGTTGCACTCAAGAAAATGATGCACATGCTACCCGATGAGTTGGACAGAGGTGCCAAATCAATTTACTTGGATGCAACAGAGGCAAGATTTTGATTTTAGAAGGATGTCATAGAGCACATGAAGACCATAACAGACTACCAAGTTTGGCATTAGTTATCCACCATTGATCATCGAGAGGATGTCGAAGAGTTAGTCTTCCCACATTTTTCTGAGTCTTAGTAATGTCTTTCATGGCTTACCCAAGCCCATTTTTGTCTCACATGGGTACATGTGAAAATTGTAATGTAAACATGTTGTAAAAGTGAAAGACCAAGTGTCAATAGTAGAATGTAACAATCATGTGTAAGTTGAAGAGTCATGAGGGTAGTTGAAGAGTCACAAAGGGGAATGTCAAGGGTCACCCCACCCTTTGCTATTTATAGAACCTCATAACTCATTGTACAGGATTTTGGGAGCCAAGCTTCCTATAGGTATAACTTAGAGAAAGCTTGGAGTGTATTGTAATGAGCCTTAGCTTCTCCACAGTGCAGAGCTAGTACATCTCTTTGGAGGAGCAGGTGGCAGTGACTGTAATGTTCCGTTATCTAGGCTATTGGTTGGCATGGTTTTATGTATGATTGGATCTTTCACTCTTTTAATATAATAGAGCCAACATGTTTCATGCATATATTGTTATTTTAGTTTGATTATCCCAGTTACTTTAATGATGTATGTAGTTGTAATTTACACATGTATGTATGGAGTTTTCCGTATGTGTTTGTATGAATCTCATCGAAGAGTGTTGTTGGTATAATACATCACTTTGGATCATCGACTATCCTTCTTTCCATCTTGTGGTGTCTTTCAACTCGTGTGTTCCATTTCAAGCTGCGTGCTATCACAATTTTCTAAGGGGCACATTCATCCCCCCTTCCGTGTGTTAGATCCTTTCATGCACCTTCCCTCACTTGTTGCAAGGTCACACCCTTGCTTCTAGCAAGGACATCTTACTTACCTCTGCATGAAACTGCGGTCAAGGCGATACCGTACTACCCACTGTTGGAACTTCTACTCCAAACAATCTAAGGTCTAGTTAGGACTTCTTACTGGGGAGATCCCCTGACATGTTGGAAGGTCGAGCACCGTCATCACCCCCTTAGAATGTTGTAGGGAGAAAACTTAAACAGAGAGATTGGGGATCAGGGTGACAACCCCCGATTTGAGTCATTGTCACGGTGCCTAGATATTCTGTGCGATAACATTTTTTGGCGCCTTTGTTGGGGAAATTTTATTCTCGGCGCTTCAATGACATTTTATCTTCATTCTCCTCATATCATCTTTATCATTTTTTCTGGAAACGCCAACATTTTTTGGCACCATTTCTTGGGATAGAGTTTTTCTTCCCTTGGTCCTCAAAACATTTCTCTAATCATATAATCCTTTCCGCCATTCCTTAGCTTGTCAAGCGGCACAACAATTTCTGCCGCCATTTCATCTCTTCATATTTTCATTGCCTTATCTTTTTCCTCTCACTAATCCTTTCATCTTCTCTATTTGCACATGTAGCACTTGGATATTTCGGTTGTTTTATTGTTTGGGTGGTGTCTGCACTTATTCATCCATAATTTCTCAAACAAGAAACCCTCCATGATATCCATCCGCTTCTCCTCGACTAACATTTCGATTTTTTCCTTTTGGAGATTAGAGCATATTAATGCTCAAGTGGTGACTCCACTTCTTTCATTTCTTACAAGATTTTCTACTATAAGCTCACTTCTTGGAGATCTCTTGATTTTATTGAGAAAAGGGTCTCTCTCTAGCATCCATTTGGCCCCTCCTTTTCTATTTAAATAATTCATCATGGATGACTTGTTTTCCCCGTGTCATTTTACGAACTTTCTTCATGATATGCCAGAAGATGCCATTAATAAATTTCCTTTTTTCTCAGGTGGTGATTTAGCCACCGCTGTAAAGCATCTCCGCAAGATTTCTCATATAATATCTAGATATTGTCTTCCTCCACAATTTAATCATGAAGATGTCAAGATGTTTCTCTTTGTTATTTCCTTGGAAAGTGATGCTAGAAATTGGTTTCATAATTATCCTCATAATTTTTTCACTTCTTTACAAGACATCATCGATGCTTTTAAGGATATACATATGAAACAAGGTGACTCGCCTTGTGACCCTAGTACTATGAAAATTAGTGAAAGTGATCTTGTAAAGAACTCAACTATCAATATAATATTTCAAGACAATTCTCATGATGAATCCACTTGTACCATTGCAAGACAAATCCATGATAGTGGAGAAGGAAAAACAAGTTGTCAAATAGGTGTTGACAATGATAAACATCTTGTTAAGGAATTTATTTAGATGGTTAAATACATATAGCTAAATCAAGCTCACGTAATCAAGAATACAGAGGTTAATTAGGCTCAACTTATTAACCAAGAAATATTAATAGTTGATCATGCTAAGGAAATTGATTCTATACAGAACAAGTTATTAGCCTTAGATGAAAATATAATGATCATGGAATTCAGTCACTCCAATCAAATAACTGCCATGGAAGAAAGACATGATGCAGAAATGGCCATCATGGAATTTGATCACAACAATCAGTTAGCTACCATGCAAGAAAACCATAAGAAAGAGATAAACTATATGCAAAATTACTTCATTGGCATGAAAGAAAAGAATGATAAAATTATAAAGGACATGGAAGTTGGTCAAATATCTCTTCGGAATAGATTATTGGCCATAGAGAAAAAACAAGCACCATGTGTTATAAATATGGAAGAAATGGATACCATCAAAAATAGATTAAAGATAATTAAAGTTAATCATTCTAATCATATGCCCAATATTCAGAATCATAGGATTGCAATGGAAGCAAATCACACTCAAGAAGTGAAAATTATGGAAGCCAATCATATCACTCTGCAAGACAGATTCATGAAAAATGAGCTCAATCAAGTGAAATTAATAGTAAGACATGAGAGGTTGGAAGAAAGGAAATCACAGGCACAAAAGTTTTAGTCTGATCTAGGTTATAGATGGAAGAAATCAAGGAAATTTCAATAGCTCATAACTCTCCCAATCCATTAAAGCAGGTCCCATCTTGTTGTGAATATCCTGAGAAAGTGGTTGGCCCCATTAACGAAGATTTAGATAAGAATGACACGATCAAAAAAGAAATTGAAAAGGATGAATTTATAACTCATAACACTTGTGACACTAATCCATAATTTATCACAGAACATGTTATCCCCTGCAATGTACCAGGCTAAGGAGGAGACCGAAAGAGGTAACTTCAAACCACTTGCAGTTCAGTAGCTAGCCTTGCTAAATCGGAGAGGGATCTCTCTAAAGATTTCATAGTCAATGATTGGAAGAAAAATGGATTTTAAGCTAGATATAATAGTTTTGGATGAGTTTTTTTTTTTTAATTTAGGGTTTTGGGATTGCTGGACCAGGGATGAGAAAATTAATTAGGTCAAGGCCTCAAAGGGTTGCAGTAGAAGGCATAAAGAGGAGTAAGATAGCAGTGCCTTGTGATGGATATGACAATTTTCTCAATGTAGTGTAGGGTCTAAAAATATTAGAAGACCATAATGAGCATGTGTGCCATGAATTCATTAATCTAGAAGAAGAAATACATAGAAATGATTTCCCACATAAACAGAGCTTTAAATATAAAGAATTATGCCTATATAACTATAAGTAAAATCAATGAGGAAAGACAAACATGTTAAGAAATATGGATTCATTCATAAGAAACTGACATACAAAGAAAACAACATCACAAACTCACTGCACATGAATTCTTGAAAAATAGTTGTAATTGCTTGTTTGATTAGCTAAGTGAAGGCATTAGATACAAATCCTCTCCTCTGAAGTCCAACCCCTCTCTCTGAATTAGAAATGATATATATATACTCAAACAAACAACTTCCTCACCTTTAGGGGTCGGATCCCTAAGTGGTGGAATAGTTTCCAAGAATCTCTCAACCAACAAGAGTGAGACGGTAAAAAACAAACTCTTCTCTTAGATTTTGATTTGAGTTTTGCTTCATTTATGAGGCCTAATTAACGATAAAAACAACCTCTCATGCTAATTTATTCATGATTACATCATCTATACTTTTAACTACTGAAGTTACATCATCAAGTTACCTTTGACCAAGTCAAACTAAAAACATGAGAAATTACACAGCGGAATTTTAAATTAAAAAATCAGAAAATCACAGAAAATTGGCGCCAACTTTGATCCCACTTTTAGGTACCTTTATGAAGTCAAATTTGAAATATGAGAGAATGGTAAACTACCCTTGCCAGTATAGTTTACATAACATTTGAATTTTTTTAAATGACCCATGGGAAGGCCTTCAAAAACTGATTCTCCCAAGGTGTCTCCAAAAGCACAACACCTGTCAAAAAGAGGTGCATAATGTTGATTTTTGACCCCTTTTTCTCATTTTTCTCAAAATCTAAGCCCAGTCTAAGAAACCTGATGAAATGGATTTTGAGAGGAGGCCACCATATTTTCAAAAATTCAAGCCACCTTTCATTTGGAGCTCTGAGGAAAAAGCACAACGTCAAGGCGCTGCATTTCTGTAACTAGTGCAATTTCTAAGTTTTGCACCAAACTCCACCAAAAACCAAAAATGCTTAGAAAACTCCCAAAATTGGTCCAAAAGTTCCAAATGAGGTATATTATGCTCTCATGGATTCTTCAACAAGAATATCCAAGTTATCCCTCTCATATTTTCCTTTTAGTGTTTCCTTCAGCTTGTTTTGCATTTGCTTAAGCTTGATGTTGCAAATCATGTTTTTGGTTTGGTAGTGGTGGGCCATGTTCCTCAATAGCTAATTGTCCTTGTTAGCCTTGTCAAGAAGCTAGTCTAGATGGCCATTGAGCTAACCTAGCCAATACTCTCCGTCTTCATTAATTTCCAAAGCAATTATGTCTTTAATGTCCAAGTTTTCATCCAGTAGGTTTTGGTCTTTTTCTTTCTACAATGCTCTTTTGAGACCCTTTGTCCTTGGCTTCTTCTTTCCAACCTACTTTTCTTGTTCATCATTCTCCTCATGATTTAACATTTTTTTTACCCTTTACCTCTTGTTTCAACATCTCGGATTTCTCTTTTTCCATGATTAGTTGTTTGGCTTTGAGTTGACTATTTTCTTGCTCAAGGAAAGAAATGATAAATTTGCCCCTTTCCAAATTGTCCATGAGCTCTCTGATTTGGGAATCCTTCTCCTTGGTAACTTGTTGCAAGTTTGAATGCTCATCTTCTACCTCCAAGTCAACTAGTTCAAAATAATGCTCAATTATCTCCTCATCCTGTAAATGTAATCCCTGTTTTGCTGATGTAGAAGGGTGGCCCTTTTCTCAACTTGGGAAGTAAACATAAGCCTTTTTCCTCTCTGCTATATTTTAGTCACCTCAAGTCTAGGTGCCTTGGGAACCTCCTCTAATTTTATTGATGACCCTATCTCCATAGGTTGTGCTGATGTATCTTGGTGATGAATTGATGAAATAATTTCATGCCACTGCAATGTTGTTTCAATGAAGGTATCCCATGCCATGTTCTTTTCTGCCAACTGATGTAGGACTACAACCTTTATCAAACTATGATGGAAAAGGATAGGGTAATGCTCTGTACTTTACATTTGCACCTTCTCAAACATGTTGATAAGACTTCTACACAAGTAGTTACACAGGTTGAGAGGTTTCATAGATGTGAAATGCAGTAGCAGCCTAATGTTGTATTGATACAATTTGGAAAATCTCCCCTCATAGGTGAAAAACTTCATTACAACCTTCATCAGTGGTGCATATTTTTCCAACATGTATCTAAATGGAATGATGTGTGAATGAGCCTCTCTATAGGGTGATTTTAAGAAAGGTTTATGTTTCTCAAGGTCTAGGCTCATGCCATTGAACCAATACTCCCCATGATTAGGTATCCATGTGGCAAAAGAGATGGCAGCTACTGAGAATGTAAATTCAATCCCTACTATGGTGGCTTTTTCCCCTTTCAAATTGGTGGCAATCCAATCAGTGAGCTGCTCATGAAAACCTACTTCACCCACTCTTTGACAAAACCCTAGGCAGCTAACATCTTTAAAGGATTGTCTAATGAATGGTGAAGAGTTGATTTCATTGCAGTTTGTGGGCTCATACCTCAGAATCCTCCCTCCTTTATGATGTTTTCTCTTTTCTAATGGTGAAGAATCTCCCTCCATTTTGAAAACCTCGCTAGATGGCTTAGAGAAATAGAAAACTAGAATGCAAGCTTAAAATTTGAATTTGGCTAATTTTTGGTGAGTTTCAGGATACTATGTCCTGTGCGCAGCGTAGTTCACATAAGCGCAACGCCTCCTCCAGAAACGAAGTTCCTTATTCCAACCTTATTTTGGAGGCCTTAAACTACTCCAAATTGCAAACTTCATAGCTCGTTGGAAATATCTTGAATTATGATACAAGATGAACTCATCAAGAATGTAATTGGGGCACTCCAGCAGGGAGAAAAATTGAGTTTTCTAAGGTCACTCCAAAAACGCACGATGTCTTTGACAAAAGTGCAGCGCCAAATTGCAGATAACTTTTGGATGCCTTCCACTAATATAAATCATGATATGAATGTACCATTGGAAATATTAGGATGTCTAGTTGTCCATAGAGTATTTAATCATGTAAAATCACCTCTCCAAGGCTGAGAAACATGAGTTTTCCCAAGGTCACTCCAAAAACATAGCGTGCTTATGACAAAAGTGCAGTGCCAACTTGTAGAGAACTTTTGACTACCTTCCTAGAGGATTTTTTGGGATGAAAGTGGTATGGTTGGAAAGCTAATGGTGTCTTCTAGTACACAATAGAGTCCTTAATCAATGCCAACACCTACTCCAAATCCTTAAAAAACTGTCTTGAAGTCAAATTGTCCAGAAGTGCAACAACTCTCCTATAGCAAGTGTAGTTTGGGAATTTCTCTCAAATAATAACACCTATGCATGTATTTAAGGAGTTTTTTGTTCCTTTTCCTATCATTGACAAAAACCTCTTTCACTTTTGTAAAATTATTCTCCATTTGGTCAGAAAGATATTTTGAAGCAAAAATGTCCCTATGAGAAATGATGAGACGAGGTAGTGTACTACAACATTGTCTTATTTGAAATAAAAAATTACCTTTACCTTTATTTTTCTTTCCCTAAACTACTAACTCCATTTACCTAATGAATCACATGATGGACATGTCTTTTTTTTACATATGGTATCATGATGAAACATGGAGTGAAACCCTAGACTATGACCTAAAATGAGTAATTTAACCATTTCAAGACCCAAGACATTTAAATGAAGATATGATACTTCGAAGAAGAAAATGACCATGATGAGTGATGAAGACCATGAGTAAGTGAAGGGAGCATCAGTGAACTAGACAGAACATCCAGTGACCAAATTTTTATTTCGAGATTCACTGAAATGAAAAAAATTTGACTTGACACCCTAACAACACCTTGTAAGAGCATATTTGATCACTGGTGATAGGTTGAACTGACTAACAATAAAATTGGCTCCAGCTGGGCATGGAAACTCCTTGGAGGTGTCAAGAAAACCATAGACTAGCTAGCCTTATTCATTGGGCATGGAGTCAAAATGAAAATACCAAACTCAAAACTGAAAACTGAGTGACTAACTGACTTTGACAAACTAAAATGAATTGACTATAAAATCACATTGGCTGAACTTACTTATAGCAACAGACCATTGGGATCTTAGGGCCTTCACCTCGGGCTTCAAATCCTGATGATAACTGCACACCTGCTGAAGATGTATGTACAATCATGTGTAATGATCCCTCTTGTGTAACCAATCCAAAAAATGGCTACTTACTTGAATCCTACTCACACTTTCCTTGAGCAGGCAGAAAAACCAAAAGCTAGGCCACTCCAAGTGTCCACTGAACATGTGCTCATGATCCATAAATACAAGAAAAATTATTTTCCCAGATGGTTGTGCAACAAATCAGTGTAAGGATCCTTAAAAATCTGAAATGTTAGCTTGTATTCAAATCCAACAAAAATACAAGTACTCCTTTCATTTTTATCTGAATGAATACTTGGTTGTTGATCCATAGGAAGGCATAGGGAAGTATGACTTTCTGCTACCTAAGTGTTGGTTGTAAATTCTTCAAGCATGAGAAACTATGATTCTGTCTCTGGCATACTATCTATCTCCGACTCATACTCTTCCAATTCATAGTCTAAATCATCCTTGAACATAACAAATTCTTCAAGATTCTTAAACATGTCCGCCCTATCCTCTCATGAAAGAAAACAATCCATGTTCGCTGATCTCCTTGCAGGAAATATACATCACAAATTGGCTTACTCACAACAAATTCTTGTATAGTTTCATCAGTCTCATGATTGTCATCATTTAAACCCAGATTTTCGTTTTCAATAATGGAAGAAATTTCACTTATATATTCTTCACTATGTGAGTGTTACAAACCTACCTTAACTTGGGTTGTAACATGGTTTTTCAAGAGATGATCTATTTCATCTTCAGACAAAGGATAACACTTAGCTTTATTGAAATCAACATTAGCTTGGTGATTTTCATTTTCAAGATCAGGAATAGGTCTTTCTTTATTTTGATCCTAGTCTGCTTCATCTAAGGAGGAAGCTGCTAATTCTTGTTTGGAAGAAAAATCATAAAGGGATTCTAATATATCTTCTTCTATACATTCTTCATCCCCATATGAATTTTCAAGGAATTTAATGAAATTTTCATAAATCTCACAACATCTGTCCATCATTGATAAGAAAAAATTACAGCTTTGGTAATGTTGAAAGAAACTTAAATGAAAATCCTTTAGAGAACATAAACCAGCAAATGGTAGACTCTCACACCATTTCCTTGTTATTTCCTCCAAGGTATCCATGAAGATCTTCATCAAACAATATTCAGGAAACTTAGTATTTAATCTGTGAATATGAAAATGAAATTTGGCCAAATGCAAACTAGCATCTTCTCCATCCCGACCTTTAGACTTTGGTAGCCTTGTTTGCCAATCTATACAAGGAATACAGTTTGGAAAAACAGGAATATGAGCTCGATTCATAGGAGCATATCTTCGAGCAATAAACCATATTGAAACAATTAAGTCACCAAGAAGTTCTTCAAACTATCGGTTTTTGAAAAATGGAGTCACCATGAAAATTTTGAACCTTTGGATTCTTCGACACTGGAGTCGTCAGGTGAAAGATGTAGAACCTTTCTTGTGTCTGATCACTATTCACCATCATTAATCAGATCTGATCCTTGTCATTCTTTCCCATGGAAGATATGATCTTTCGTTCCCTAGCAACAGTGCCAAAATGTTATCACCTACAATGTCCCGGGCTAAGGAGGAGATCGAAAGAGGCAACTTCAAACCACTTACAGTCTAGCAACTAGCCCTGTTAAACCAGAGAGGGATCTCTCTAAAGATTTCACAGTTAATGACTGGAAGAAAAATGGGTTTTAGGCTAGATATAATAGTTTGGATGAGTTTTTTGAAAATTTAGGGTTTTTGGATTGCTAGACTAAGGATGAGAAAAAGCAATTAGGTCAAGGCCTCAAAGGGTTGTAGTAGCAGGCATAAAGAGGAGAAAGATATCAGTGTATTGTGATGGATATGAGAGTTTTGTCAATGTAGTGTAGGGTGTGAAAATATTAGAAGGTCATAATGAGCATGTGTACCATGAATTCATTAATCTAGAAGAAGAAATACATAGAAATGATTTCCCACATAAATAGAGATTTAAATATAAAGAATTATGCCTATATAACTGTAAGGAAAATCACTGAGGAAAGAAAAACATGTTAAGAAAGATGGATTCATTCATAAGAAACTATCATAGAAAGAAAACAACATCACAAACTCACTACACATGAATTTCTGAAAATTAGTTGTAATTACTCCTTTGATTAGCTAAGTGAAAGCATTAGATACAAATCCTCTCGTCTGAAGTCCAACACCTCTCTGTGAATGAGAAATGATACATATATACTCTAAAAACATCTTCCCCACCTTCAAGGGTCGAACCCCTAAGTGGTGGAACATTTTCCAAGAATCTCTCAACGAACAAGTAAGAGTGAGAAGGTCAAAAACAAACTCTTCTGTTAGACTTTGATTTGAGTTTTGCTTCATTTATGAGGCCTAACTAACCATAAACACAACCTATAATGCTAATTTATTCATTATTACATCATCTAGACTTCGAACTACTAATTTTACATCATCAAGTTACCTTTGACCAAGTCAAACTGAAAACCTGAGAAATTACATAGTGGAATTTTAAATTAAAAACTCATAAAATTACAGAAGCACAGTGCCAACTTTGAGGCCACTTTTAGGTGCCTTTCTGAAGTCATATTTGAAACCTGAGAGAATAGTAAACTATCCTTTCCTATCTATCTTCCATAACATCTTGAATTTTTGAAAATGCCCCATGAGAAGGCCTTCAAAATGGATTCTCCCAAGGTGTCTCCAAAAGCGCAGCGCCTGTCAAAAAGAGGGGAAAAATGTTGATTTTTGACCCATTTTTCTCAAAATCTGAGCCCTGTCTGAGAAACCTAATGAAATGGGTTTTGAGAGGATGCCACCATCTTTCCAAAAATTCAAGCCACTTTTCATTTGGAGCTCTGAGGAAAAAGCACAACACCAAGGCGCTACGTTTCTGTAACTAATGCAATTTCTGAGTTTTGCACCAAACTTCACCATAAACAAAAAATGCTGGAAAACTCCAAAAATTGGTCCAGAATTTCAAAATGAGGTATATTATGCTCTCATGGACACTTCAGCATGCATCTCCAAATTATCCCTCTCGTCTTTTCCTTTTAGGGTTTCCTTGAGCTTGTTTTGCATTTGCTTAAGCTTGATGTTGCAAATCATGTTTCTGGTTTGGTAGTGGTTGGCCATGTGCCTCAACAACTAGTTGTCCCTGTTATCCTTTTCAAGAAGATTCTCTATATGACCATTTACCTTACCTAGCCAATACTCTATGTCTTCATTAATCTCCAAAGCAGTTCTGTCTTCAATGTCCAAGTCTTCATCTAGTAGGTTTTGGTCTTTTTCTTTCTGCAATGCTATTTTGAGACCCTTTATCCTTGGTTTATTCTTTCCAACCTGCTTTTCCTTTTCATCATGCTCCTCATGCTCTAACACTGATTTGCCTTTTACCTCTTGTTTCAACATCCTGGATTGCTCTTTTTCCATTATTAGCTATTTGGATTTGAGTTGATTATTTTCTTGTTCAAGGAAAGAAATGATAAATCTGGTCCTTGCCAAATTGTCCATGAGCTCTCCGATTTGGGAATCCTTCTCCTTGATAACTTGCTGCAAGTTTGAATGCCCATTTGCTGCCTCCAAGTCAACTACTTCAAAATCATGCTCAATTATCTCCTCATCCTGTAAATGTGATACCTGTTGTGTTGATGCGGAAGGGTTGTCCCTTTTCTCATCTTGAGAAGTAAACACAAGCATTTTTCCTCTCTGATATATTTTAGTCACCTTAGTTCTAGGTGCCTTGGGAACCTCCTCTAATTTTCTTGATGACCCTATCTCCATAGGTTGTTCTCATGTATCTTGGTGATGAATTGATGAAATAGTTTCATGCCATTGCAATGATGTTTCAATAAAGGTATCCCATGCCATATTCTTTTTTTCCAACTGATGGAGGACTACAACCATTATCAAGCTGTGATGGAAAAACCTAGGGTAATGCTCTTTACTTTTCATTTGCACGTTCTCAAACATTTTTATAAGACTTCTACACATGTAGTTACATAGGTTGAGATATTTCATAGTTTTGAAATGCATAAGCAGCCTAATGTGGTATTGATACTGTCTGGAAAATCTCCCTTCAGAGGTGAAAATCTTCATTACAACATTCATCATTGGTGCATGATTTTCCAATAGGTATCTAAATGGAATTATGTGTCAATGAGCCTCTCTATAAGGTGATTTTAAGAAAGGTTTTTATTGCTCAAGGTCTAGGCTCATGCCTTTGAACCAATACTCCCCATGATTAGGTATCTCGGTGGCAAGAAAGATGGAAATTACTGAGAATGTAAATTCAATCTCTGCTATGGTGCCTTTTTCCCCTTTTGGATTGGTGGAAATCCAATCAGTGAGCTTCTCATGAAAACCTACTTCACCCACTCTTTGAAAGTAGACATATTCAAAGCATTGTCTAATGAATGGTGGAGAGTCGATTTCATGGCAGTTTGTGGGCTCATACCTCAGAATCCTCCCTCCTTTACGATGTTTTCTCTTTTCTGATGGTGAAGAATCTCCCTCCATTTTGAAAACCTTGCTAGATGGCTTAGAGAAATAAAAGACTCGAATGCAAGCTTACAATTTGAATTTGGGTGATTTTTGGTGAGTTTCGAGATACTCTGTCCTATGCGCAGTGCAATTCACAAAAGCACAGTGCCACCTTCAAAAACACAATGCCTTCTTCCAACCTACTTTTGGAGGCCTTAAACTACTCCAAATTGCAAACTTGATAGCTCGTTGGAAATATCTTGAAGTCTTCTACAATATGGACCCCTCAAGAATGTAATTGGGACACTCCAGCAGGTCAAAAAACTGATTTTTCGAAGGTCACTCCAACAATGCAAAGTGTCTCTGACAAAAGGGCAGTGCGAAATTGCAGAGCACTTTTGGATGCCTTCCACTAATCCAAATCATGATCTGAAGGTACCATTGGAAATATTATGATGTATAATTGTCGATAGAGTATTTAAACATGTAAAATGGCCTCTCTAAGGCTGCAAAAAATGGGTTTTCCCAAGGTTGAGCCAAACACACAGCGTGCTTCTAACAAAAGCACAGTGCCAACTTGTAGAGAACTTTTTACTACCTTCCTGGAGGAGGTTTGGGCTTGTTAGCTCTACTACAGGTTGTTGATAATTCAAAGAAGCCAAAGTAAGCTTGGTCCTCGGTTTTGGCTCAAACCGCGATACGATGGCTCACATTTGTCTGTTCATGTTTTCTCTTGATATCTCCTGTAAGCTGATCTTCGTTGTCCATCTACAAGATCCAATAGCTCACGATCATCTTGCCTTCGTTTCCGCCCGATTCTCCGTGCCAAGATATCTCAGCCATCCATCTCTGCGATCCAATGGCCGATATCTATTCTCCACCCGCTCGTACATCCGCCATGCAGTCAACACACCCGGGTCATGCCGTGCATCTGAAGGACAAAGGTGGCCAGTGTTTAGTACTCCGAGCAGTTTCTCCTCAACAACTGCATTCAAGAAACAAAATGGCTGAGAAGAGGAAGGACATGCCTCGAGTAGTTAAAATAGTTATGGAATTTCTCCCATACGACACTCCACCTGCTCAAGAAGGACAACAGAGCACCAGAGAATGTCAAATTCATTCGCAGAACATGGTCAGATTGTAGTAGAAAATCCATCAGAGAGTTAAAGCGGTTGGTGGTCCATTATGACCCCTCCGCTCATAGACAACAGAATATCTTTGTAATCAAATTCTATATATACCTAGAAACAAGAGGTAATGAGGGTTGATGGTTGTTGTTTTGATGTAAGGTTCAACTTCTGGAGACTATAACTACTTTGATACTTGCAGCGTCTGGTCTTCATTTTCAGCTAATACAAGCTTCTTTTGCTGTTAATTGCTCACTTTCCATTTCTACTCTGTTCTAGGTTGTGCCTGTTATGCATTATTTCATGTGTTCTTGATATTTAGCATTTGAGGGGCTGTCATCCCACCTCTGTGTTGAAGTCTAGTATATATCATTGAATGTGTTATGCAGGTTTGTGTTTACTTAATGCCAAAGAGCTATCATCCTGTCTGTGCATTAGGAAATAGATTTGCAAACCTCTTTACTGGTTGCAGCCGGCCATCACATGGTCTTGTGCATATGCTGGTGTGGTCAGTATTCTTCATGTGCACCTAATCCTCAAACTGTGAGTAATTGGTGGTCTAAAGCCTTGTAGCCTGGGGGTGTTCACCCATGTCTAGAGTTAAGCATAGTAGAAGTGGTTATCTGGCTTGAACAAGCATCATTCCTTCCATTCATCCATTTCCAACATTTTGTTGAGTTTGTAATGTTCCCAAGCATCTATGAGATACAACCTAGGAGAGTTTCTTGGGGTGATAACAGGGCTGAAAGTGGTATGGTTGGAAATATTATAATGTCTTATACACAATAGAGTCCTTAAGCACTGCCAACACCTGCTCCAAATCCATGAAAAACTGTCTTGAAGTCAAATTGTCCATAAGTGTAGCAACTCTCATGTAGTAAGTGTAGTTTGGGAATTTATCTCAAATCATAATACCTGTGCATAAATGGAAGGAGGTTTTTGTTCCTTATCCTATTGTTGACAAAAACCTCTTTCACTTTTGTAAAATTCTTTTCCATTTGGTTAGAAACATATTTTGAATAAAAAATTTCCGTGTGAGAAATGATGAGACGAGGTAGTGTATTGTAGCATTGTCTTATTTGAAATAAAACATTACCTTTACATTTATTTTGCTTTCCCAAAACCGCTAACTCCCTTTACCCACTTAATGACATGATGGAGATGTTTTTTTTTACTTATGCTATCATGATGACACATGGAGTGAAACCCTAGATTATGATCTAAAATGAGGAATTTAACCATTTCATGACCCAAGACATTTAAATGAAGATATGATACCTCAAAGAAGACAATGAACATGATGAGTGATGAAGACCACGAGTAAGTGAAGGGAGCAGCAGTAACCTAGATACAATAGCCAGTGACCATATTTTTATTTGAAGATTCACTGAAATGACAAAAAATTGACTTGACACCCTATCAACACCTTGTAAGAGGATATTTGATCACTAGTGACAGGTTGAACTGACTGAAACTAACAGAACATATGCAATATCAAGAGAGGCATGTCACAAATATCTCAAATAATTCGTCTGAAATTTCTCAAGTAGAATGTTCCACATCATCAGTGATATAGCCTGCCACAAAGAAAATCCCGAAGCGAAAAAGAAAAAGAATAACGAAGCAGTTTGATGCATCTGATGGCCACCAGCAGCTTGATTTTCGGATAAGAAAAAGTCCTACCATATCCAAGATTGGACATGGCACATCCGAAAAACGACCCATAGATTTGCTTGAAAGCAGGAAAATGCTTAGTATGCACTATATTGAACACATCTGATGCCACAATGCATCCTTTGTATTGTATCTCTAACCTTACACCCTGTTATTTCGACATTTTCACTTTGTAGTTAGATTAAATTTATATTTTCATGTTAGTAAAATAGTTGTTTTTTTTTTTCTCTAAAGTGTGGTTCACAAACACCCTGGTAAGTGAGTGGTCGCTACGTCCACGGAAAAATATGGGATAATCGCCCCTCAGCCTATTGGCAAGACCTAACCCCAAGGGCTTCGCGCAAAATCGACCCTATGACCTACCGATGGCGAGGCACGGTTTTTGACCAACTGAGCTAACCGTTAGGGCTTGTTAGTAGAATAGCTAATAAATGAAGAGCTTATCTTTTCATGTGGTTAATGTTATATGATGAATTGTGGATGGACGCTACTTATATATTCTTGTGCATTGCTTGGATGCAGATTTTGGATTCTCACATTCCTCCGATGAAGCAATGTGTCCCCAAGTAGAGCGAGATGTTGACCACTCTATGTCAACGACACCATAGCTGTACACCCCCTTTTTTCGCAAAAGGGATCCATCATGTTTGAGTGTTTGTGCCATTCAAATTTCATCATCAGTCGACAATTTTATGAATATGTCAGCCCATTCTGGATATGTAAAATGTAAATAATCTTAGTATGACCGCGTATGTATGTAACAGCCTAGGTAAGCCTATGGTTTTTGCGGTGATCTCCATTTTAGGAGGTATTTTGTCTAACTGATTCATCTGTGTCTCTAATGATAGGCTGCATTTTTCCCTCCACTCTTACCCCAAAGTTAGAGTGGATTTTGTCGCTAAGATCTTAGGCGAGTCCTAGTGTTTTAGATCGAGTCTATGTAAAATTTATTTGGGAATAATCCTAGCTAATTGGCTAGATTATTTTATTACAAGTCACTTGGTCTACCGGATTATATTTTGTGTCGAAGAAATTGGTATTTTTTTAGGGTCTATAATGAACAGGTTTTCCCTCTTTATGTATTAAAATGTAAAATCTTTGTGTAAAAAATATTTAGTGCATGGTCCCTCATAATTAGACACCATAGATAAGTATTAGAGGGTTGGAAAAATAATTAATCCCCTCATAAGTCAATTAATTAAATTCTCTGGTCAAATTAAATTGAAAATCCTTAGCTGAAAATTTAACTAATTTTATGTCCTACATAAATTAAATCCTCTAGAGGTAAAATTCATGGGTGTTAAAGAAATAATTTTTTAAAGGTCCTGGGTAAGGGAATATTGAAAATTTTAAGAAATATTGGACCCTTGGACCTTGATAGTTAAATCAAAGTCAATTTTTTGAGGTAATTAATTCAAAACTATTATTTTTGAGTTAATTAAAAAGGAATTAAATGAAAAATTTGAAATTCCTAAAAAATAAATAATTTCGATAGACAAGATTAGAAGATAATCAAATCTTTTTCAACGTTCGAGATTACTTTGACAGGGATCAAGCGAACTAGCCATTTGAAAATTTATTTATAAATTAAATGTCAGTGTCAGTCTATTTTTCATCTGATCTTTTGATCGTGTACTAGCTCTTGAAGCTCTTGTAAACTTTTATGGAATAAATGAAAAAGTCTTTGCGGTTTCAACTTGTATTGGTGTTCCTCTTCATGAATTTATGGTACCATTGTTTTTTTTTCTGCTTAATATTATGTGAAAACTATCAATCAATAGATCTCTTAGAATAATCTGAATACATGTATCTTGTAGAGCTGAGGCTTCTGTGATCCATAACAAGTTTGCGAGAGATTTTTCGGCGAAAATCACATGAGAAACCATTTTTCGACGCGTTTCGAACCAACTAGTGTGGTTCATCATCAGGACAAGTTGAAGAAACAAATCAAGTTCTTCATCTGAATACATGTATCTTGTAGAGCTGAGGCTTCTGTGATCCATAACAAGTTTGCGAGAGATTTTTCGGCGAAAATCACATGAGAAACCATTTGTCGACGCGTTTCGAACCAACTAGTGTGGTTCATCATCAGGACAAGTTGAAGAAACAAACATTTGTTTCTTCAACTTGTCCTGATGATGAACCACACTAGTTGGTTCGAAACGCGTCGAAAAATGGTTTCTCATGTGATTTTCGCCGAAAAATCTCTCGCAATACATGTATCTTATTCAGTTTGTTGGATCTAGGGTAAAATTTTTAATTTTGATTGAAGTTGTAGGTATCTCTATTTCTTCAGAATTTTATTGTTGTTCTATTTCTCTACTTGATTTGATGGTTGATCTAGTGTTTACAAAAGATTTCTTGGGTTCTCATTGAGCGTTTAGGGATAGTTTTCGGTTGGACTAGCCAACTATCAACACATATTTTCTGAATAGCCTACTTCATATAAGCCTCCTGATTTATCTAATGATTAATCTTTTTTTTTCCCTAGGGTGTTTTTTGGCTAGTACCTCTCTAAAATTTCAAAATCTTTTGAATATTTTGTGGAAAATTTGATAGATCTAGCTATTAAGAGCCTTAGATTATCAGATCTAGTAGCGGAGTTGGACTCATACTCCTCAGATATGATAGATCTATAAATTATTTGTATAGATATGTTATTTACTTGTGTAGATCTAAAATTTTGTAACACAATTTTGAATTTTAACACTTGGGTTTTTGAGATTTTCTCTATTGTTGTACATATTAGGCATTGGATGTTTCTCTTTTCACTTGTGCAGGAATAGATTTGAGAAATCAACCAAGGAAATATTCAGATCTGAGCCAGATCTAGACCCTGGAGGGCAAGATTTGGGCTTAAAGATTGTTTGCGAGAACAGATATAAGAAACCAGCCAAGGAAATCTTCAGATCTGAGATTTTTTCAAGCAGATCTGGAGGTTTTGAGACAGATCTCAATCCTGGAGGGCAAGATATTGTCCCAAATATTTTTGCAGGGCCAACCATTAAATATTTTGCAATAAATCTGAAGATCTGAAGCAAAATATTTTTTTCATAACAAGGGTTTCAAGTACTGGGGCTCCTAATCCCATATCTGTCTTCTCCTATCCCAAAACTAGCCCAATTGGGCCTAGTGCTAGCCCTGATTGAGCCTAGATTCCCCTTGCTATATTTTTGATCTGAATATTTAAATTTTCTGAAAGTGATCATTGGTGGTTTTTTGCAAAAAAAATAGTAAAAAATTATGTTCCAGGTATTGAAATTTTTTTGGCAACTTGGGCAAGTGATCTTCAAGGCCTACGGCCTAAGGGTTTGATCTCTAAACCTTGCTTTTCCTCATTGTTTTCTACAACAATCATATGCATTTATAATAGTCGTGGGAAACACATCTAAGTGGTTTGAAATTAGCTAAAAAAATTGTTAAATACATTAATAAGTCATTTATGTTTGATGGGTATAAAAAATTTGGCCTAGATCTACATTTTGGGTGAATGTTATCTCTGAATAATTTTGTTTCTGAAACCTGAAATATAACAGTGGAAAAGCTTCATGTGGGTAAACCTAAAATCAGTTTGTAAGTTGTCTAATACATTAAGGGATTAATTTCTTAGGTTGGGCATCCATCATTAGGCCTACTTCATGTTTTAATTGTTGGATGTAATAAGTATATCAGATCTGATATAATTCTAGAAATCACATCATAACAGGCTGAAATATTTTTATAATTCATGTGGGCAAGTTTGGAAAATTTTCGGTAAATTTTTGGCATAAAGATAACATTGATAGCTTACTGTTTTCATTGTCATATTGTTGATGTCATAGAGTTTTTCTTACTGCTGTCCTAAAAACCAATTTTTGAGAATTAAGTACTCTGTCACGGAATTGTGATAAATTGCATATCATTTGTTTCATAAACTGAGTATTTTTTGAGCATCTGATATTAATTTGTGAATATCCTTTTGTTCTCTTTGAGCTGTAATTACATTTGAAATAATCTAGGAGATTTGAAGTAAGCATGTGGTCTAGTTATGATATTACTAAGAAGTTTATCTTTCAATATTTGTCTAATGAAGTGAATATTCATTTTCACAATTAAGGGCTTTGATATATAACTCTGAAGCAAATTGTAGCATAAACACTTTTCATCCTTGAATCTAACTTCATCTCATCTTCTCTCGTGCATTTGCATATTAAGTTAGTTTTACATAACTAAAATCCACTTCCAAGCATAAGCTTGGTTGATAGAGGGATAGGTACCCATCCATCTTTGCTTGAGAAGCCTGCTTTTAATAGTACTTAAAATGGTGACCTTGTAGTCATCAGAGACACATCTCTCTGCAGTGCCAGAGGCACCGAGTATGTTAAATTTTCAGGAGAGATATGGTTAATCACACGTTAGTGTGTTTCACCATATATTCTCTCTACTAATTATTATGAAATAAGGCTCAATATAGAAAGGATCGAAGGGTTAAAACTTAGATAGGCATTTAACTAAAATTAACCAAGATTCTTGCATCTCATATTAGCTTCAAGATCTGCACTTCATATAAGATAGTCATTCATTCAAGCAGTAGTTGCAAATCAATTACTTGGTCCTAAATTTCATAGCAAGATACTTGACTCCATAAGGCACTAACATCAATTGCTTAAAATCTAATCAAATCCTATAAATCTTGCTAAATCTAAATCAAGTACTTGGTCGCTTCACTGTGTCTCCTGAACTAGTTGGTTTCCAACTAGTTTTCCTCCATTCCATTTCCGTAGGGTCTACCCCCCTTAGCATGTTGTAGGGAGATAGCTTAAATAGAGAGATTGAGGATCAAGGTGACAACCCTCGATCTTAGCCGTTGTCGCGATGCTTAGGCATTTTGTGCAACAATAGGGCCAACCTTATCAAATATGCACATGTGGAGTTTTTTTCAAAAGTACACTTTCCTTTATTGGATTTGAATGGTATTTAGGTTGATTTTGGTTCTCTCGAAAAGATGAATTCAATGCAATCATTATCTCCATCAAATGAGTTGTCCAAAGTGGAATTTGACTGTAGTTGCATATTTTAATAAAGGAAGACGAGAGTTAAAAACCCTTTAGGGGTCTACTTGTAGGTAGTTGTGAGAAGTGAAGGAAAATACTTGGCATTACTTGGAAGGCTACAGTCACGCCAAACGCTAGGGAGGAACGACTGTGTTTTCCAGCAGGTAACCCTCCATGCAAGTTGGGCACCTGTGACAACCATAAACAAACCACTGTGAGAACCTGAAACCACCATAATTACAAAACTAAGTAAGAGGAAGAAACAACAATTCTCTAACTCACCAACAACTAATAATAGAATTGTTAAACAAAAGCCCTTGGCGCAGTAGGGTTTGTTGCAGAGCCATTACGACAAGGAGGCAAAGTAACAATGTCGATGGTGAGACCAAAGTCGGGATAGTTACCCTTAATCGTCCCAACAAAAATTGGGTCATCTGATCATCACCTAACGCGATCAAAGGTAAGCATGAGGACAAATATCCCATACGAACAAAGTGAGAGTTATTCTTGTGAGCACCAACTAGAGGTTTGGGAGACTTCTCTAATAACACAAGCCAAGCCATCGCTATTAACCGAAGAACAAATATATGCCCATTACTAATGGTTAAGCATATGCCACTATATTGCTCATAATAGGAAATACTTTGAAATGTTAAGTTTAATGTAAGAATTTTACATTCGTTAATTGAGTTGACAGACTCATTCTACAACCCAGTATGAGGGGATGTGCAAGTTTGTCCGTCTGTTCTCTTTAAAATAAAAATATAAAATAAAAGTTATGTTTTAAATAAAAAATTAATGTTGGCTATAATAATAAAAAAATGAATATGTTGTAAACTAATTAAAATTAAAAAAAATGTGTCATTACGATGTTTGAATCTTATATTTTTTAAAAATATTTCAAGCAAACATTTAAATAAACTATTTGAAGATGTATGGTAACATTGTATTTTGCACTCTAAACAAGTTTGCACCTGAAAATTTTGATCCCTTTGAGCTCTTGTTAGATTCGTACTTAACATGAATCTATACTGGTATCTATGCCAAAACCAAAAATAAATATGCATATATATGCTCCTCTAATTGTTTGAATATTATTTAGGGAAAACACATTTTCCCCTTAAACTTGGCAATAGAATGGTTAAGTGGTAAAAATTGAAGGGGTGAATTATAAATTTTTTTGTTTTGTTTTATGCGCTAGTGGATGTTATAATACATCTTTTTAGTAAATTTATTATATCTGAATTTCTATCAACTCCTTGAAATAGTGTTGTCTTCCACATCTGCTTTGGTACTTGACCAATTTAATATTTTCTCCACGAGTATAATGGTAGGAATCAAGTGAGAGGAATACTCGTAAAAATTACATTTTAAAATTTTTAAAGAAAATATATAATTGATTAAAAAAAAATGATAAATAAGAATGATTACGTTCAGAACAGGTAAGTCCCCATTTCATCAGAACAGTGAAACCCACTACGCCGCTGTCTATAAAAGATCCTTGCGATAATGATGGATCACAGAACACATTCAATAGTTTCGCCAAAGTTCTCTGAAAATATACCATATGTTGATTGTAACCCAACAAGAGGGTTTCTCTTTTCAATCCGCTTGAATTCTGCGGTCTGAAACTTTAGTCCATTAAAAAATTGCTATTTAATCCTTCTATCATACATTGCCTTGGGCGCTCATACTATATTTCTACAACTCGCTAAGTTCATTCATAGGTCATCCTCTTTTTATCTCTGTAGGTATATATGGGTACTTACATAGGGTAATCATTGGTATATTATCATATATTGATAAATATTTAGTAAAATTTACATGGATAAAATCTGTATTTTTACATTGAAAAACAAATTTGTATTTCTAATTAAGAGATTCAACATTATCCAAAACTTAACCACCAGCCCATAGAACCTGATGTCCCGAGAATTCTTGTCGAGCCACCGCTTTGTTCTTATGAGCCTAATGAAATGAAGCTGGCAAGTGATCTTCATTACCACTCCACTATCAAATTTGTTCACAAGATCTGTAATCTTCTCATGAATAATTGTTATTTATATAGGCGCTGGAAGATGTTAGTGTGAACAACGCAACAAAGAGGAAGAACATGATAGAAAGAAAATGTGTGTGGCAGTGCTTCAAAATGCCCCAGAACGGTAGTGTGAACAACAAAATGTAGAGAAGAACTTGATAAAAAGAAAATGTGTTTGATTGGATAGATCGTGAGTTAAGATGAATTTAGATTAATTGTAATAGACCAAGGGATGTGAGTGCAGGCAACCTATTTGGTAGGTTGGCTGGGTTTTGGCAAAAAAACCTAATAGAATTGGAAATGGAGGCTCAATGCTGGCTCAAAGCATTGGGAGCCTGGTTTAGCAATGAAGCAACCAACCATGTTATGAATGAAAGTAGTGAAAACATGTAATAGTGAGTGTGGCTTTCATAGCCGTAGAGCCTATGGAAATCTTCAGAGGTAGAGGCATTGGTACCAATCAGTGGAGAGCTCAATAGGGATTGGCTGGCGAGGAAGACATTATTGGACTGTTTTGGATATTTCTAAATATGGGAGTGGTTTTTTTTGCCCTAGTGATAAAATTCTAGCCTGCACCAATCGCAGACTTTGGGAAGAACATACAGCTATCCCTTGGATGTTTGTATGATTATGAGGTTTATCAAACGTGCATGTCCTCTAGCAAACAAATTACAGGGAAGAAGAGGCCCACGACGGAACTGATCTTGGGATCGGGATCTCAAGGTTGAAAGAAGAGGCCTCGAACTCAGACCAACGGTTGTAGGGCAATGATGCTAATACGGTAAATATCTTCTTTATTTGGCAGTGGTGATGGAGAACAAAAGTCGGTGAAAAGTGTCAATCCACCAGGCCAGTTCTTGTGGAATGCGCAAATGACAAAGATGTTGGAAATGGCTCCTGACCATGCAAAATGTGAAAAAATATGTGAGAAAAAACAATGATGATAGAATGAAACAAACCATGGAAACATCCAATTATATATGTTGAAATGACACCAATTATAGTTTTGGAGACCATAAATTTGGGCTACTCGCTAATCAAAGAGGGGATATTTAGTACGTGATAGTTCATTAATGTAAGAGAAGTAAAGTGCGTGTAGGCTTATGCTCCCTCCGAGGTTGTTTATGGAAATGTCCAATTCAATTAAAATGGAGATATTTAAGTTTTAACAATGATATCGGAATGGTACCTGAAAATTCAAAGTATGCACAAATAGGTTAGCAAATCCAATTATGGTGCTATAGAAAAATCCAATTGCAGTGAAATGACACCAATCAGTAGTCCCCTAACAATGCAAAGTGTGCAGAGATAGGTTAGTAAACCCAATTATGGTGAAATGAAACCAAAATCCTTGTTTTATAGGCTATAAAAGACAAACAAACTTAAAAAGACAATATCAAAAGTAACCAAAACTGAAAAGTTGTACTTGTGAGGTTGTTCAATCTGCTGTAAATGTGTGAGGGAGCCAACTCCTTAGGAATATTTGTTAAGCTCCCTCTCCCAACGACTTTCTGGAAACCAACTGCAGTGATTTTTGGAAACCAACTGCAGTCATTTCCTTAGATTATGGAAACCAACTACAGTTATTTCCTTAAATTACAGAAATCAACTGCAGTTAATTAATTTCTTGTTGGGAGCTTCTGGAGTGGTCCATTACTCCCTCTGCAGTTCTCTATCATGATCTGTGGAACACTTGACACATAGCCAACAGAAGCTTGATGGAAGCTTGGCTATATATAATTCTGTTTGGTCCCCAAGCTCACTAACTCAACCCCCTTTAGTTTTACACCATCAAGTTAGAGGACTAGAGCTTGGAAATGCCAAACGGGATTTGGGAACAATCTGCCTACCTCTATATAATTCTTAAGCCCCAGTCTTCTCCACTGATTTACTGCCTATGTGTTGTTTTTGGCATTCGATGTATTTTTTGTAGTTTTCTGTGTTGCTCTTGCCTGCGTGATTGGCATAGCTGCCTGTTGTTGCCTACCCTACATTATTGCAATTATGTACGCTATGGCTGATCAGTATAGCAAAATGGTTGGAGTCTGCCAATACAATGTTTTCATTCATATGGTGGGTTGTTGAGCTTTTTCAAAGGCAGTTGATGCCGAAGGGTTCGAACTGCAGTCGAGCTTGGGATCTCGTACTGTAAAGAAGGACAGTTATATCAAGTGCGGAGGAAGAAATAAATTTGCAATCTTTGTCAGACTGGAACCTGTGACTTCCAGGAGAGAAGAGCAAGTTTCATTTTCCAATATCCTGTAAAACAACAAATTTGGGAGTGTGAGCAAGCATCAATGGCTGGAGGTATTTCTTCTTGGGTATTAAAGTTTATTTCGATTTTTTTAAGTGTTTTATTCCGCATTAAAGAATCATTATTAAGCCATTAAATAATCGCTACTATGCTCTCATTTGGTATTAGAGCCCATATTTTGTCTCTGCCTTGGTGTTTACCATTAAAATGAGGGTTTTCTGGAGTTTTTTGATTTCGTGTGTTTTACCCGATTGAATGAGGTCTCTTGTTTCTGTCTGTTGTCGTCATTCTGTATTTTGGTATGTCTATCAAATTAATTATAATGAGATGCAATCCAAACTACGTTCGAAACCCGTTTGTAAGATCTAAGGTTTCAATTTAAATTGCGAATCTCTAAATTGAAAGTCACTTGTAAAAGTACAAGCTGAGTGATTGTACAATTTGATTTTACTTGAGTAAAAAGAGGAATATAATGAAATCAATGAGTGGCTTTATAAATAATGAATTTTTTTTTTGACATGTAAAGAATTTTCAAAATGTATAGCGGAATTCCAGACTCTTCACTAAACACTAAAACGTAATGCATTACATAACATATTCCCATTACAGAACCTAATTAGAGTTTTTAAGAATGTTTTTTTTTGACAAGATCGGCTGCTATATATTGATTGAAAAAGGGAATAAGGCATGAAGCCATACATAGATTGCTTCGAGAGCATTACAAATCCAAGGAGAAAACCTGAGGTTCCTGTCCTTGAATTGATTTCTATAACTTCTAGCTAAAAAACATCTATTGCTACTATAAATTCGGACATACTGGTGGCACCAAAACTTGCATTTGCAGCACATAGTTAATCAATGTCAATACGACTGATCTTTCTCGCTGTGGAATCCTCTGGGTTCTGGTCTGCTTCCATTGGCTTTGCACTTGAGGATGTTGATTTATCTTTCTGCTTTGCTTCCATGATTTCCCTTAAGATTGCCAGCGATTCCTCAGCGTGAATGCATCTATTGCTGAGTCCGTTGAACTGCTCATGAAGTGTATGAACTCGGTGGAGAAACAGGTTCATTTCTGTGCGGTATTTGCTGTGTAAAATTCTGAACTGCTCATCAAATTTGGCTTCCAGGCTCCGGATCTGTTCAGCGTGCCTGGCTTCCATGTTCCGAACTTGATCTTCCAATATCCTTTGTTGAGCTCTGACCTCTTCAAATTCGGCCTGAAGATCGCGGCAATGAAAGCATTGCTCAGGACGTTCCATCACTACTTGGGCTTGGATTCTCTGAGGGCCGATTTCACTGTGGTGGGCTGCTAACTCCTCTTTGCTGCGGGAGAAGAATAAGAAGGGCCGGATGATGATGCGCAGGGTTGAAGGAGGAGTTCTGAAGGTTAGGGAGAATAAACAAAAGGGGGTCGTGCTAACAGCTCTCACTTTCTGAGTGAGAGAAGGGAAATAAAAGAGAGGCTGGATGATAGCGCGCAAACTTGAAGGGGAAATACTGGAGATTAGAGAGAATGAACCAGAGAGGGGCGTACTAAAGGGGCAAGTTTGAAAGATGGAGGACGGCCAGCAGAGGTGAAGTAAATAAAACAGAGATTGATGAAGGAATGGAGCAGTAGTTCTCGCCTTCCCACTGAAACTATTCCTGAAAAGCACCACGATAAAGATTAGAGAAGAGATAATCAAAGCAAGGAATGGCGATACCAGAGATTGATTTCGTCTTCGACTCTGGACAAGTGCGCCTTCTTCATTCCAGCGAAGCTGCTCTTGCTCATAGCAATGTATGACAAGTCTTTGCTTTCCTCTGCCCGTATTTATGGAACGGAACCAACCATGGCCTGAATGCATTGCAGAAGTCGGATCCTCTGTATTATTAAGATATTTTCCTAAATCTCTAAGTCGATTTGCTGGAGCAGTGCAATCGTTCTTCCGTCCTTCGCTGAGTTGATTGTTTTTTCTCAGGATGTCAGTTATTCTTTGAATCAAGGCCTGAATGAGACTGTTTATGCGCTTCATACTCTCTGTCAAGTGTCCTGGGACTGTTGTAACCATGCCCGTCACACGCTTGCTGGATCTGCGTGCCTGGGCAATGTCAGGGTCGGCCTGCTTCATGGCAGAGGCTGGAAAAAATCTTTGTGATTGTGCCTCAATGCACCTTCCGGATGTCCAACTGCGTTATTCGCATGTTTATCCGCTTCCCCATTGAGCGTGCGAAGGATATGGCAGAATCTAATTTTTTCAAAGTGTTTGGTGAGGAGATTGATGCGTTGGATATGTTGCTGAAGATTACTGTTTGGAGATCTCCGGTGATGGTTCATGAGGCCAATGACTATGGAGGAGTCTCCTAAAACAAGAGCTTTTCTAGTCCCCATGCTTTTTAATTGCAACAACCCTTGATACAGTGCTAGAGCCTCTGCATTATTATTTGTTTTTTCCCCCAAACTCCATTCGTAGTTGCAGATTTCTTCTCCTAATTCATCAATGATAACACCTCCTGCGCCTGCTGGTCCTGGGTTGGACTTTGAGGTGCCATCAAAGTATAAAATTGGGCAGTTGTTACTCTGGATCCACCTCTTGTAATCCTGGGTTGGTAGTCTAATTTCCCAATCCCTGGTCTGGTGTTGATGCTGTCTGTCAGTTCTCTAAATACTCTGTTGATGACCTGAACGACCTAGAATATGCTTGATCATGAGCCTCTCCTCAACTGAATAGTCTGTTGCTTTAATTGTTCCTGAGTATTTGGCTGCCATCGTCTCCTGCGCCAAGAGGTGAGCATTGTTGCATGTCTTCCAAACATTGCCCTCTTTGTTTTGAAAGATTTTCTTGTTTCTTGTGAGCCAGATTTTCCAAAGAAGGTTGTGAGGTATGATATCCCAAGTTCTTTTGACTATCTTGCTCCTTTTATCTTTCCAAGGGCAATTCCTTCTCCAATCTTGGATTGTCTCTGCAATGTTTTGCTGAGGTTGCCATGTTATATTGCCCAAGTTGGACATGATGGTCCAGCATTTCTTCGCGAAGATGCAATCAAGGAATAGATGGTGGATGGTTTCCTCCTCAGAGCAACAATTAGGGCAGATTGAAGGTCCATGTATCCCTCTCTTTCTTAGGTTTTCCGAAGTGAGGATTCTGCCCTTTAACAGCAACCAGATGAAGAATTTGACCTTGGGGATGGCCTCAGATTTCCATATTGTTCTCCATTGATTCCAGGCGGGAGTCTGGTAAGTGTTGTTGCAAATGAATTGATAGCCAGATTTGATGGTATAGCTTGAGCCCGTGGGGTCCCATCTAAACCCATCTGCTGCTCCTTTTTTAATGGGGGCTCTGTTCTGAAGATTTTTATGGAGGGCTTGATAGCTTGATTCCAAGTGTGGGGGAATAACTGGAAAGTCCCAGCTAGTCCAAGCTCCAGTATCAGCATCCCATTTTGAAATTTGGTCCAGCCTCTGAATGCCTTTGTTGTTAAGATAGAGGATGAAGGGAATGGCTTCTTCAACAGTATTTAGAGGTTGGAAACCCATAATTTTATCAGTGGCATAATTTATACTGCTCCCTTCCCCCGGAATCTTTGAGGTGTTTTGAATGAGAGTGGGGATTGCTTTCTTACAGAGGTGCCAGATTTTGGTAGAATCTCTATTGGGAATATCAGTTTCAAGGAGTCTTTGTCTATTGTCAGAGAGATATTTGCATTCAATGACCTGTTTCCACCAGGCTTTTGGTTCATTAATTAGCCTCCAAGCCATTTTAATCCCAAATGCGAGATTTAGAATTTTAGGAGCTCTGATTCCCAACCCACCTCTATCTGGAGATTGTATTACGCTTTTCCAATTGACCAAATTGAATCTATTTTTTTCTTTTTTCCCTCCTTGCCATAAAAAATTGCGGAGGGCGGTTTCCAGCTTATAGTGAAAAGAAGCAGGAGCTTGATAAAGAGTGAATCGGTATAAAGGTAAGGAGGAGATACCTGATTTGAGCAAAATTAATCTGCCAGCTGGGTTAAGCCATTGAGTTCCCCATTGCTGAACCTTCCTTTTGACTTTGTCTATTATTTCATTCCAGGTGGTGGCTTTTAGAGAGCCCATGGTGACCGGCATCCCAAGGTAGGTAAAGTGGTCCCAGGTTGCTTTGAAGGCAACTCCAAAGATGTTAGCAATACTGTGGGCTGTTTGATTGGAGATGTTCCATCCATAGATGCAACTTTTTTGGAAGTTGACTTCTCCTCCTGAGCACGCCATAAATTGATCGAGGAGGATTTTGAAGCGCCTTGCTATAGTAGTGGATGCCCCACCAATAAGCAGAGTGTCGTCAGCAAATTGTGAGTGATTGATATTTTTCACTCCGTTTCCAAACTTGATACCAGAGATGAGGCCAACTCTTCTGTTGTGTTCAAGGGTGCTGCTAAAGGATTCAGCCATCAAGATGAAAAGATAGGGGGAAAGAGGGCAACCTTGCCTTAGCCCTCTTGAGGATTGAAAAGCATCGCAAGGGCGGCCGTTTATGAGAGGCGAGATCCAGGGGCCAGAGATACAAGCGGCAATGGTGCTGATGAAGGCAGAATTAAATCCCATTTTCCTCAAGACAGCGAACAAGAAGGAGTGTCTTACTCGATCGAATGCGTTGGCTAAATCTAGCTTAAGAACGAAGCCTTTCTCCTGCCTAGATGTGCTGGAGTGGATAGCTTCTTGAACCAAGGTGATGGTATCATGAATTTGCCTGTTGGACATGAAGCCTCCTTGATTTTCAGATATAAGGGAAGGGAGAAGTGGCTGGAGCCTGGCTGCTATAATTTTTGCAAAGATCTTGTAAGAAGTGTTACACAAAGAAATAGGTCTAAATCTGGAGAAAGAAGTGGGGCGGTTTTCCTTAGGAATGAGGGCGAGAAAAGTTGAATTTGTGAAGCCCCCCATTTTCTTTTTCCTTTGGATTCCTTTCATCATTTTAACAAGATCTTTTTTTATCAAATGCCAATGGTCCCTGTAAAAATTTATTGGGAAACCGTCTGGACCTGGGGACTTGTCTGGTTGTAAAGTCCAGATGGCTTTTCTGATCTCCTCCTCTGTAATTTCACTGTTTAACCTGTCATTCTCCTCAACAGAGATTTTTTCTGGAAGATGCTTAAGGAAGGCCGAATAGTCAGCGTCTCCTTGATTTTCTGTGAGGAGACAATTGTAATGGAGGAAGGCAGCTCTTTTTATAGATTCTTGGTCATTATGCTGGCTGCCTTGACTATCAGTAATAGTGGTAACATTGTTCCTTGTTTTTTTTGCTGTGGCCTGCTTATGAAAGTATGCCGTATTTTTATCACCTTCCTTTAACCATAATTCTCTTGACTTGATCCTCCATTTGATCTCTTCCGCTCTCTTTATTTGAATTAGCTGTCCCTGAACCTCCCATTCCTTACTTTTCAGCTGATGAGTGAATCCATGGTCCTCTATTTGTTTGTGGATCTCTTCCAAATCCTGCTGTAGTTTTTTCCTTATTTTTTCTGGCTCTTGATAGCTGGCTTTTGCCCAATCCTTGAGTGCCTTCCTTATGTTTCGAAGTTTTGTTTCCCAAATATGATTTGGGGAACCTTCAACGTGTTGCTTCCAAGTTTCTTCTATGATAGCCTCGGCCTCAGCGCTGTCTCTCCACAAGGGATTGTACCTGAACGGAATTGGTCCCAAATGAGCGTGGGAGTCCAGCGTTAAGAGAATGGGGAAGTGATCTGAGGCTGTGGCACTGAGAATTTTGGTGTGGCCTGCGGCAAAGGAGGAGAGAAGGGAAACATTGACCAGTATTCTGTCCAACCTTTCCATAATGTTGCCTGGCCCCAATCTTCTGTTGTTCCAAGTATATTTCCTATTTTTTGGAATGATATCCATCAGTTCATGTTCAGCCATTATCATTTCCAGCTGTCTTCTGGAGGGGTCGGGGGTGAAGGTGCCCCCCCTTTTCTCATTCGCATGAAGAATTAAATTGAAGTCTCCAGCAAGAATAACATTTGGGTTCTGCTCCTTGTCTATTTCTTCCTTCAAATCCTTCCAACATTGTTCCTTTTCCCGGTAATGGTTGGGGATATAGACATTATAAATGATTAAGTCACAGCTCTCTTCCTTGTTGATAAGGTTGGTCCTAACCCAGTTTTGATTGAGGACAAAGGATTTGCAGTCCCAGTACTGCTTATTCCACATGGTTGTGATTCCTCCAGAGGCTCCTCTGGAGTTGCTACTGGCCCCTGAGAAATTTTTTTGGGCTTCTATAATTATTTGCATTTCGCTCTGACTTTGCTTGGTTTCCTGTATCAGAACAATTTCAGGTCTTTCTGTTTGAAGAAGGTCTCGTAGGGCAGCTGATTTGGAGGGGTGCCCCATACCCCTGTTGTTCCAAGATAAAAGCTTCATCATGAGGCGTTCGAGCGAGGAGGTGCTCGCCTCTCATGTTCTTTACCTGCTGTATCTTTCTCTTGTGAACCTGTAATGAAAGATTCCATAGGAGTTTGGATCCCTAGGGCTATGTCCTTTTGCGTGCTTTCTTCCCGATGCTGCTTGGCTGACTTTCTGCCTGGTCCAGGTTTCTTGTGGATATCACCGGAGGAGCCAAAGTCTTTGGAGGAACTTCTGGTGGTTCTGAGGGGGGGAGGATCAATGACGGGCTGAGAGGGGGTCGAAGAAATCAAGGGGGGCTCAATCAGATTCGAAGATGGCTGATCAGTCTGAGGATCATCAGAGGATAAAATAAGGAAAGGGTTGGAAGAGGAGGGGAAGGAAGAGTCAAGGGAAGGTCCAGGAGGGTTAAAAGATGGAGAGGTGGGGCGAGGAGAGGAGGGTCCCGGTTGTTCAGGAGGTGGATCTTGTTTTGCCTGAGGTGCTGCTTTCTTTTTTTTCACAGTTTCCCACTGATCTCCTTGATCTTCAGAGTCAAGATTAGTATTTTTAGAGCATCTATTGGCAAAATGGCCGTATTCATGACATACCTTACATTTAAATGGAATTTTCTCATAGTCCAGCTGCTGTATGTAGCTCCAGTCATCCACCTTCAGCTTGATGGCTTCTGGTAGGCCTTTCCCAAGGTCCACTTCTACGCAAATCCTTGCACAAGCTTGCATGTTATCTTTAGGCTCGCTTCTGTCGATGTACTTGCCGACTGCATTCCCTATTGCTTTTACCGAGTCATCTCCCCAGCAGTGCAGGGGGAGATGGGGAAGACGGACCCAAACCGGAACCGCATTCGGAATATCGAGTTCAGGGTCGAAATCAGGGGTCCATTTGTTCAGATATAACCCTCGAGAGTCCATAAAATAGGGCCCGTTTCTAAATATCAGATCCTTATCTGCTTTGGTTTCAAAATGGAAGGTATAATAGCCTTTGCCGCATAATCGAATCGAAATCTTTCCTTGAGTTTTATCAGACCAGTTCCTTTCCACCCATCTCTGGACTGTCTTTGGTGAGGGCCATAAGCCTGTGAACTGCCCAATGAGCCCTTTTTCTGCTAGAGATAAAGCTGCCATTCGTGGAAGAGAAGGAGGTAACTGAACTTCTTGGAGTGTATCAAGTTTCTTAACAAATTTGGATGTTGCTGGCTTCGGACGGACAGGGGGCAGAGATTTTACCAAATCAGAGAAAGCTTTCTCTGCATCCCCAGATGATGGATCAGAATGGGCCATGGCGGAGGCCAGGCCCCAAAACAGGCCTTGCGGCCCAGGCCAAGGCGAAGCTGCTGCTGCTGCGATTCTCCAAACCCTCGCTCCAGCTCCGCACACGCTCCCTTAGAGTTTTTAAGAATGTTATGCATGAATATTTTAGTTTTATTTATGCAAATTACCATTATTATCATATCAAATTTTTTTTTTGTAAGAAATAATGTCTAGTGATCCATATAATTTTAATTGATTAGAGAATAGCCACAACATCTCTAATTAAATAATATTATAATTATGATTGGTTAGGATCACATAAAGATTATTTAGACATTAATTGTAATTAATTATACTAAATATAATAAATTTTATCCCACAGGAATTTTTATTATATTTATATAATTAATTAGGATAAAATATTCATAACTTACCCACAGGAATTATGAATTAATAGTTTTATCATAAAGTTCAAAACTAAGATAGAATTTATATCAAATTATAATCATAATATACCCTTAGAATTATGAATTAAGTGAATAATTTGATAAATTCTATTATAAAGAATAATTGAATCTGCTGAAATTGAAAATTTAGCCCACAGGCAATTTTTATGTCATTAGATTCAATTTTAAGCATGGTTTACATTGGTAAAACATGAAATTTTATTTAGGCCTCAAATTTAACATAAGCATGTGATCTTTAATTTTATGCAGTTGTACAACCTGCAAATTTCTTTGAAATTCGTTGTGATATCCCTGAACTTAAGGGAGATAACTATAAGGTCTCGAAGGAGAGGGTTCTCCTTCATTTGGGGTGGATGGACATAGACTATGCTATTAGGAAAGATGAACCACCAACACTCACTAATACCAGCACTGCAACGGACATCACGCTTTATGAATGATGGGAGAGATCTAATCGCCTAAGCATGATGTTCATTAAGACTAAAATTTCAGCTAGTATTCGTGGTTCTATTGATCAGCATGAAAAGGTCTGAGACTTGCTGAAAGCCATTTATGATCAATTCGTCACTTCAGAAAAGGCACTAGCAAGCACCCTAATCACGAAGTTCTCATCCCTAAGGCTCACCAGTGTGAAAGGTGTACGTGAGCACATCATGCAAATGAGGGACACCGTGGCTCAAGTGAAGAAACTCGAGGTTGAAATATTGGAGTCCTTCTTGGTGCACTACATCCTGAACACCCTTCCGCACCAATACGGACCTTTCAAAATCTCATACAACACACATAAGGATAAATGGTCAACTAATGAACTCATGACCATGTGTGTTCAAGAGGAAGAGAGACTGATGATGGAACTGGAAGAAAATGCAATGCTGGCAGTGCGTGGAAAGGGCAAATCTCAAGCCAATTGGAAAGGGAAAGGTAAAGTACCTCCCCAAGCCAATATTAATAAGGATTCCAAGTGTTTCTACTATAAAAAGAAGGGACACATGAAGAAGGAATGTGCCAAATTTTAGAAATGGATTACAGACAAAGGTAATCCAATCTCATTTGTTTGTTATCAATCTAATATGGTTAATGTCAATATTAACACCTGGTGGACTGATTCTGGATCAACAATTCACATTTCGAATTCCTTGCAGGGTTTGCAAAACCTAAGGAAGCCAGTGGGAAGTAAGCAAAGAATCTTATCATGAAACAAGATGGGCTCGCATGTGGAAGCTATAGGAACATGCTATTTAACTTTAAGTAGTGGCTTTGTTTTAGAATTAGGAAAGACCTTTTATGTTCCAAGTTTTTCTAGAAACTTGATTTCAGTTTCAAGACTTGTACCTTTTGGATATTCCTTTAACTTTTCAGAAACATCTTTCAATTTATTTTATAAATCTGATTGTGTTGGGAATGGTATCTTGTCTAATGGTCTTTACTGAATTAATTTACAAAACAATGTCACTTATGATTCTATGCATGTTAACACTGGCACTAAAATATGTGTTATTAATGAAGATTCCTCTAAATTATGGCATCGGAGACTAGGTCATATCTCCATATAAAGAATTAAAAGATTGGTAAATGAAGCAATACTTAATACTCTGGATTTTATTGATTTTGAGACTTGTGTGGACTACATAAAGGGAAAGCAGACCAACAAGTCAAAGAAAGGTGCCAATAGGAGTTCAGACATATTAGAGATCATACATACTAATATATGTAGTCCATACATGGACTCACATGGTCAGAGATACTTCATCTCTTTTATAGATGATTACTCACGATATATGTATCTCTACATAATTCATAAAAATAATGAAGCATTAGATGCCTTTAAGATCTTTAAGGCTGAAGTAGAGAAACAATGTGACAAGAAAATTAATATTGTGAGATCAGATAGAGGTGGAGAATATTATGGTAGATACACAGAAGATGGACAAGCACCTGGGCCATTTGCAAAATTTCTTCAAGAGCATGGGATTTTTGCCCAATACACCATTCCTGGTTTACCCGACCAGAATGGTGTAGCATAAAGAAGAAACCGAACATTATTGGACATGGTGCGAACTATGTTTACCAGCTCCAATATTCCTAAATCCTTGTGGACTGAAGCACTTAAGATGGCAGTGTATATATTAAACCAAGTTCCAACCAACGTTGTTCCTAAAACGCCATTTGAATTATGGAAAGGTTGGAAACCGAGTTTGCGACATATGCGCATTGGGGGAAGCCCGTCTAAAGTGAGAATTTATAATCCACAAGAGAAGAAGCCGGACCCAAGGACAATTAATGGGTGTTTCATTGGATATGCTGAAAGGTCTAAAGGAACCTATAGATTTTATTGTCCATCTCATAGCACTAGGATTGTGGAATCAAGAAATGCAAAGTTTCTTGAAAATGACTTAATCAGTGGGAGCAATTAAACCAGGAACATAGTTTCTGAGAAGGATCGTTCAAAATCTCTACCTTCCACCTCAAGTGATAGATTGGTCATTGTTCACAACACCCCTCAAGTACAAACTGACGTTGAACAACAAATTGTTGAAGTTCCACAAGCTACTGACGACATTCCAGTAGATCGGGTAGTTCAAGAGTTGCCAAGAACTTTTGAACAATGAGTTGAACCACATACTTCTCAGGAAGATGATGGTACAATATTAAGAAGATCTACTAGACCAAAGAGATCAACGATTCTTGATGATTATGTTGTGTATCTGCAAGAATCTGACTACAACATTGGAGCCAAAAATGATCCCGAGTCCTTTTCACAAGCCATGAGTTGCAAAGAATCAGAATTATGGTACGATGCCATGAAGGAGGAGATGAATTCTATAAAGAGTAATGAAGTCTGGGATCTTGTTGATTTGCCTAATGGTGCAAAATCCATTGGATGTAAATGGGTCTATAAGACAAAGAAAGACTCATTGAGCAACATTGGGAGATACAAGGCAAGACTTGTTGCTAAGGGATTCACTGAGAAAGAAGGAATCGACTACATGGAGACTTTCTATCTTGTATCTAAGAAATATTCCTTATGCGTTATTATGGCATTCGTAGCCCATTTTTACTTGGAGTTGCAACAAATGGATGTGAAAACGGAATTTCTCAATGGAGATCTAGAGAAGGAGATTTACATGAAACAACCTGAAGGATTCCCCTCTAGTGATGGTGAGCAATTGGTTTGCAAGCTCAAGAAATCATTATACGGATTAAAACAAGCATCCCGCCAATGGTATTTGAAATTCCGTAATGTAATTTCTTCTTTCAGTTTTGTAGAAAACATTATGGATCAATGTATATACCTGAAAGTCAGTGGGAGTAAAATCTGTTTTCTTGTTTTATATGTGGATGACATTTTGCTAGCAACCAATGATAAGCGTTTGCTGCATGGGGTGAAACAATTACTCTCTAAAAATTTCAATATGAAGGATATGGGTGAGGCATCTTATGTCATTGGAATTCAGATCCATAGACATAGATTTTGAGGCATCTTGGGTCTGTCTCGGGAAACCTATATTAATAAAATTTTAGAAAGATTTCGGTTGAAGGATTGTTCACCAAGTGTAGCTCCCATTGTGAAGGGTGATAGGTTCAATTTGAACCAATGCCCGAAGAATGACTTTGAAAGGGAACAAATGAAGAATTTTCCATTTTCTTCTGCTATTGGAAGCCTAATGTATGCTCAAGTCTGCACAAGACCTGACATTGCATTTGTTGTGGGAATGTTGGGACGATATCAGAGTGATCCAGGTTTAGACCACTGGAGAGCTGCAAAGAAAGTAATGAGGTACCTTCAAGGAACCAAAAACTACATGCTTATGTATAGATGGACAAACAATTTGGAAGTAATTGGCTACTCAGATTCTGACTTTGTTGGATGTGTTGATTCACGCAAATCAACATCAGGATACATTTTTATGATGGCCGATGGAGCTGTATCATGGAGGAGTGCCAAGCAGACCTTGATTGCCACTTCCACTATGGAAGGTGAGTTCGTCACCTGTTTTGAGGCTACTTTACATGGTGTATGGCTTAAGAGTTTCATTTCTGGGCTTAGAATTATGGATTCTATCTCTAAGCCATTAAGAATATATTGTGACAATTCAGCTGTTGTTTTTATGGCTAAAAATAACAAAAGTGGGAGTCGAAATAAACACATCGACATTAAGTATTTAGCTATAAGGGAACATGTTAAAGAAAAGAAAGTGGTCATTGAGCACGCCAACAATGAGTTGATGATTGTTGTTCCTTTGACTAAGGGCATGCCACCGTTTAAATTCAAGGATCATGTAATAAATATGGGACTTGGTTCCATTATGTAGTTTCTCATTGTATGGACAATGTTATTTTAATGAAATTCTTAATTATTGTGATGTTTTCCTCATATTTATGTGCACCTTAATTTGATTTGAGAGAATTCATTTGTGTAGGACCAAGAATAAACATAAGGTTTATTCATTAAGAAATTGTTGCCACATAAATTATAATAAGAATAAATACATAGTAATACATGGAAGATAATACTTGTCATTAGAGGAATTATCGCCATGATTCATGTATCTATTACTTAATACATATTATCAATGGGTTTTATGAGACATTAAGATTGGAAGTATGGACCAAGTGGAAGAATTTTAAGCTCCCTCTCCCAACGACTTTCTGGAATCCAACTGTAGTAATTTCTGGAAACCAACTATAGTCATTTCCTTAGATTATGGAAACCAACTGCAGTTATTTCCTTAAATTACAGAAATCAACTGCAGTTAATTAATTTCTTGTTGGGAGCTTCTGGAGTGGTCCATTACTTCCTTTGCAGTTCTCTACCATGATTTGTGGAACACTTGACACATAGCCAATAGAAGCTTTATGGAAGCTTGGCTATATATACTTCTGTTTGGTCCCCAAGCTCACTAACTCAACCGCCTTCAATTTTACACCATCAAGTTAGAGTGAGCAGACCTTGGAAGTGCCAAACAGGATTTGGGAACAATCTGCCTGCCTCTATATAATTCTTAAGCCCCGGTCTTCTCCACTGATTTACTGCCTATGTGTTGTTTTTGGCATTTGATGTATTTTTTATAGTTTTCTGTGTTGCTCTAGCCTACGTGATTGGCATAGCTGCTTGTTGTTGCCTACCCTGCATTATTGCAATTATGTACACTATGGTTGATCAGTATAGCAAAATGGTTGGAGTCTGCCAATACGATGTTTTCATTCATATGGTGGGTTGTTGAGCTTTTGCAAAGGCAGTTGATGCCAGAGGGTTCGAACTGCAGCCGAGCTCGAGATCTCGTATTGTAAAGAAGGACAGTTATATCAAGTGCGGAGAAAGAAATAAATTTGTGATCTTTGTCAGACTGGAACCTGTGACTTCCAGGAGAGAAGAGCAAGTTTCACTTTCCAATATCGTGTATAGCAACAAATTTGGGAGTGTGAGCAAGCATCAATGGCTAGAGGTATTTCTTCTTGGGTATTAAAGTTTATTTCATTTTTTTTAAGTGTTTTATTCCACATTAAAGAATCATTATCAAGCCATTAAAGAATTGTTATTATGCTCTCAATATTTCCTTGCAATAGAGGCATCATGCTTGTGTTGGGATATGACAATGTAGAGCATTGCCATTGAGATTTAGCGTACGTAGAAATGACAAATTGCTAAGGAAAGGAGAGGAGAGGTAGAGCTACCAATATCCATGTCGCTAAGGTCAAGAGAGACCACTTTGTCTTCGTGCCAGAGACTGCAGGCAATGAGCAATCCAGTTCCCAGCCATAGCGAAAGTTTTTATATTTATATATATATATATATATATATATATATATATATATATATAGTTTACACCAAAAATCTTTAAATTTAAGTTTCCTTGAATTGTTTTACCTTTCAATTAATATTCTAATTTTGATATTTAGATTTTATTGGATTACAATTTTCAACCTTTTAAATATAAAATATTATAATTTATATTTAAATATTTATTTAATTTTAACATTAAAAAATATATTTAATCTCATAACAAGGTAGACTCTTATTAAGTATATTTTATGGAATAGTTTTTAATGTGTTTTTTTGGGCTTTCACGTGTTGGAATTTGGTTGAAAAAATTGAAGTGAAATCTTGAAAAATTGAAGTGAAATCTTGATTTGTGTTATTTAAACTGGTTTTTTTCACTATATATATGGATTCAGCACCCTGAAAAACCCCTAGGGCACTTCGATTGTGCAAAGGTTACCTATCAAGTTTGTGATTTCAATAAATTCCTGCCCGATTTTAGAGAAATCAGACTGAAAAACCCACCGGAAAAGCTTCCAAAAAGTCTCACTTAAGACTACTTGATATTTTATAATGAATCTTCTTATGTTAGATCTAAGACTTTTGTGATCCATGTTGTACATAAATGTATTTCGGATTAATCACATCATTAGGAATTGGGTGGACGTTTAGAGCCAACTAATGTGGTTCATCCTCGGGACAAGGTGAGGAAATCAATCAATCTTCAAGAATAAATAGAGTAGATGCATCATTGCCCAGAATTAGCCATTGGAAACTAGTCCTTGGAATAATTTATTAAAAATCATTTTTTTTCATTTAATAGTTGTTAGGGAGCATAAGGCCTTATTTAAGAATAAGACATAAATTAACAAGAGATTAAAAATTAATTAAAACTATTGAAAATAGTTGTTAAGGAGATTTTTATAACTCCATTAATAAATTATAATAATAAAGTTAAGAATAAAATCAAAAAATAATATATATTCAAAAATAATATATATATATATAATAAAAATAAAATTAATTAAATCAATCCATCAATGATGAGTTTAATAATTTATATTTTATATTTTTATTTTCATTGAAATTTATATAATTAATATTTATTTTTTAATATATATGAAAGAAATTTGGAAAAAAGCCCATTATAAATAATATTAATCTAACTATAACATTTAGCATTTTTAATGTTTAAAAATTACTTAAAATTTTCTTACATACGTATTTTCCACGTCATTTTATTCTATCTACGCTGAAAAATTCAACCACCTTTCACATTAGAAAATATAATAAGTATTACGAGAATGTAAAAAGGCAATGATACAACTTTTGCCCTGAACAAACTAATTAAACTCCAACATCATTCATAGTATAAATTCAATAACTAATTAAAATCCATCGTGGTTTATAAAATAAATTCATTAAAACCACTTATCATGTTAGAAGTTATGTTCGAATTTTAAATAATAATCAGAGGTAAAATATTACAATCAATTTCAACCCAATTTGCAAAAAGAAATTTATTAAAACAACTTATCATGTTAGAAGTTTTGTCCGAACTTTAAATAATAATCAGAGGTAAAATATTACAATCAATTTCAACACAATTTGCAATCTGTATGGATAATTTCCTTATGGATAAAAATGTTGATATAGTAAATAAATAGTAAGTTAAATTAAATACAAAATTGTAATCCATTTAATATAGTGTTGCAAAAGAAAATTATTTCTATTGTGAATAACTATAGATATATATGACCAAAAAAATATGAACAATTAAAAGTATAAAAATATTTTAGTTGTAAGAATAATGATAAGATTGAAAATATTTTTTTGTTATTAATTTTATAGGCTAAAATGTAGAGGAGCTTTGTTTATTTGATGTAGGGGCATTTTTCTTTGATGCATTTGTATTGCTAATCAAATTGGATATGCTTGGTCTCAATCCCCTAGAAGTAGCTACATTTTCCACTAAATCCTCTCTAATATTCTTCAATATCCTTGCCACAACTCTCATAGTTGGTCTTTCTTTTGGTGAGAAACTTGAACAAAGAAAGCCAACATATAGCAAATAAATTATGCTAGTGTATACACGTTTTCTTCAAATTCAGCTCCATACACCGCAGGAAAAACACCACTATCAATTACATCCTTCAATTTATTTGGGAATGCGAAGTTCACCCAATTGTACAAGTTTAGGTCTCCAACAAACATGTCACTAGTTGGTTGTTTTATGGTAAACATTTCTAACAAAAGAATGTCATAGCTATAAACATACCCTTGGGTGGAAACTATCCCACTCAATCCATACTCTACAACAACGGAAACCTTCATTAGATTCTACTTAATTAATCCATACAAATATTGTTTTGAAAAAGGGAAAATAAAAGAGAGGTTTAAAAAAGGCATACTTGGGGTAATGTAGCCAATTGATCCTCTTAAAGCATGTGAATTAGGAGAACTTTCACCAATTAATCTTGCAATATCAAAATCTCTTACATAGCCTAACATATATTGCTAGGTTTTATATCACATTGCACTACTTGCACAAAAGAATCATGGTGAAAATACTCCATGGGATGGGCCACATCTATGGCAATGTTTAATCGAACTTTCAATCCCAATTCACACACTTCTTGGCCATTGTTGTCATCTCTACTACGATACAAATGCTTCTCTAAGACTCCATTAAGCATAAATTGAAACACTAAACCTTTGAAATGGAGTTTGGAACATTAGGTTATGATCCTCAATAGATTTTGATGTCAACCCTTTCGCAAGACATTTCATTCTGCTTTAAAAGGTCTCTTGTCACCCTGGTTGTTTTGCAGTTGGAGAACTTTCACAACAACAAGAGTGTCATCACTTAAAATTCCTTTATATGCTAACCCGAAGTTACTTGTTCCCAACAAGTTGGCCTCTGTAAAGCCATTAGTCACTATGTGAAGCTCTTGATATGAAATCCTTCGATGCTCTAACCTTTGGAAAATATCTCTTGTGACATCATTATTTTCTATATACATATTCCTTCACCATATGAATCTTAAAAATATGCTACATAGTATAAAAACAATGGCTCCATTCATTGACAATAGTACTCTTTTCACAATTGTATGATGACCTCTTTGTGTTGGACAAATAGATAACTGGAATACTTTTAGTCCACAAAGATTGGGGTTTCCATTGAAGGACATGATAATTGATTGATTTGCAAAAACTCCTCCTTTTAGAATTTCCCCAATGAGCTTGTTTAAATACAAACCCAGATATTGAAGCATTTTTAATTTGATGAGAGTAGTTGATATTGTACTCGACAAGGAGTTGGAAGAGAGATCTAGGCTTAGAAGACTTTGTAAATTTTCAAGTGAATCTAGAATAGATCCTTGAAAGAAGTTTTGAGATAAATTCAACCAAAATAATTCAATAGAACTTCTTAGTGTACTTGGAATGATTCCATCCAAGTGATTGGAAGATATGTCTATAGCTTGAACCATTGCAAGCTTACCAATCTCGATAGGCAAAGAGCCTTCTAATAAATTGCAGGACAAATTCAAATAGAAATGTAGATTATAAAGTCCAACAATTTCTCTTGGTATCCTTCTAGTGAGCATATTGTGAGACAAGTCAAGCAATTCCAAATTTGTATAATTTCCTAAGTTGGAAAGTATGCTTCCCGATAGTTGGTTGTGATGAAGGAGGAGATCTCTTAGTTGTTTAAGGGATGCAAGGGAATTGGGAATATTTCCAGAGAGCATGTTTCTACTAACATCTAGGAGACCCAGTCGTCGTAATTGTTGAAAGTCATTAGGTATGTTTCCCTCTAATTTGTTGTTTACTAAATATAACCTTTCTAAAGTTTTAAGGTTTCTTAAAGATGGAATGCTTCCATTTAAAACACTACTAGATAACTTTAGAAAGGTTAGGCTACCAAGATTTCCTATATGTGGAGGGATGTTTCCTTTTATCATGTTTCCTTCTAATGACAAGTAAGACAAACTGGGAGAAAGTTTTCCTATGGCAGGGGGCAAGGCACCAATTATTTTATTATGTTGTAAGTGTATTTCCTTTAGGTGTGAACAACTGGTGAGAGCTACAAGAAAGGGCATGGTTGTAGCACTGCCACTACCAAGTATGATACGACGCATATAATATTTCAAGGCGGGTAGCTTACCCAACCCTATAGGGACATTGCCACTCAACTTGTTGTAAGATAGATCAATCATTATGAGTTTTGAACAATTTCCAATGGAATTTGGTATGTTTCCACTAAGTTGATTTCCCCATAAATTGACATAACTTAAATTAACCATATTTGACAAATAAGTGGGAATATTGCCAATTAATTTATTTTCATCAATTAAGAAGCTGGTCAATATAGAGATATTGGGCAAGGAAGTGGGGATGGTCCCGATAATTCATTGTCAAATAGACTAAGGATTTGCAAATTGGTAAATAGTCTCAATTCTTGTGGAATACTCCCTGTGAACTTGTTTGTGTCAATGTCCAATTCAATTAAACTCGAGATATTTGACAAAGATGTCGAAATGGCCCCTGATAGTTGCAAAATGTGAACAAATAAGTTAGCAAACACACATATGATGGACAGACACCAACTTTAGCAAAATCCAATCACTGTGAATGACACTAACTTTGTTTTTTTGCTATTATATAAAAATAATAAAAAATTAGACTGCTTACTAGTAAGAGGAAATATTTAGTACCCGATAATTCATTCTTACCTAGGTAAAGTATTTATAAGTTGGTGAGCAATCTCAATTCTAGTGGAATGCTTCCCGTAAATTTGTTTATGGAAATTTCCAAACACAACTTAGACCCGAGATACTTGATAATAATGTAGGAATAACCCCTAACCGTGCAAAGTTTAAACAAAAAAAATTAATAAACCCAGTTATAGCAGAATCATAAAATTATTATAATTTAACAATAAACATACTATTTTCTACACTATAAAGAATAATGAAGACTCAAAGAGGGAATATTTAGCACTGGATAATTCATGGTCAAAGAGAGAAAACATTTGCAAGCTCCTAAGCAGCAGTCCCCATTCTTGTGGAATGCTTCAGGGGAGTTGTTTGCGATAATGTCCAATTTAATTAAAGTCAAAGATATTTGACAAAAATGTAGGAATGGCTCTTAGTCAAAGAGCACACAAAGTGGGAAAAGGAAAGAAAGGAGACAAACAGGCGAAGCCCACGAGTCAAATAGGAAATGACCACGAGTATAAAGTTGAGCCACACCCAAAATATAATAATAAAAATATGATAGCTCACATCTTTTCCTAAACAAGACTCCAACAAATGCTAATTAGGGGCACATCCTAATTATTCGCTTGCAATCACAAGCAAAGGCATATCCTAATTATTCGTCGACACTCAAAGACACGAGTCAAGATATGCTGTACGATTTAACCTGGTGGAGGAGCTGTTTGCGTAGGTACTCCGGAAAGAGAATTACAGTCATGTCTATCTATTACATTGTATTTTCATCTAACGTTTAAATATTTTATTGGGTTGGTGACCCTTGGTTTCAGGGTATAAATTTCAGGGGCGTTTTTACTCATCAAGTAAATGATTGTATGGCAGATTTCTTTTTAAAAAGAACTTTGCATAATATTTGAATTTCATTTTTACCAATAGTTTAAATATTATGTAATGTGTTTTTGTTAATTTTTTTGGAAATATAAAAATATTTTTTAGTCTAATTTTTTTGGTCCTATTTTAATAGATTTCATTTTTTATTTAAGCTGAATATAAAAAACTTTTTAACCCAATAATATTATAGATTTATATGTTTTATATTGCTTTAAAAAGTTCACTTATATTATTATTAAATTAATTAATGTTTTTGGTGTAATTATATATATATAGTTAATATTTATGTAATTTCAAAGATTTTATAAATTATAACTATTATTTTTGAAGAGTTTTCAAGTATTTTAGTTAAATTCATTAACTGTAGTGTATTTTGAAGAGAGAGTCAATCTTAACTTTTCAATGTGATAAGTTGGGCTCAAGGAGGACTATATAAATAATAAAACAAGTTTGAGCCCACTTCTAAATGGGAATTTGGGATGATTCTAACATTAGATCTTAAACTTTTGTGATCCATATTGATAATGAAATTCTCTTTCAAATTAATCACATTGTTAGGATTTGGTCAATGTGATTAATCTAAAAGATATCTTCATTATGATTCTAACATGTCAAGTAGTAATAATATACATGACAAGTAAGAAGAATAGAGCTACTCAACAAGCAGGTTAACACCAAAAAAGGTCAAAGCAAGTTGAGTTTATATAAGTATGGACTAAATCAAATGCATCATACCCTTGATAACCATATTAAGATTTCCATATTTGTTTTCTAATCAAATTAATATATAGACCCAAAATTGAGATCTATCACCATTATATCAACACTAAGTAAACTGCATAAAACAAATGGCCCATGACTATGGACATCTCGTCTGAATCTCAACCTAAAGCTTTAGGTTTCAATGTTTAGCTTTAGGCTTAAGTGTGTACAATACAAGATTGCATGGTGTGAGTGAAGAGGGAAAAGATATTTTTTAGCTTTAGAGGATTGCATGGTGTCAGTGAAGAAGAAGAAGAGATTTTCCTTATATTGAAGTCTCAACATTATTGGGGCATCCCATCAACTAGAAAAATCACAAGGTTCTTATAGGTTATTTTATTTTCTCCAATTTTATTTGGAATTTTCATGATCATTGACATGCATATTTTAAAATTGTTAATTTTTTATGGTTAAATAAAGGAAATATGTAATGACCCAACTTGAGTTACTGATTATTAGCATGCTTATGAGGCGTGTGTATGATAGCTACATACACATGCATCACAGACATTGCACTAGTATACATACTAATTTAATTATATAAATGTCTATGTAAGAAAATGAATTAGTTTTTAAAAGTATTAATTAATACCTTATTTATTAAGTAGCACAATAAAATATATTAATTTATTTTACTAATAAAATTTTATTTAAATAATAAATAATTATTATTACAATGGACAAGATTTATTTTACTTCATAAATCTTTGGACAAGTCATGATAAGGTACTTAAAAGAAAATACTCTTCTCGAAGTTGGTTGAGATGATAAAGTCAAAATCTCATTTAATGAATAATGACCAACTCAAGTAAAATATCTTAATGGATAAGGTTAAATCTTAAGATTAATTGGAGGAAAGGAAGGTGGGGTTTCTTCGGAGGGAATAAACCTTCCCTATATAAAAATAATCGAAAGGAGAAGGGGGGGGGGAATCAATTTTTGGGAAAACAGAGGATTGCTTTCACCTTTAGAATATAGTATAAAGAGGAGAAAATACAGATAATGGCGATAGAAAATCAATATGTTTGAGGGATAAGCCGAGGGCTCGATTTTGAACTGAAAATTGGGAATTTTGAGCTACTCTTGGAGTTTTGGGCACGAGGGATAGTGGACTTCCATTTCGAAGTCCACTGGCTCTAGGAACCGTAGAGGTTGATCCCAGATAGGCATGGAGGAATAGGTTGGTTTGGTAAACTCGGAGCAACATGGATCGACACCAAGATGGGAGAATCAGGTACGCAATTGCATTTAATTTGATAGAATTAATCAGATAGAATTTATAAAAATATTTGTCCATCTAGTTGAATCTTAACTGCAGTCCAACCGCAGTCCTTACAAAATACCTGTCAAATCTAACCCTGCTTAATTGGTAAATTTGGACTTAATGAATTATCCAACTACATTATATGTTAATTGGTAGAATTTCCCAAAAATATTTCCAAGATATATTTTTGTCAAAATAGTAAGGTTTATTTTGGTAAGCACATAAGCAGTTTGAAATTTAAAAAAAAAAAAATCCATTAAGAATTGACAATTGTTTATTCATTGTCATTTTCTAACAATTGTAATCCAAACAGAGATTTTAAAACCTCTTGCAATCCAACCTTGTGATGTCTAGTTCAACAATCTCCATGGCATGCATCTCTAGAATAGCTTGACAATTTTTATCCAAAAATGAGCTATAAAAAAAATAAAAAATCCTTGTGTTTGAATTCTCAATTTTATGATTCAAGCATATTGATAACACCTACAAATTCTGCTCTGCTTCGGATTTATGATTTCTCTGATAAATCAAATAGGCATTTCTCCCAATTCCTCCACAAAAACTTCTTAGAATTTCACTAAAATTAGTTATTTATTTATTATTAGACATACAATGGCAATCTTTGCAAATGTACTGTTGCAGAAACTTCATCCAGAGCATATGTAACATGCATTCTTACATCATTCTGACTGGATTCATCCAGTGACAAATATAAACTATTGTCTCTCCCCTATAATATGCTTCACTGCATTATCGATGTTAATTTCACTGACTATTGACGTTAATGTCCATCGGGTTTTTCACATTAAAAAATAGCATAAAATTGGACTCTGAACAAACTACCTCAGTTACTGCATTCTTACTGTGATCAAAGTACCAAAGGAATGGCACACTCCTTCACAGATTCTTCACTATCATCTGGGAAAACACTACCTAGTGAGAGCCCACATTCTCCAGTTGTAATGAAAGAAATTCAACACCAATCTTTAAATTCTTGATCTTGAATTTTTCTTTCTCTTCTTCATCTTTGTCAACAACTTTTTCTGTCACACATGGCACATCTGACCCTACTACTGTTGCTTTCTTGATGTCCTTTCCAAGGTTTTCAATGATGAAGTTTTCCTCCACATTGTGTACTCGGAGTCATTTCAGTGTTATTATTCATTCACTACTTCAACATCATTGGACTTTCACAATTAACAGCTATACCTATGTTTAGCATTAAACATGTAGGAATGAAAGCCATAAGTTTCATGCACAATCAATACATGAAAGAATGATTTCCAATTATTATGCTTAACATTGCTGGTACATGGATATCTATATAAATCATGACTTATGTTAGGGATGTGATATTTATAATTTTATTTTTATTTTTATTTTACATATCAACATGAATGATGAGATGGAAATAAAATAATGAATTCACTTGACTACTAGATGTGAAAATGAACTTACAAATATATTGGTTAGACATAGCCAAGTATGTTATATGAACTCAAAGATCAATATCATAGATTAGCGTTTATTAAAATGCATAGAAAATTGTTATCTGAATACAATTGATTTTGAATATATCGATGCATATGTTATAATTTGTGGGCAAGTGTTTACATTGCAGATAGTATCATTACCAAACCGACTACGTGATGACAAAAATCCAAGAACAATTGAAGCTCAATGAGATTCCATGATAGGGTATTGACCCTAATTCTACTAGGATGGGTGGTGGTGTTGCCCACCATTTATCCTCCAAAGCCTGGAGTCATGGGAGGACTGTGTGAGTCATGCTCCCCTAGACATGTGATGATGACTGTCGGATGCCTATGAGGAAATCAAGTCGATATAGTCGACGGTGCCATCCTTAGAGTTATGAATGGTTAGGTAAGTATAACTGACGCCATAGCATACTCCAGTAGAGGACGAATAGGATGGGAGCGAAAGAGATTAGGAAGGATAAGATGATTTTAGAATAGCTTGGGAACCTAGTTGGGACAAGGTATGACTATTAAAGTTGTAAACTTATAAATGTTAATAGATATATATATATATATATATAATACAAATTTCATGGAACATAATCCTTACACAAATTATATTAATCGTTAAAATAATTACTAATATACTATATAAACTCAACTTCGGGACGAAGTTTTCTTTGAAGGAGGGGTGTATGTAATGACCCAACTTGAGTTACTGATTATTAGCATGCTTACGAGGCATGTGTATGATAGCTACATACACATGCATCGCAGGCATTGCACTAGTATACATACTAATTTAATTATATAAATGTCTATGTAAGAAAATGAATTAGTTTTTACAATAAAATATATTAATTTATTTTATTAATAAAATTTTATATAAATAATAACTTATTATTATTACAATGGACAAGATTTATTTTACTTCATAAATCTTTGGACAATTCAAGATAAGGTACTTAAAAGAAAATACTCTTCTCGAAGTCGGTTGAGATGATAAAGTTAAAATCTCATTTAATGAATAATGACCAACTCAAGTAAAATATCTTAATGGATAAGATTAAATCTTAAGATTAATTGGAGGAAAGGAAGGTGGGGTTTCTTCGGAGGGAAGAAACCTTCCCTATATAAAAATAATCGAAAGGAGAAGTGGGGGGGGGGGAATCAGTTTTTGGGAAAACAGAGGATTGCTTTCACCTTTGGAATATAGTGCAGAGAGGAGAAAATACAGAGAATGGTGATAGAAAATCAATCTGTTTGAGGGATGAGCCGGGGGCTCGATTTTGAACTGAAAATTGGGAATTTTGAGCTGTTCTTGGAGTTTTGGGCACGGGGACCAGTGGAATTCCATTTTGAAGTCCACTGGATCTGGGAACTGTAGAGGTTGATCTAGATAAGCAGGGAGGAATCAGTTGGTTTGGTAAACTCGGAGCAACATGGAACGACAGCAGATGGGAGAATCAGGTACGCAATTGAATTTAATTTCATAGAAATAATCAGATAGAATTTTATAAAAATATTTGTCCATCTAGTTGAATCTTAACTGCAGTCCAACTGCAGTCCTTACAAAATACCTATCAAATCTAACCCTGCTTAATTGGGAAATTTGGACTCAATGAATTATCTAACTACATTATATGTTAATTGGTAGAATTTCCCAAAAATATTTCCAAGATATATTTTTGTCAAAATAGTAAGGTTTATTTTCTGTAATATTTTTCATTACTAATGTGGAGAGATGCTCTACAATCCAATATAGAGGAAATATGCATGTGTTAGATATTAGATACAAACATTGCTTAATTTAATGAAAATGTGTAAACTTTATATACTAAAAGTAAAAAAAAAAATGTTAAACCATTAACCTATATAATATAATTCTTAATAAATTATTTTATAATTTATATCTACAATTAATATAATTTAGTAGACATAATATTTTTTATATGATTTATATCAAGATTAAAACATCATAAATTATCATAATATATTTTTTAATATCATATTTTATCATTTACAACTATTAATTAATCTCATAATATTTTATAATCGACAAATTTACAAATATCTTATTATATTAATATAGAAAAAATGTATAAACATAACTTAAGAAAAATAGAATGTGAACATCTTTTAAATGTTGCTCTATTACAAATAAACAACACAATTTAATGTCGGACTTCACCACCAAAAGCAAATATAAACAAGGCGAGCTGTGAAGCAGCTAGTCCCTGCCAGTGTCAAATAGTTTGTATTGTGGTTTTGCCTGATGTCAAATAGGCAATCAAGGGGGAGATGTAAGTATGAAGTTTGATCATAGGACATGACAAGGAGGTTGTCTATTAGCAATGATAAGATACCATCTTCTCACTCCCTGACCCCTAGCTAGATTTCAGAATCCTAAATTGATTTCAGCAAAACTGCTTTACAAAGTAAAGCTGCATCTTTACATAATTTACATGGACCTGTGGGTTATAGGCCCACGTATATACATCAGAAGCCTTCAAAACGGTGGATTTCCACAAAACCCGACCAATCACCATTGGTCCTTATGTGAACGTTTATGGTCGAAACCCAAATAATTCTTAACTTGCGTTGATAACATATCAATTCCGCTCAGACCATTAACCCTCGCACATGTTCGGGCGTGATTACTGTCCGATCCATCAACCAACGGATGGTCAAGATGATTAGAACTCAACAAGGATTTATTCCCATTGTATAAATCCTCATTGCGTCTGTTTTCTGAATTAAATCTCATGCTACTTCCGACGCAATATACATTTGATCAACCATTCAAAGGAAGGTCCTGATTGCTAGAATTCAATGAGTTTTTAACCTTGTTATATAAATCCTCATCGTGTCTGTTTTTTTCATTAAACCTCGAGCTCCTTCCGACACGATATCCGTTCGATCAGCTATTCAACGGACGACTTTGATCTATCCAGACTTCAACTGGAATAAGTCCTAGTTCATAACTTTCTCGGTTCCGTCTTTGGGAATATCGCTTACGTCTTTGAGGCCGCGTGAGAAACAACTTCCCGCCTACGAAAACCTCTCTTCTCTTTTGATTAATTCCCCTACACCTTCACCACACGATGACTATTAGGTCTGCTAGATCTATCCAATCGGACGGCTCTGATTGTTTCTCCAAATTTCTCTTCTGCCATTATTATCTGTTGATCTGAATGATCTGAAGGTTCCCGCTGTGTTTGTTAGAGATGATAGCACCTATTAAGGCACCAATTCAAAATGTACATGCAGTCATCACCTTGCTTGCATTACTAGCCTAACTTATGACAATCTAGTCACTTCACTTGACATTCTACCTGAGCAAGGTGAAATTGGAAATATCAACAATAAAGGAAATGGTTAGCATGCTTTTTACTTACCAATGTATTCAACAAACGTTCCGGCGATGCCACATCACACAAACAACAGAGGGTGCGACAGAGTGTGCAGGTTTGTCTGCTCCAAAGTCTCTGTTTTTAGTTTGAGCTGGCTACCTGAAAGGTTATTGATCATAGTAAAGGACTCAAAAGCAAACAACAATGTTGTCTGCCACTAGTCATTAAGACATGACAAGGAGGTTGTTGCATCACTAAAGATCAAGAAACAATTCAGCTAGCTCCTGGAACCGATAAATATGTGACATGCTAACCACTTCCTTTATTGTTGATATTGCTAATTTCACCTTGCTCGGGTAGAATGTCAAGTGAAGTGACTAGACTGTCATAAGATTAGGCTAGTAATTCAAGGAAGGTGATGACTGCATGTACATTTTGAATTGGTGCTTCAATAGGTGCTAGCATCTCTAACAAAGTTCATATTTGAGAAGGTTTCAGCCATAAGGAAAAATATAGAGATTTCAGCAGTCAATCATTTTAGCCCAAGCAAAGCCATGGAAAAGGATAACTCCTTTTTTGCAGTCAGGCACATGCTATGTATGCTTGTGGTGGAGGAAGATGAATTGGTTCAGAATGTTTCATTACAATACAACACTAAAAGCGTATGTTTCTAGAGGTGGAGGTTTTTACATATTTCAAGCTTAAAGGAAGCAATAGATTGTAATTACATATTTCAAGGTTAAAGGAAGCAATAGATTGTAACTATGTTACATATGACTGGTTTAAGAATGGAACATAAAAAAACAATGATCATTTAAATTTGTTGAAAAGTCTATTAACAATGATAAGATGCATGTTACAAAAACTGAGAGCTAGTAGAACTGTTGACATAAGTATCGTCAAAATTAAGATTTACGGAGTAATTGAATATTTCTCCTATCCCATTCATAGGTCTGCCCTGATTGCCCCTTCTGCAGTAAGGAGCAACCAACCCCGAGTGATTGAAATCAAATAGAGTCTGTGTAAATAGCCATTTTAGGTCTATCTTGTTTCCATACCACTCCATTCAAATTTCTCAAAGCACAGACAGAACCCCTTCAACTGAACACGATCAATAGTCCAGTCCGATCAACTTCCTCATCCTAAAGAATGAATTTATTGAAATAATGAACAAAGATGCTAACAAAGGAAAAAAGGAAATTGTCAAAAAGAATCCATAGAGAACAAGAGAGAAAATAAATCAATCAAAAGGGAAAATAGTTGTAGCAAATAGCCCTATAGGTTTGATGTATTCTATTGTTGCCATAAGTAACAAGCTTAAGCCAACGAATGTGTGCAATGATTCAACAGATATGGTGTTTGTAAATATCATTTACTACAGTGCAAAATTGATTTAGCTTCTCGTGCATATCAGTTAGATTTACTCTACATTATTGATTTAAAATTTCCACTCCCTTTGTCATGGAATGCATGCCATTGCCTGATTTCGTATGAAGTTCTAAGGAGACCCAAATTTTTACATCTGCCTATGTTGGCTAGCTGACATTGATCTCTAATAAACATTGGTAAAACTTTAAAAAGTACAGCTCCAACATCCAGTTGATGAAGAAGAGATTAATTATCCCTTGATTCAAATACCCCCCTTCATGAAATGAATACCCTGCTTTGCAAGAACTGTGTGTTTTATGTCACCAATTTGGCAATCTATAAAAATCATTGCATTTCAGTGATCAACTATGTACAATATACTCCTGATATATTTAGATTAAAATTGTGATTCGACCTTAATGATGGCCTGCAGTTGTGTTAATTGAAAGTTGTGCTTATAGGCCTCTGTTTACAGTCTAAGATTATTATAAGTTCTTGTTAACTAAGAATAATATATGAGCCACAAAAATGTATCTCTGGGAAGATGGTATGTGTGGTATGATGGATTGAGGTTAGCTCAAACCTCGAACGTCATTATTGAGTAGGCAAAAGGGAAAATTTATTCTTAAACATCTTGGCTTGTTCAAGGCTAGTTCAAGACACTAGTTGCTTCTACCAAAAATTTTCTTCCAGGAGTATTGAACTTCCATTGATGTCAAGAACGTTTCTAAAATTAAGAAGATGTTCACAATGTTAGTAACTATAGCTTTTAAACTTAGTGGACTAATATTTATTGTTAAAAACCTCGGTCTGGTCAAGGCTAGTTCAAGATACTAATTGCTTCTACCAAATATTTTCTTGCAAAAGAATCAAACATGAACGAGTACCTAGCTCTTATAGGGTGATAACTCATGATCTCCTATTCTTGTGAATCTATTTGAGCACTATGCCTACAATTTGAGGAAAACCTAGAAAATGAGAAGAGCCCATGATACACAACTTTGAACTTTTAAACTCGAATATGATATATTACACTAACACATAAAAACTATTTATTATATATGTGATTGCATTGTGTTCATTAGTTTTAATAATAAATTTAAACTAACATTTACCTTAACCTCATCCACTTAATAACCTAGTTATTATTGACCATTCATTTTTAGTGCATGTTTTGTAACTTCTAATGATGAGTGTTATTTGTTTTCATAGATATTCATAGGAGAACTTTATCCTTAGGTCCTATTTTCTCCAAACATATGTTCATTGGTCTAAATTTAATATATTTCACCACATTGGTCTAAATTTCATAGATTTCACCAGTTTATTTAATGCAATCATTGAAGGTTAGTAAAGGTTGTGAGTATCTGAATGGTATAACTCAACATTGGGAAGAATTTAAATATTACCAGAATAGAAGAGTTAGTTAAAATTATTAAAAATGAATAAAATGTTATAACATTCTAATATTGTTTGTGTCTTAATTTTTTAATTCACATAAGTAAAATAATGTAACTTACTAGATTTTTTTAAAAGGATCTTAACTTGTTTGATTCAAGCTTGTACACACAACAATATCTCCTCCATTATAGACAATGACTCTTCAAATACATCTGGCACATAACTACTACTACTCACATAGAGCACACAATCCTATCTCTAATTGTGACTTGATTCCTAAAAAGAAGAAAAATTTTAGCCCAAGCAAAGCCATGGAAAAGGATAACTCCCTTTTTGCAATAAGGCACATGCTATGAATGCTTGTGGTGGAGGAAAATGAATTGCTTCAGAATGTTTCATTACCATACAACAATAAAAGTGTATATTTCTAGAGGTGGAGGTTTTTACATATTTCAAGCTTAAAGGAAGCAATAGATTGTAATTACATATTGCAAGTGTTGGAAATAATACTGAGAGGGGGGTGAATCAGTATTATCAAATCAATAATTTTATTTCCAAAACAAATTTATATACGCTACTTCAGTGAAGTGAACTAGCGTGTACACGCGATTATGATTAAGGAAACCAACATATATCCAGAGAACTTGTGATTTAGACAATTTATCATGTGTTGATCTTAAAGTAGTATATCAGAGATTTATTAGACAGTGCAGTAAAATCAGAATAAAGCATCACACATAAGCAACACACATGAACACCAAGATGTAAGGTGGAAACCCAATGTGGGTAAAAACCACCTGCTGCTGTCGTCTTTGTCTTCTTTTAATAATAAGAAAATCTGTTTACATTCCTATACGGGCACAGACTCATACCAGTACGTAGGCTTCTACATGAAGAAGGTTACAACCTTCTCTCGTTCTCCAACTTCTACTCGAAGGGAGCTACAACCCCCTAGCTCTTGTACTAGCCAATATGTTTACTAGTACATAGGTGCTAGCCTATAGAAAAACTCCACTCTTCCACCAGGGACCACATTTCATGAATTTTCAGATTAGATACTTCTGGATCATAACACCAAAATCTGAAGGCAACGTTTCATCAAATTTTCACACTGGACCCATCATAAATTTTAAACTTAAACTGCATCAACCAATATTCACATAATCTAAAAAATTAGATCACTGATACCAGAACATTGTGCTGAACCCAGAACCTTACATCATCATTCAGAGCCAGTTGTAACCTCAAAAATCATGCATTAGATTGTATACGCTACTTGGCTGAACCCAAACTGCATGTATACGCTACTTCTGTTAATCAAACCTGTGTATACCTTCAAAAATACTGCAAACATAAACTTTTGAATCAAATCTGTACCAACCAACAATATACTGAATATCTACTGTCAACTTATAGAGCTTTACACAGACAAGGACAAAGATCACTTCTTCTCACTTATACAATCAATCAATCAAATGCCAGCCTCCTTATGCATTCAGTTTTACATTCAGATTTAAGAAGACTTCATTGAAAGACAACAGTAAACAACAGAATTTGATCAGATAGATCAGTCAGAACTAAAAAAGAATCTTTTCTTTTGTATACGCTACTTGAAATAACAGAACCTGCATGTATATCCTCTTTGGCTGAGATGAACCTGCGTACATATCTGCAAATATTGACTCAGAACTTTGTTGCAATTCCAGACTTCAAGCAAACCCAGATCATGATAGATAACAAATAAAACAGGTGCAAAACATCAGATCTAGTCTCAACCAATATCAGATCATTCAAGAATAAGTCATTTTAGGTCTCATGATCTTGATCCAATATTGAACTCAAGGTGCACATGAATATTTCAGATCTAGTACCAAACATAACCCTGCAACATAAAATATACTTCAGATAGAAGTATTCCTTAGAATCTTATTACTTGCACACTTGGTCTTATGATCTTCTCTTCTTTATATAGCTTCAGGCCTTTTGTCAATACCTTGGACCAAAACCTTGATTTTCCATCCCATACGTGCTTTTCCTTCTGTGAAAGTGCATGTATATATGTACGCTCTTTTTGATCCATGTTCCCGCGTGTATACGCTACTTTGACAAAGCAAACCAGTGTATACCTATCTTTCTTCAATCTTTGGAGTTTGATCTGTAATCCTTTGTTGTTAACCTGCAGTATTGTGAAGTGTCATCTAAGAGGGTTGCCATCAAGGACAACACTTGTATCATAATGCCAACAATCTCCCCCTTTGGACTTGATGGCAACAACAACACCAAGACACTCTCCCCCTTTGACATCAAGGGAAAATGGCGGACCAAGATATTCTCCCCCTTTGACATACATTATGTTGTCCATGCTCCCCCTGAGCACATGCAGAGTCTGCAAAAATATTTTCCAAAAGAATAACATGACTCTATAACTCAACTATGTGAGTATGACCTTCCTATCACCAAAGACTCATACATATACCCATCTCCCAACCAAGTGAGGATATACCAAATTTGACTCATCCACCCAACCAAGTGGGGATATACCAATTGTTTATACATGACAAAAATAAAATAAATATTACATCATCCATCTCATGCAAAGTGGGGATAAAAATTACATCATTTGTCCAATAAGACTCATTCAAATGTATGAGAAGACATATCACACCCTAGACCTTTACATGACTTAAGCAACAAATGGTATAAATATCTAAAGCCATAGTTGGACTCAACAACCATAATGCCAACAATGCAGAATGCGTGTGAAGGCTAATGCTCCCACTAAACCTGTGCTACCTATACATTGTTAACAAGTCAATGATCAAGGAATCTTTGTCAGTTAGATAAAAATTAATGAACAAAGTATATCGATAGACTGTAATCATCAACAATAGACAGAGCACCCATATCAGAATTTGGCCCACTATTTTTCTTGACTGAAAAACACATACTCTCCTTCACCCACAGATTCCCATGTGTATATGTCACTATACTTCATGAAACCTGCGTATAATAACCTTTTTTCTGAAAAAAATGGATTTTAACAACAGGATGATGCAGCAACTAATCCCATTTTTTGTTTGAGATATTCAAATGTTTCTCTCGGCAGTGGTTTAGTGAATATATCAACAACCTGTTCTTTGGAGGGAACATACTCCAATTTGACCATTTGTTCAAGCACTTGTTCTCGTATAAAATGGTACTTGATGGGTATGTGCTTGGTCTTCGAGTGCATGGCTAGATTCTTTGAAATATTGATGGCACTTGTATTATCACATAGAATGGAGATGGGTGGAGTACATGTGATTTGAATGTCTTGCAAAGTTTGCATCATCCAAAGTAGTTGTGTGCAGCAAGATGCAATAGCCACATATTCTGCTTCAGCTGATGATAAAGCAATTGAACTTTGTTTCTTTCTGAACCAAGACACAAACTTATTATAAATAAGACACAAATTTAATAATTAATACTTTATTATAAATATAAATTTAATAATTTATTATAATAGAAACATACTAAGAGCTCGTCTTCCTCGGACGTAAAGAAACAGGTTAACGGCCCAAGACCCAGAGGCATCTCGCAGGAGTGAAAGCCTGCTCCCTTACGGACCACCAGCGGGTTATTACAGGTGGCGTGGTTTTCCTTGATAACAGTGATGAGTCAAACCGACATTCGCGGTTAGCAGCCAGAGATGGCTGTCCTCACTGTTGGTTTGACACCTGAGTTTGATAGGTTTTGCCACCTTCGGAAAAAAGAAAAAAAAATAAAAATTGGGGTGAGACAGACCAGAGAAGATCCTAAGTGGAGATATCTGACGTGTAGAGTAGGCCCTTAATCGTACCAAACTCTCTTTTCGAAGTTAGAAGCCAGAAAGAGATATCCTAATTATTCGTCCCAGTCAAAGATACGAGGCACGATATGCCACGCCACTTTTTCTGCTGTACGATTTAACCTGGTAGAGGAGCTGTTTGCGTAGGTACTCCGCCAACAGAATTACAGTCATGTCTACCTATTACATTGTATTTTCAACAAACGTTTAAATATTTTATTGGGTTGGTGACCCTTGGTTTCAGGGTATAAATTTCATGGGCGTTTTTACTCGTCAAGTAAATGATTGTATGGCAGATTTCTTTTTAAAACATACTTTGCATAAGATTTGAATTTTATTTTTACCAATAGTTTAAATATTATGTAATATGTTTTTTTAAATTTTTTTTGGAAATATAAAAATATTTTTTAGTATAATTTTTTTGGTCCTATTTTAATAGATTTCAATTTTTTTATATAAGCTGAACATAAAATACTTTTTAACCAAATAATATTATAGATTTACATGTTTAAATATTGCTTTAAAAAGTTCACTTATCTTAACCATGTTCATTTTTATTATTAAATTAATCAACGCTTTTGGTGTAATTATATATAGTTAATATTTATGTAATTTCAAAGGTTTTATAAATTATAACTATTATTTTTGAAGAGTTTTCATGTATTTTAGTTAAATTTATTAACTGTAGTGTATTTTGAAGAGAAAGAATAAATCTTAACTTTTCAATGTGATAAGTTGGGCTCAAGGAGGACCATATAAATAATAAAACAAGTTTGAGCCTACTTTTAAATGGGAATTTGGGATGATTCTAACAGTAGATCTTAAACTTTTGTGATCCATATTGATAATGAAAATGCCTTTCGGATTAATCACATTGTTAGTATTTGGTCAATGTGATTAATCCGAAAGACGTCTTCATTATGATTCTAACATGTCAAGTAGTAATAATATACATGACAAATAAGAAGAATAGAGCTCCTCAACAACTTCATTATCATTCTAACATGTCAATTAGTAATAATATACATGACAAATAAGAAGAATAGAGCTCCTCAACAGGTTAACACCAAAAAAGGCCAAAGCAAGTTGAGATTAGATTCAAGTATGGACTAAATCGAATGGATCATACCCTTGGTAACCACATTAAGCTTTCTACATTTGTTTTCTAATCAAATTAATAAATAGACCCAAATTGAGATCTATCACCATTGTATCAACACTATAAACTACATAAAACAAATGGCCCATGACTATTTCAGTGTTTAGCTTTAGGTAAGTGTGCACAATACAAGATTGCATGGTGTGAGTGGAGAGGAAGAAGATATTTTTTAGCTTTAGGCTTAAGTGTGTACAATACAAGATTTCATGGTGTGAGTGAAGAGGGAGAAGAGATTTTATAGCCTTAGGCTTAGTGTGTACAATACAAGATTGCATGGTGTGAGTGAAGAGGGAGAAGAGATTTTTCCTTATATTGAAGTCTCAACATTATTGGGGCATCTTATCAACTAGTAAAATCACAAGGTTCTTTTATTTTATACAATTTTATTTGGAATTTTCATCATCATTGAAATGCATATTTTAAAATTGTCAAATTTACCTGTAAATACATGTCAAATTTAAACCTACTTAATTGGTGAATTTCGACTTAATAAAATATCTAACTACATTATATGTTAATTGGTAGAATTTTCCAAAAGGATTTCCCAAGATATATTTTTGTCAAAATAGTAAGGTTTATTTTTTGTAATATTTTTCATTACTCATGTAGAGAGGTTCTCTACAACCCAATATAGAGGAAATATGCAGATGCAAACATTTTTCAATATAGTGGAAATGTGTAAACTTATACACTACAACTAAAAAAAACATTGAATCGTTAACCTATATAATATAAATCTTAATATATTATTTTATAATTTATATCTATAGTTAATATAATTTAATAATACAAAGAAGGGATGAAACCCATGCTTGAGGAAAAAGAGAGAGGGAGCGGAGCCATGGCTAGGGTTTCAGAAGTAGCGATCTGCACCACCGCCGTACTGCAAACCAGAGATCGGGCTAGCCCTCACAAAAAATCGGCAGCCGGGCTAGCCAACTATGACATTCTGTCAATGTTATGGCTCGGCCTTGAACCATAAAATGATCCCTCTACGGCGGAACGAGTCTTACTTGGGCCAAGGGTGTGCCCTCTCTTCCTAAATCAGGGTGGTTTTTACTGTGTGAAGCAAGGATCAATATTACCGAGACAAGGTAAGGGAAACTCACCACAGCATCGACCAGAACAACCAAATGAATACCCTGTTTTCGATCAATCTATCGTTAACAAGCAAAATGAGAAGGGAGAGGCCGACAGGTAGGATTGGGTTGTGCGAGAATCGTTGAGGGTTGTGCGGCTCGCTGCGTCCCTGTTCTCCATTGGACTGGCAAGGATTTGTGCCACCAAGCGACAGACGAGACACATGGTTGGGGCGTTTCTTGCCAAAAGCGCCATGCATTTGGAGGTCCAAACATGCTTGATGCGTGCAGGATCGAGGGTCGTGCGGCTTGCTGCACCCCCACTCTCATTCAAACTGGCGCATCTCGATGCCAACAAGGGGAAGATGATGCCAGGGGTTTTCCTGGCAAAAATCGCCATGCACCTGGAGGTCTGGGCTTTCCTGATAAATGCAGGTACTCTGGGCATCACGATTGGGCCTCTGAAAAATGACCTCGGAGAGTCTGAACAGAAGATAACAGGGTATAGACAGTATCCCAAACTTTGCAGTGCTCCTGGGCAGACAGAGAAGGCAGATCCAACAGATCGAGGCCTAGACAAGGTTGATCCACCAGGTATGGAGGAAGATCTGATGCAAATTTTTATCAGATTGATAGGAGGCAGACATTATTGCATACAGATCAACAAGAAGATGAGCATTAAGGAATTAAAAAAGGAGATCCAGATAAAACCGGGAACCCCAACAACACACCAAAATATGATATATACATGATACAATTTGCAAGATAATCACACTCTTTAGGACTATGGTGTCACCAAAGATTCAACTATCATACTAAATCTGAAACTGCAAGGCGGATGCAATGGAGCTAGCTCAAAAACTTCAGGCTCCTTTCATGATGCAGTCAAAGGGAAGGAACACATGCAAAACAAACCAACACCAACAACAGAGCTACCAGGACCATACATCGTGGAACAAAAGCCGAAATCTCCAATGCTTACAGTATCTCTACCAGAGGTAACTGATCTATACACGGATTTAGCCCAAAACTCTGTTATCTGTAGATTTAATGGATTTTGGCCAAAATCTGACGCACTGCATCAACGGATCTTCTCCACATGGTCACCTAATTGCGAAATTTATCTATGCCCAAAAGGATTTTTCATAGTCAGGTTCAACAAAAAACAAGAATGAGATAACATCATCAACCAGGGGCCTTGGTTTTGGAGCAATGCTAGCCTCTTCATCACCCACTGGTTCCCAGAATTTGATGCCAATACCATGTTAGTTTCAACAATGTTAGTTTGGGTAAGGCTACATAACCTCCCACTACATTTTTGGCATCATAAAGTTTTAATAGCCATTGGGAACTCCTTGGGGAAGTTCCTAAAATCAAATGGAAACAGGGCTATTCGAGGAATCTTCACATTTGCCAGAATATGCGTAGAAGTGGACCTGAGTCAAGGACTACCAGATCACATCACATTGAATTTTAATAATTCATTGTGGACACAACCACTTGACTATGAGAACACAACATTCAGATGTTGCAGATGCTTGCAAACAGGGCACCTCCAATACGCCTGTCCACTATCTAGGAAGGAGCCTAAAGGGAACAAGAAACAACAGAAAAAACCCAAAGGTTGGCAGCATACTGAACCGCTAGAAGAAGAGGAGTTGAAGACAAAACCTACAGGTGAGCAAATGGGACAGGAAGACATACAGGAAGAGAATACCCGGGAGACTAACTTGGGGCAAAACAATATGAAACAACAACAAGAATCTCAGCTGGAAGTAAGTGGCAACAAATGAACTCACGGTTCCGAAGGATCGGAATCTGACAAAGAACAACCACTGAATACAATGGAAAACCAACTTGCCATTATTGCTCCCATTCCCAACACTGGAGGTTGGTGAAGAGTGGAGAAGAAGAAGGGCAGGAAAGCATAGGCTAGCTGGATTTTTTTACTTTTCTTGTTTTTTTGTATTCTTTGACATCACCTTGCGTGGTGTAAGGGCAAAACACAGCATATGTTGAAAAGCATCTACAAGTAATTTTTCAATTTTAATTAAATATTATGATTTTTCCAGTGGAAAAAAAATATTAATATACAAAGTATGTTTTATATGATTTATATCAATTGGTTAAGATTAAAGCATCATAAATTATCCTAATATATTTTTTAATATAATAGTTTATCATTTACAGCTATTAGTTAATCTCATAATATTTTATAACTGACAAATTTACATGTATCTTAATATATTGATATGGAAGAGATGTGTAAGTGAACATCTTTTAAATGTTTCTCTATTACAAATAAACAACACAATTTAATGTCAGACTTCACCACCAAAAGAAAATATAAACAAGGGCTACATAGTAGGAGTTGTCTTTTTGTGTGGAAGACGTATGTATTTCATTTGATAATTGGGCATGTATAGAAAAATGTTATTTGAAAAATAAACTAATTTTAGAACATATCATACCATATACCACTTTGGTTTTCACAAGGGAGACATACACTCCCACCACATTAGTTGGTATAACCCTTTGGTTTTTGGATATCCCTTTCACAAAAGAGTTTTTTATTTTTATTAATAAGAGGTGTAAAGTAGCTAAATCATAGTTTTTAGTTAAGATTAAAAACATACATATTTTACTCACAAAAAATGTAAGATATATTTATATTATAATTTATAGTTAATGTTGAATCAATTGCATGTACATTGAAATCAATGCATTGATGCATGTATACTAAAATCAATGCATTGATTTCAATTGATGTGATTGGTGCAAGAAAAAATGTCTTGATTTTATCATAAATAATTTAATAATTTGCATATCTATTTGCTTAAAGTATCATTACCCAAACACATTGGAAAGTTGATGGATATCCCACCTCAAGTTTGAGTTAAAATGCAACATTATAATTTTTATGAGAATGTAGAATGCATTCAATTATATGAATTCAAAATTAATGTTTAGCTTAACCCTTTATGGGTGTGTGTAAAATTGGATAACAAACTCCTAATTAATATTTTATATTGACCTACTATTAAATTATATTTATATGTCAAACATTTATTGATAATCTAATTAAACAATCTTTGATAAATTAACATTAAATTTTCATGTGAAATACATAATTATGGTCAGGGAAACTAGTAGCTAGTCTTTGTCGCTTCATTCAAACATTACTAAATTAAAGTAAAATCGTTGAATTCAAGTTAGTGTTAATAGTTATTTGTATCTTCCTAGTTGTCATAGTTATTTTTAATCCATATTGAGCCTCCTACATTGCTACATAATTGATGTTGATATCTTTTGCTCACTATTATATGATGAGTAATATATGGTATCAGAGTCTTGGTTTGAGTTAGATTTTATAGTTTGGGGGTGTTGGAGTGATTGGGTGTTGGAGTAATTGTTACATTCACCGTGAAACATGAGACTAACCACCCATCAAGGTAATAGTAACAATTTGGAAATTTACTAACAACTAACATGAGACTAACTACCCATCAAGATAATAGTAAGCATTTGGAAATTTACTCATACTATAGATGAAAAAAAATAAATTAAATTTATTAATAAATATAAAATACTAATAAAATTTAACCATAATTTTAAGTTCATATAAAATAAAATAATATTTATAAATTTTTATTTTAAATTAAAGTCATTTAACTTAAATCTTTTAGGAAAACTCTAACGTTGTATTTAGCCCAACTTAAATAACTTAGGAAATTTAAAACAAGATTACTCATTACCACATATATCCTGAATAACTTCACAATACTTTCATTGTAACTTACAGTAGGATATAATTTGTACTCATAAATATATAAAAAAGGGAATTTATTCCAACTGACATGAGTGTATCACTACCTGTATTGAGTAGCGGCATGAACCTACTTAACTTAACTAGCGGAAAAGAATCCTGGCATCGACAATATTGTTGATTGTAAATGAGGTGTATTACCTTTATGGGTGCATCAAAAGTAAAAAAAAACCCCTAAAATTGAGTAATTTCAGTTCGTAGGGCGGGTTCTAAGGTCTAGGTATAGTTCCATATCGGCGTAGTTCAAAGCGAAGGCTTGGACTCTAAGCTAATACTGATCATCCTAATAAATGCTCTACAATGATCATCATGTGAGCTTTTATATCAAATTGATAGACCGAAGCTTTTACAATGAACTTAAATGATGTGTATCAAAACAACATAAATGTATGACATAGACTTCAAAGTAATGAGAAATAAGATGTTGAATTTAATAACTAATCACATTGTTAATTTATATATATATATATATATATATATAATTTAGATTTCTAATGTTTAATTTTAAAAATTTTAAATTTTTTTAATCAAAAAATTTTAAATTTATTTATTTATTTATTTTTTATTTTTTTCAGAAAGAAAAAGCTTCATGATTTATATTAAGAGTATATAAAAATCCAGATACAAGCGAAGGCATGAGGCCTTGATGCAAAATATACAGAAATCTGTTACTGTCCAGAATCAGCAATGCATGGATCTTAGAGATAAACAAAAATTATGAGTGCATGGCACTACAGAGACTTCAGAAAGAAGAAACCATCTAAATCTGGATTTCAAAATACAGAATTCAACCAAAAATACCAAAACCGAAGTTAATCCTCAGAAGGCAAGTATCCCAGGATTTTTGACAAAATGAAGTCAAGAGGCAGAGTGGAATTCTGGAAAATGTGGTCGTTCCTCCACTTCCAAAGGAACCAGTAGGTGATGATGAAAAGAGAGCGCCAAACGGGACGCTATGCACTCCACCAGGCGAAGGCATCCTGAACATAAGGAAAAACTCTGTGAGAAAAACCAAAGATTAAGGACAGCACATACCAGATTGAGGAGGAAGCGCCACATTGGAAGAACATATGAATGTTGGATTCAGCACTGTTGCGGCACATCTGGCATTGGCTCGGCCCCTGCTAGCCTTTCCTTTGCAAAACCTCCCAAGAGAGATTTCTATTAGAGAAAAGAAGCCAGGAGAATAGAATCATCTTAAGAGGGCAGGAGGCTTTCCAGAAAGGGGGAGGAAAGAGAGGCGAGGGAGGCAGCCGGATCGAGGAGAAAGCTGCATATAATTCTTTAACAGAAGTTAGCAGAGCAGGCTTCTCAAGGGACCAGATGAGCTCGTCTGCAGAGCCCGATTGCAATCTTCCTTTGCTGGAGAAACCGATGACAGCCGAATCCCAAGAGGGACGGAGAGTAGGAGGGATGGAAAGATCATCTGCGCTCTTCCAAACAGGTGCTTGAGAAGTCCAGGATTGGATTAACTCGTTCCAAGTAAAGAGGCCTTTTGAATGGAAGAAGAGAACTAAATCTGGAGAGATCAACGATTCCAGATTGTGCTGAGTTGGATCGAGGCCGATAAAAACACTGGAGCCGGATGAGAGCGACCATTTAAGATTTTCTAAGAAGAAGGATTGAAGCTTCCTGAAGCTTTTCCAAATGATGGAGCCAGCCCTGATTCCCAACGACTTCCTTCTGAACCAGAAGGCCATATTCCTCCCTTTAAGATATTTTTGATTTATAATTCTGCTCCACTGGATTTTACCGTAGATGCCTCTGATAAGCGATTTGCAAAGAAGAGCTTTCCCAAAAGGAGACATATTCAAGAGACCCCAGCCGCCCTTCTTCTTCGGCTTAGATAATAATTCCATCTTTGCTAAGTGAAACTTGGACTGAAAAGAGCGGCCGCCCCAAAGGAAGTTTGCTGCCAGAGAGGTCATTTTTTTTGTAATGGAAGAAGGAAGAAGGAAAAGGTTCGCCCAACAAACCGCCATTTGAGAGAGAACAACTTGAACCAGGATTAGCCTGCCAGCTAAGGAAAGAAAGCGCATCTCCCATTTAGATATTTTGCTGTAGAAACGGTCGATCAGCCACTGCCAATCCTTGATGCGATATCCATTCGTCTTTAGATGGAATCCCAGATATGTGAGGCCGTCCCCCATCAGAGCAATTTTAGTTCCAAACAGATCAGCAACCCATTGAGCTAGAACAGGGCTCGAACCATTATGAAAAAGCGTGGACTTATCCTTATTTATAGACAAGCCTGTTGCAGATTGGAATTTGAGGAAGATCACGTTGAGGCAGACCCAGGAAGATCTGCATAACATCGCAAAGATGAGGATGTCATCTGTGAAGAGATTATGAGAAAGGGATATGTCTTTACATATTTTAACCGGCCTGCATCTTCCCTCAGAAACAACCCTGTTAATCTGAGAGCTTAGGGAGTTCATCACCAGTATGAAGAGGAGGGGGGAGAGAGGGCAGCCTTGACGGAGGCCCCTTTCACTTTGAAGAAGGAAGAGGGAATGCCGTTGATAATAACTGAAAGATTGGCGTTCTCGACACACGCCAAGATCCAATTTATTCCTTGCGCCTTTAACCCGATTTTTGCTAAGAGAACTCTGAGGAAACCCCAATCGACGGAGTCGAATGCTTTTCTGAGATCTACCTTTAGAGCGACGGCATCAATGTTTTTGGAATTGATAGCATAAAGGCATTCCTGGGTCAACGCGACAGCATCCAAGATAAGTCTTCCTTTTAAAAAGGCGTGCTGCTCTTCTGAAATGAAAGAACTTAAGACCGACTTCAATCTGTTAGCGATTATCTTGGAAATGATTTTATAAAGGGAATTGCATAATGCAATTGGCCTGAAATCCAATAGCGAAGTCGATTTCTCCTTTTTGGGAATAAGGGCCAGGAATGAGGCAGATAATGCACTGTTAACATGCCCTGACATGCGAGAGGCATCCACCATGCCCAGCAGATCATTTTTGAATAACTCATAGAAATGCAGGAAGAACTCTATCGGCCAACCGTCAGGCCCTGGACTTCTTTCCTTTTTGAAGTTTTTGATTGTCTCAAGCAATTCCTCCTCCGTGATCGGCTTAAGGAAATCTTCATTAGCCTTTTCATCAAACATTTCAGGCATCAAATCCACTGCCCACATGATGTCATTTGCTTCGGTTCTCTGCCTTTTATATTGATTTTGAAAAAATCTTGTAGCCTCCTCTGAGATTTCCTGTTGGGAGAGAAGAAAGCCGCCCTTTCCATCTTCAATTTTCCATATGGAGTTCCTTGCTCTCCGGGAATTTGCATAGTTGTGGAAAAATTTTGTATTTCTGTCCCCCTGCCTGAGCCATGTTGCCCTGCTTTTGAGCCTCCACCTTTCCTCCTCTTTTTGCAGAAGCTCTTTTTTCCTTTTTTCCAGAGATCCAATGAGCACTTTTTGATCAAAAGTGAGCCCATTGGAGTGAGACAAATTGGAGAGAAGGATTATTTCTTTTTTGATATCCAGAAGCTCCTGCCTTTCCTTTTCCCGCTTTTTTATTTGCCAGGCTTTTGCGCCTTTCCTGAGCAATTGGATTTTTTCCCGAAAGGTGAGCAGAAAGGCTTCATCAGAATGATTTATATCCCTCCAGCTATTGGAAATGAAATCGTTGAAGGATTTATCCTGTAGAAGGGAATTGAAGAATTTGAAGGGATAACCCTTACTTTGCTTTGACTCTTTCCATTCCAAATAGATTGGTTTATGGTCCGAAATGAAGTCGGAACCAGTTCTGACTATTGGAATTCCCCATTTCTCAATTATACTGGCGCTTAGAATAAAGCGATCGATTCTCTTTGCTATGTATGCTGATCCAAGCCTGCCATTTTCCCATGTTGGAACCAGTTTCTCAGGAATAATATCCACTAGGTCTCTTTTTAACAGCTCCTGCCGCATTTTGTCTGCCAAAGGATCTTTCTTCCTACAATGACCCCAGCATTCCTCTGAATTAAGAGTCATATTTAAATCACCTGCAATTAGTAAAGATTCAATGTCTAAAATATCTGAGTTAAATAAACTGGACCAGAAGGAGAGCCTGTTCCTATATGGCGCATATATATTCAAAATGTTAAGGATCTGGGTCCTTCCTCTGATTGAGGCCGATATAAGGATTCCTGCACAGCATTTGAACGCCCTTGCTCTGACCCTAAGCGGATCCCACAATACAGCTAGGCCTCCAGACAAACCTTCAGCTTCAGTGGCTACCATGTGCCATGACGGAAACATTTTCCGAAAATAAGCCAGGGATACAGAAGATGAATGCATTGTCTCCTGAATGCATATCATAAGAGGATGAGCGGACAAGAAGATCTCTTTCAGCGCCAAGAACTTAGGGCCGGCACCTAGGCCCCTGACGTTATAAGATATTATAGATGTCATTTTGAAGATTGACCAGCCGAGAATGCTCTAAGGGGCTGAGAATCAGATGGATCCATGATTGGGACATCCACGAGGGACAGATTGGTGACCCCCAGGTCAGAGGCGATTGTTCTTCCTCTGAAGTGTCGACTATCTCCCTTGTGTTTTTTCCGAACAGTGATATTTTTGGCGGAGTTTGGGCTGATGAGGGGAAAAGAGGGCTTGTGGATAGTTAGAGGCTCAAGAATGGGAGGGTTTCGCTGGAGGAGAAGATCGATATCGCTATCGAATCGATTCGCCGGAGATTCTGAAGGAGAGTTGAAGGGCGTCGGAGAGACTATGACTTCTTTCCCTTTTCGAGTGGTGGAGGGGGATCTGATGGGGGATCTATTGGGAGATGGCGATGAGGAAGTGATTTGAATAGGATGAGAACCAACGACAAAGTCCGCTCTGTTCATGGCTGGCGGAGAAGGCACCGCAGACTCCTCGGGCTGTTCCGGAATGGGAGGGCTTTGAAAATCTTCTTTATTTGATGTTATTGGAAGATGCACCGCTGATTCTTCGAGAATTTCTGGAGAAGGGGATTCGGGATGAGTCAAAGGGGAGACTTGGGGAGCTCGGGGAGCTCTTGACTTAAGAGGGGAAAGATTTACTTGATTTCTGTCATCCTCAATTGGGGATTCCGAACCCGATGGAATCTCCTTTTCAGAATGATATCTGAATGTTCTTTGCCTGTGACGGAATCTGCAATTTTTTACCAGATGGCCCGTCCGATGGCATGCAGAGCATCGAAACGGAATTCCCCAAAAGTCAAGCCTTTGACAAATTTTAAAGCCTTCCCATGTGATTTCAATCTGATCAGGATACCCTCCTTTGTAAGGTTTCTCTATTAGAATCCACGCGATTCGTTTGTCCTTTTCCCCTCTGACCCAAGGGTCAACATAGATGAATTTACCAATTGCATTCCCGATCTGAGAGAGGGTCTCAGGAGTCCAGAGTTCCAGAGGAAGATTGGGGAGTTTGACCCATATCATGCTGTGTGATGGCGTATTTTTCAGGGGGTCAAATCCCATGTACCACCTGGACAGAGAGAGAAAACTTCTACCAAAGACCCACGGTCTGCTGAGAATCTATTCCAGATCAGAGGCCTTCTGGAAATGGAAGGAAAACCAATCCTTCATGAGACGGCTAATGATTGGGGTATAACCAATAATCGGGGACCAGGCTGCCGATATCCATTTCCTCATGGCTTCTTCGTTCATTTCCGGAAAGAACCATTTTCCGACCAAAGCCAATTTTTGGAGACTTCCTATTCGCTCAGATAGGAAGGAGCTAGAGACAGAGACCGCTTTTGGCGGGGAAACTGTTTTAACTGGAGCAGCAGATTTGTGTTTAAATTTTCCTAGGATATACCCTTTTTTTGAAAAAGGCGAATCGTTTCTCTGACTGGACTTCTGACTCAATTGAGGAGTGGGGTCAAGATGCTGCGAGGGGAGCATTTCAGCCACCGTGGCGTGCCAACTATTCTGCCGGCCAGCCCATTCCCTTGCTGACTCAGCTTCGATAGCAGCCTTGAAAAGGGCATGCGTGGCCGGAGAATCACTATCTGCTGACATGAGAAGGATCGGGGTGTACCTCTTGTGTACTTATGCAGGAGCCTAGGAAGGAGCGCACATAGAAAATGAGCCTGGATAATAAAGACCCGCGGAGGATAAGGAGGGAGAAGGTACAATTTCAGATCAGATATGGAGATTATGGCAGGAACCAAGGACTGAACAGAAATCTTAAGATCTAAATTGGGATATTATGACAGGGGAGGGAAGTGACTGTGATGTCCCTAGATTGTACCTTGAGAGGAGAAGGATGACGAGACCCAGCCGTCAAGAGACAATTGAGAGGGAGGAGGATGGAAAAAGGCCAGCTCTGATGGGATGAAGTGATTTAATTTGCGGACAGACAATTCAGAAGCTTCATAAATGATTGAAGAACAAACGGAAAAGAAATTTGAAATCTCAATTCCGGTAAGGATGACCGACCGGAAAACTAGAAACCCTGCTATCCAGGATCGAACCCAGGCGCATAGAGCAACTACTGAAAATTATAGATCTAAGCTGCTTGCTGACTATTGCAGTCAAAGCAGCAGCAGAAAATCTGGAATGAGCACCATAATTTTCCTATACGCAAGCGAAAGTCTGTGCAAGGTTTATAGATATAGAAAGAAGCTCTTATCCTGGTGAGAAAGGATCTCAACATTCTTTCCAACAAGCTTCAGAGCCAATTCCGAAAAAGGCTGAAAGCCTGATAAGCCTATTCTCTAAATATTCTAGTCTGCAATTTAAATATTCTAGGCTGCAGTTTAGTTCTAGCTTCAAACTTTCACAGACTTGAATGGCTTCAGAGAAAACAGCAAAAACCTTTTTGTTTAATACTAAGAGTTGAAACAAAATAGAGTCTGAGAATCACTGACCTTGAAGAAGCCACGAGCACGCCAGGACGAAGAGCCAAGAAGACGAACCTTGATGGAAAGCCAGCCAGGACGCCAATAAGACCAGAGCTCTCCAGCCCAAGGCCGGAGAAGAAAACCGCTTAATCTCCCTGAATGAGCGATAAATAGCAGGAATATCGCTTCTCAGCCTCGACAAATGTCCAATGTTTTGCATGCAAAGATGGACAGGGAGAAGCGCCTGAGCTAGGTAGGTGGCTAATGAGAAAAAAGGTGGCGCAAACTAGTAGGGTCTGTTCACGCAGAGCGACCAGCTTCCAGCGAGATATGTATGGCAGGATCCAGGTGCCACCTTTCAAGTTCTGATGAGTTGAAGACGAAACCACAGCTGGCCAGCTGCCTAGAGCATGATAAGAGGAACTTAATCTATGGCTGAAGCAGGATCAGTTAGCGTAGAGAATGTCGGCATCTGGCTGTCTGAGATTGGCTCTCCCTTCCCGGCGCACCGCAGCTCCAAAATTTTAAATTTTTTTAATCAAACCAAAACTAATATCGATTTGATCAAAAACCCAATACTTAATAATCCTACCGGGAAACATGGGCAATAAATAAAGTATATTAACCCTAACTAGAGTAAAGCTTCATACAACATAGCTTTCTATAAATCATCGAACGTACAACCTTATTAGGCTAAATTTTCTAGCAACATAGCTTCTTACATAAACCATCGAACCTAATCCTTTATTAGGGTAAATTTTGTAGCAACATAGCTTTTTACATACGATAGAAGTAAATCAGCACTTAAATGCTAAGATCATAGATCTTTTTTGGACTCATTTATTCTTTAATTCTTGAATTTTAAAAAAAAAAATATTGAATATCCATAATTTCACAGTATTGTCTTTATATTTTTCTGTCCATTGTGCGAATTTTGATTTTTTGATTTTTAATCTTCTTCAATGAAGAGTGCATACAACTCTGGTTTATTATATGAATTTGAATTTTTTAACTTTTAAACCCTAAATACTAAGTGGAGTGGGGTCCATCAAGGTAATAACTATGAAAACCATAGAACAAGAAATTTTACCATAAACTAAAAATACTAAATATCTTAGATTGAAGCTGCGTTGAATACACAATTATTTAAGCACCTTATCTTGAAGTTGAATTAAATACTCTGCTATTTGGTTGAGGAGGTTAAAAATTATTAACATAATGTGGTGAAGGCTTAGAATTTTGAAAAAAGGTCAAGGAGGTTAAGGCTGGGATATTAAAAATGTTAGGGAGGTTAAATTTTGTAAGAATTGTTTTTAAGGAAGTTGAGGTTGAGAATGCTAAAAGAAAATGTTAAAAGATAAAAGACAAAGTTGTAAATGTTTAAAACATTTTTTTAATTATATCGAAAAGGTAAAATTTTGGAAGGTGATTATAGTTGGTAATATTAAAAATTAAATATTGTAGGGAAATCTAGAAAATGTAGGGAAAACTAAAATTTTGTTAGAAGCTTTGAAAATTAAGCTTTAGACTCTTAAGGTGATGATGGACTGTAATATAAAAAATACAATTAAATATTTAAAAATTTAAGGTTTAGAATTGAAAGAGAAAAATATGATCCAAGAAGAAAAGAAAAAAATTATGATTAAAAATTTGCATTATTAAAAATAAACTACATATAGATTTATATGGTTGAATTTTAACACAAAAAAATAGAATGTTAAAATTCTACAATATTAAAAAAAAAATACTTATAGATTTATTTGATTAGATTTTAATACTTAAAAAGACGTAGTTAGATAAAAATTATAGTTAGATCCATCTTAAATCTGAATCTACCTTGCGCCTAGAAAAATCATATCTCTATTCACTCTAAAAGAGGCGTGAAACTCAAGAGATTTAATATCTCTAAGGGTCGAGTAAATATAAAATTAAGATAAGCTAAAATATATCGCGAGTGTGCCAACATCAAAGAAACTACATAAAACCAATGGCCCATGCCTATGGACATGTCATTTGAGTCTCAACGTTAAACTTTAGTTTTTAGTATTTAGCTTTAAGCTTAAGTGTCTACAATGCATGATTGCATGGTTTGAATGACTAGGGAGAAGATATTTTTTGTTATATTGATATTTCAACATTATTGGGGCATTTTACTCTTATTTTGTAGTCTCATCAACAAGTATCGCTAGATTCTTTTATTTTTACGATTTTAATGCAGGATTGCACGGTTTGAATGACCAGGGAGAAGATATTTTTGTTATATTGATATTTCAACGTTATCGGAGCATTTTACTCTTATTTTGTAGTCTCATCTAGATTCTTTTTGTCAGACCAGGAGGTAACTCCTCAAAATGTAATCGTATTATTCATTCAGGTTGTTTATTATTATATACAAGAGGGAGTGACTGTTCAGTTCATCTCCCGCTGACTCTCCAATTTCTCTATTATTTATTTACACTAATTACAGTTGTTCACCCAATCCCTATGATTGCGTGTCAACATTCCCCCCCTTAATCTGAAGGGATGTTGGTGAGTCCAAGCATCATTCTGAATCTTTCAAACTTTTCTCTTCCAAGCGCTTTAGTGAAGATGTCTGAAATCTGATCATTAGTGGAACAATGGCAAAGATGGATTGTTTTGGCCTCAACATGATGTCGAATGAGATGATATTTTGTATTGATGTGCTTCTTTCGATCATGGAACTTTGTGTTCTTGGCCAACCTTATTTCCGAGGTATTTTCAATCATAAGTGGAGTTGATTGTAATTGTTTTACTTGCAAATCTTCTAGAATTTTCCTGAGCCACACAATTTCTTTTGTTGCCTCAATTGCTGCCACATATTCTACCTATGTTGTGGAATCTGCTGGAACTAATTGTTTGCGTGATCTCCAGGAGACAACTCCTAATCCAAGACTCATAGCATAACCCAAAGTAGATACCCCAGTTTCTTTGTCTCCATCGAATTTTGAATCAGAGTATCCAATCAAGATGAAGTCGCCCACCTGTGTATACTTGATTCCAAAGTCTTAAGTTCCTTTCAAGTACTTTAGAACTCTTTTTGTAGTAAACCAATCTCCCTCACAAGGCTTTTGCATAAACCTGGAGAGGATTCCAACAACAAACGAAATGTCTAGTCCCGTAGTAGTTAGGTAGTTGAGACTTCCTACAAGCTGTCTATACTTTGTTGCATCCTTAAATTATTTTCCTTCAATGGATGTGAGATTTAAGTTTTATTCCATTGGAGTAGTCAGAAGATTGCATTCAATCATGCCAAACCTATTCAACAGATCTCCAATGTACTTCTTTTGAGAAAGGAATATGGACTTCAAATGTTGAGTTACTTCAATACCAAGATAGTAATGAGCATAGCCAAAATCAATCATTTCAAAAACTTTCCTCAATTCCTTCTTTATGGATGCAATGTAGATCTCATTGTTCCCTATCATCAAAAGATCATCTACATATACCACAAGATATACAACTGTTTTGCCAACCTTCTTGACAAACAAAGTTGCATCATCAAGATCATAATGTTTGAAATTGAGTTTCAGAAGATGCTCAGTTAGTTTTTCATACCAGGCTCGCGGTGCTTGTTTGAGGCCATACAAGGATTTCAAAAGTTTTCATACTTTATGTTCATGTCCTTTTACAACAAATCCTTCAGGCTGGGACATAAAAACATTCTCTTTTAGATCTCCATTCAAGAAAGCAGTTTTTACATCCATTTGATGGACTTTCCAATTGTTCTGAGCTGCTAGGGCAAAGAGTGTCCGGATGGTAGCCCATTTTACTGTGGGGGAAAAAGTCTCCTCATAATCAACCCCTTCCTTTTGTGCAAAACCTTTTTCCACAAGCCTGGCTTTGTGCTTGTCAAGTGAGCCATCATCTTTATACTTTTTCTTGTAGACCCACTTGCAGCTAATTGGTTTGGTTCCCAATGGAGGATCAACCAGCTTCCACATGCCATTCTTTATCAAGGCATCATACTCCTTCTACATTGCTCCTTTTTATTCATCATGAGAAGCAGTTTCTTTGAAGGAAGTTGGTTCAAAATCTGTAGACAAATTCAATTCACAATCATAAGAAACATCCATATCAACAGGTGAATCAGAGTCATCTACATCACCTCCATTTCGCTGGGTTGAATTTCTAGTTCCTTTCTTTCCAACCTCATCAGGATGAACAATTTCAAATGTCTTTGTCAACCACTTTGGGGGACCTTTCTGAGATGGTCCAAGCTCCTCCGTTGATTGAGTTGGGACTGAATCAAGATTGAGTCTCCCAATTCTGTCAATAACATCACTCAAAGTAACATCCGTTGTTGGAGTTTCATGCGGGGGAGAGTGATCCAGGTCCAGGTGTGACGAAGGACCCTTCCAAGACCTTTTACTTTCGTGATGTGTTAAATTGCATTTTAAAAGAAAATTAATGAATTCATCTACATGCGGAAAAGAAGAGGAACATAACAATCATCAACACATGAGAACATAAGCGTTGATAACGGAGTTCGTCTAGGAGGGACTACGTCTCCGAGCCCCGATGTCAAGATGGTGTAGTCTGTTGCATTAAGTGTTGTTAATAATGGTGATGTATACAAGAGATTATGTCGCGATCATACAAGGAAAAATTCCCTCACGCAGGAGTGGCTCTAAGAGATATTCCACTACTGGAATTCTCAATCAAAAGACTCCTATCAGTATGACACAAAAACATGCATGATGAGCATCCCACCAACATGGCACAAAAGGGATCTCAAAACAAAACATGTATGACAACAACAAGAGTATTCCAACAACATACAACAAGGGATCTCAAAACATAACATGATGAGTTATGACAGCAAGTACATCACATAGAAGATTCCACATTAAATCAAGCAAGGAATCATGACAACATGTACGAAACAAGATCCTACATCAACATCAATCAAGGATCTGTGAAACATAATGCATAAAGAAGAAGTACATGAACACATCATATACCTCACAACCAAGGGCCATCTGAAGAAGTGGATGTCACACTACTGAAGCTGCTCAGACCATCGATCTCAAGGCATCGATCGTATGAAGATGACTACTCGCACATGAATGTGGACATCTGCACTGGCACTTAGAAAAGTGACTAGAAGAAGAAATGAGAGAATGACAAATCTGAGTGTACCATCAGATTTGTGGTGTCGAGTAGTGCTGAATTGACTGTCCAAAATCCAAATTCTAAGAAGTTGGGAATTTTGGGCTCAAGGAATCTTTTAGATTCCCTTAGGATTCCTCAAAGATTTTTCTCCAGGGATGGGCTAGGAATTTGCAACTCAAATGGTGAAACTGGTCTCGCCATTGTGATCCCTACAGAAAACCATGAAAAACAAGTATAAACTTGACTATATTCTGACATGGAAAAATTTTACCTCCTTGGGAAAATTTCAAGGCTCATGGTTCCGCTCCCTATTTTCGATGAAATCATGGTTCCACGTGCATTTTGGAAACGACCGAAAATGCAGAAATCTGATGGAGAAACAGACAGCACCACGGTGCTCGTGGCGACGAGAGGTGTAGAATCCATATAAAATTTGCCAAATTCTAACAAAGTGAAAATTTTGCCCCCTACAAAATTCATGGTTCCTACATTAAAATATTAATTAATTGCCTTGAAATCTGTGCCCGCCTTCTGCCTCCTCGAACTGTGTGCAGAGGTAAAACTATGATTTTAAATAAAATACCCTTCGGTAGATTTACCAAGGGAACTGTTATGGCTCCATGGTAATAATAGAGGTTGGTTGAGGAGGGGTTGGGGGATCAAATCCTGCCCCTCTCATTTTAGTTATATTATAACCAAAATGTATTTGAAATGGGGGTCGGGTCCGCATTGGGCGGTCCGCCCCCGAAATCCCTGCGCTGTTGCATATCGACGTATTAAATATCGGCGATCGGCGTTCAAAATCGACATTTTAACATGGTATCGACGCTATTAAATCGGCGCGATTTAAGGGGTTTCGTCGATATATATATCAGTGATATAAAATTGGTGATCAGATATGGCGGCATATACGGTGGTTGCACCAATTTCTAATACCGGTGATATATTATGATGGTGTCATTGCATTAATCGGGGTGATAGGGTGTGGGTCAGATCCACCGTTGGTGGTCCGCCCACCCCGATACAATGTTTAATACATATATGATATGTGGTGGTTATGTGGAGGGTTCGGCAGGGTTATGTCCGCCAACCTGAAACAATATTTGATTGCGATTGCGATTAGGCCGACAGGGGTTATGGCCGTTGGCCTTAAAATACCCATGTTTGTTTAATATGCTATGGATGTTTAAAGGGGCAAATAGGCCAACGGGGGTTGCGGCCATCAGCCTTAATATAATTTTGGTTATGAAGGTTCAAGGTGGCGGGGGTGGTGGCCTACCACCTCATAACAAATTATATTTTGGATTTTATAAGGAAGAGGGTTGTGTTGAAACTTTTAGAAAATAAGGGTCATTGGGAAAATTAATGAGGCAACAATTTCAACTAATTTTGGGAGCTAGGTTCATGCCTCGGGGTTGGTCAAATTGTAGGACACTTAAACTCGGCCACAAACCAACTTTGACCAAAACTTTGACTGGCCCGTTCTCCCTCATACGAGCTCGATTTGACGAACCATTCACACCTCTGCAATCAAGACGACGAGATCTACGCTCTGGTCTTGGGTCGAAGTCATTCTGAGCACTTTGATTTTCAAGCATTCATAAGCCCTCTTTGTTCTGTGTCTCTGTAGAGCCATCTGGATCAATCCTCCCCACAAGGAGCTTTTTGTCCTCCAAAAGCATGAAAAATAATCTGCAACTTTCTTTGTACCCTATTTGCATCACAAGCGTCTTCAAAAGGTCTCGCTTCCATCTCCTTCACCTTTGTTCTTTGGAGCCTTAAGTGACGAGCCGACACCTGCTGCTTCTGCAACATGTAGTACAAATTATGTTAAAAATTCTGAATTCTGAAATACTATATCGAAATTGTTTGTTTCGTATCGATTTCAATATCGAGGACTAAGCCTTGAAGGGGTTTTTGCAGCGAAATTGTGAAAAAGGATTTCATCCAAATTCGATCTCGTGACCTCTAAGTGGATGCCAAACACCAAACCGAATAGGATATCATTGTGTACAACAGTTTTGATCCATGACACTAAATTTCTGTTTACGAAGCCGAGATCTAGGAGATTTTCTAGTCAAAATAAGGATATCTAATCTCCCACAATTCATTGTCAAAACGGTAAATACCCGAGGCACCAGCCACTGGAGCCTGATGTCTCGAGGATCCTTATCATGCCACCGCTTTGTTCTTATCAAGTAGTATTAAGTTAAAACTTTATATTATAATTAAACTTTAAACTTATTTTAAAATATTTATTATAATTTAATTTTAAAAATAAAATTAAATATTTCACATTTAACAAATTTAATAATTAATAAAAATAATATTTCCTGAATGTATGTTTTTGTGATTTATGATCATAAACTAAGTCTTTTTCTGTCAAATTACATAGAAATTTAAAAGTTGGGTACATTTAGAACCACCACTTATTGTACTTCATTATCAGAACAGAGATAGATAGACTTAACCAAGGAAGATCACTGTATTATATTAGATAAAAAAATAAATAATATTAGATTCACATAAAACTTAAGAGAATAAATAAGTAAAAACATTTGAATAAAAAAAGAAATGAAAAAGAAATCCATAAAACTAGGAATTAACTCTAATAACAAAAAATAATTAAAATAAAGTCTTAAAAATAGAAATTTACCATAGAGAATCCAAAATGAAAGATGGTTTATATATATGTCATTATTTTTATTTTAAAAATAAAGAATTAAATAAACAAAAGCTAAGGGAAAATTCTGACTAAATTCTATTTTTTTTAATAAATTAATAATAATAATATTAACAATTAAATAATAAAAACAAAATAGGTCAAAGGATTGAGTGAAAACCAAAAATGAAAGGAATAATTTATTTAAAAAGTAAATAAAAATAATAATAAATAAAATAGAATTAAATTACTATACACTTTTAAATACGCAAAAGATAGGGGGAAATCAAATTTACTAACAATAAAAAAGAAAATGTTCTAAAAGAAAGAAAGCGAACCATAAGGAAAGAAGGAAAAAAGTAAAAGACTACACCTAAGAAAAAAGGGATGGGATGCAACAACTTCTAATCTTCCATCCATAATCCAGATTCAATGGCTTTGACCTTATTTTCAATTTCAATGACCTCCCTAAACTTACAGTGATGGAAATGAGCGATTCTCTATACATATATGATAAGGAGTTGATCAACCACACCCTTGATGACCAAAGTTGACCAGCACTAAGAAAAAATGAACATCCCTAAGATAAGAACTATTTCTCATGAGCTTCGAAGTGAAACTGGACGTGGTATGTTCCCAAGGTTCCCTAGACTCATAGAATCTATCAGATTAAGAAGGTGGAGGATGAAAACCAAGACTCCCTGGACTGATAGAATCTATCAGATTTGTGATATTAAGAAGGTGGAGGATGAAAACCAACTAATTCTCAAGAACTTAGCCTGGACTGATAGAATCTATCATATTAAGAAGGTGGAGGATGAAAAACAAGACTCCCTGGACTGATAGAATCTATTAGATTAAGAAGGTGGAGGATGAAAACCAACTAATTCTCACGGGCTTCGAAGTGAAATCGATAGTGGTATGTTCCCAAGACTCCCTTGACTGATAGAATCTATTACATTTGTGATATTAAGAAGGTGGAGGATGAAAACCACTTCCTTTTAGAGTGCCCAACTCTTACTCACATCCGCTCTCAAATCCTTAACATCTGTCACACTTCCAATCTTCTTGACTTATTAAGCCAGCCCAACTATAGCGATCTTGGAGCACTTCTTTCCCTTCTCTTTGATCATACAATCTTCTTGACTTATTAAGCCAGCCCAACTATAGTGATCTTGGAGCACTTCTTTCCCTTCTCTCTAATCATATAAACAAGATTTTGACGAATCCCACTTAGATTCTTTTTCTTTTCTTAAGGTATGATAGGTAGTATTGGTCTTAGTGGAAGTTAATCATCATCATCATCATCATCATTGCTTCAATTTTTATTTTTATTAATATGTATTCTCATTCTTTTCCTTAATTGATTTTCATTTTCGTCTTTGTTTTTTGTATTTATGGTTTACTCCTTAAATAAATTCTTTTCTGTAATGACTCCCAACCCGAATAATTGTTTTTTATGGTATTGACATTACCAGAATTTACACGATACATTTACATCAATATATACAATGATTGGAAACCTTAATAATTAACCAATTGCACACATTTGCATGCGGCAATGGATTTTTATGTTTCCAACGTACTAGCTATGAAGTTCATTTAATTCGCATCTTGGGTGACATGCATGTTTTGTCCATGTGGCATTTGAAACATATGGTAACTTTCCTTTTGTTTTCCGTCATCACATGGCTTGGTTATGGGTGTCATTAACACTATCCACCCGTTTTGTATGAGGTCGAGCAGACTGACCAGGTCCCATCGCTCGCTTGGTAATCCCGCTTCAATCTACGGTGAGGATCATCCCTCGCCATCCAACGGTGGCAACAGTTTCGCGGTTTCCAACCTATACTACCGGGTTCTAGGGTGACGGTGCTCATTTGGATGGGCAGCTCCTTGCGGAGCTTGCTCTGGTTTGGTCCATGCATTGCAGCTCTAAGAGCCGACCTATCAGTTCTTGGCTCATTTGCTAGCGTATTTGGGTCTACAATTTCTACAGGTAAGCAATCGTTGCCGAGATTTCGTTCTGATTTCTTTAACTGAGCGCGACTCCTTTCCATTGCGTGAACTCTTGACTCATTCATGGCTTCATGCTACCTACAGGTTTGGTTTGGTATCCTAAAGCTTCTTACAGCATCGGAATGAATTGTTCTTACATTTGGTGGCTCAACTCACTTCAGGTAAGACCTACGTCCATTTGCAGTTGTTTTCTCCTACTATTCTGCCATGGTTTGCATTCATAACACTGATACCTAACTAAACATTTCTTGGCTTGATTTTCTTACAGGTTGGGCGCCTATCCCTTACCTAAGGAAACCCTCCTAGAGCGTGGTCAAGTGTTCTATGTATGAATGCCTTCTGGTCGAGGCCCTCGACTGAAGAGTTTTTAATTATAAATTCAAAGGTCCTCTAGTACCCATCGAAGGGTAGTCCTTCCAGGCTTAGTACTATGTTGAGATTTGAGTGGGGGCATGAGCTCCGAGTTTCTTTTGATTTACATGTATAACTTTATTTATTTATGGTAATGGAGTTTGGGCGTCCAGCCCGAGATCTTATTACATTGCTCAGCCATTGTGGTGGGTTTATCTTATAGCACTGTTGTGCTTATTTATGTTGCGGCATCATTCTCTCTTTACTGTTGAAATGTGCTACTGTGAGGGTTTGGTGGTAAAATTAGAAACAATCATTTTATTTAATTTATGTCTTTAGACTGTTCGCTCTGCAAACTTGCCGGTGATGGATATTTATATGTAGTTTCTCTTCCATGGAGCCTTGGTCACGACCAATGCTTAACTCTGTAATGTAATTTATTTACCATTTATATAAATTCACAGTATTTTGTTTGGGTACACTACGTGTTCGGCACTTGGGTTTGGACCTGTTTCCACTATCACACGCATTTTGATGGGGAAGGTCTGTGACCTTGCCCTCGGAATGCAACCTTAAATCTTCTCCCGAAAGCCCTAATGCTCTATTTATTTCTTTATTTATTTTTTTTTAACAATGGAGGGTTGCAATACAGGAGGGTTTTCGTTCTGGACCCAACCGAGGGTTACAATCTTGCCTATTCAAGGCTCAAACCCTACTCATGGGACAACCTACCTACTGCACTTTAGTTTTGTCGACAACTACAGTGCACGGTAGTGGCTCTATCTCTATTTTTGTTAACATTAAGAAAGGCATGCTTGGCAGTAAACTCTGTTTGCTTTATTTCTATTAATTGTTTAGTCATGGAATGCAGCAAGTGCCATCCAGTATTAGCAATTGAATGAATTTTAAAGCAAGAGTAGTTTCTATTTTCACAAGTCTATCTGTAATGTGCACAGTTTTCCTAAAACATTGTTTTATTATAGTTTATTAATTCAGAACATTGTTTTTTCGTTTGTTCCCGATTGCATGGTACTATTTTAAATAGCTATATACTCTCCTTTTGTCATAAAATCATTCTGCCTGCTTCCTAACAATTGTTGATAACACAAATGTTACCTAATGCGAGTCTCGTTTTCCAATCCAAAATAAGTATAGAAAATAGAGAAAGCTATATTTAAACTCTACAGTGAGATAAACCCTCTTCTTAGCGACTTGCCCCTACTATTACCCTTATAGAGTCTAAAGATCCTAATTATATAGAGTCATCGGGTTCACTGCGTCTCCAATTTGATATAATCCTAAGAAATCTAAGGCTCATAGAAATAAATTCTTCTATTTCAATTCAGGTATTGATGCAGTCTCAGTTAATGCTTCATACCTGTGTTTTCTTCCAATAAGTAACTCCAAGAAAAAAGTCACCTCTGCTTTCTGTAGCTAGCCATCCACCCGACCATGAGATTGTCCTTCGAGACCAAATCTCCCCCCTGGCTTACTCAAAGACAATCAACATTTACAAGTTTCTTGCGCTCTGTGCCCTTACCATCTGATCATCACCAGACATGGTAAGCTCTTTCCCCTTCCTTACTGTTTATCCTCTACAGCACAATCCCCCCCCCTTCCCTTCCTTTTCCTGGAAACCATCCACGATTGGGGGGGGCAGATAGGGTTTGCAACTGTTTTTTTTAACATTAACTTCCCTCTTCAGAAGTTACATGATATCCCTGTTACTAGGAAATCATTTCTCATTTTTATTCACTAATAACAAAATGTTAATTTATACAATAGATAATAACCATCATCCTTCAGTTTGTTTTTCTTTTTAACTATGGTAAATAAAATATTTACAATATTCTGGGGGTATTACATCTCCCCCTCTTGAAATTAGACATCGTCCCGATGTCCTTCAGTTATGAACAACCCTGGGTAAGCCTATTTCATGAATTCTTCATCCTCCCAAGTGGCCTCATCAGGCCCAAAGTGCTGCCACTACACTTTAACTTGGGTAATAGCTTGCTTTCGCAGCAGTACTTCTCTCCAATCGAGAATGTTTAGCGGTTCGACCAAGATTTCTCCTTCTGGTTTGACTTGCAACATGCAACATTCTAAATCAGTTTCTTCAAAAAGAAAACTTTTTGACTGATCTATCGAAGATAATTCTCACATGTATATCTTGCCATTTGATTACATGTTTAGGATCATAAACATATTTTTTTAATACGGAGACATGAAAGACATTGTGGACTCGTATGTGACTTGGCAGGGCGAGCTGGTAAGCCACCGGCCCAATTCTTGCTAAGACCTGGAATGGTCCACAATATCGAGGTGCCAACTTGGTGCACCCACTCCATTGCAATGTGCTCCTTTTTGCTTGAATTCTCACATACACATGATCACCAACTTGGTACTCTTTAAACCTCCTCTTCTGGTCAGCAAAGTTCTTTTGCCTATGCTGAGCAGCTTTTAAATTAAACCGTACTTTCTTAACCATTTCCTCCATTTCCTTAACCATTTCCAGCCCTAACATCAGTTTGTCTTCTAGTCCACCCCAGCTTGAGGGTGTGCGACACTTTCGCCCATACAAAACTTCAAAAGGGCTCATTTGCAATGAAGTATGATAGCCGTTATTGTATGCAAACTCAACCAAGTGCAGATACTCCTCCCACTTAGTTGGTTGTTGCATTACATATGCCCTTAACATGTCTTCCACCACCTAGTTTACCCATTCTGTTTGTCCGTCAGTCTGGGGGTGATACGTTGTACTGAAATTCAGCTGTGTCCCCAATTCTGCAAATAATGTTTTCCAAAAGACCGATGTGAATTTCACATCACGGTCTGAAATTATTGTCCTTGGTAGCCCATGCAATCTAAATACATTCTGCATAAAAATATGGGCAATCTGTACAGCTCTGTAAGTGGATTGCACAGGTATAAAATGTGTTGCTTTACTCAATTTTTCTACCACCACCATGATGGAGTCGTTATTTTTCCTTGTCTTAGGCAACCTTGTTATGAAGTCCATAGAAATGGTTTCCCACTTCCATTCCAGAATGGGTAATGGTTACAATAACCACGTCGGGTGTTGATGTTCTTCCTTAGTTCGTTGGCACTCCAAACAATGTGCCAAATACTCAGCCACATCCTTCTTCATACCCTGCCAGTAATATTCTTTTCGAAGTGCAGTGATCATTTTCTGATACCCCGGGTGCCCAGGATAATGACTTCTGTGAAATTCATCCAAAATCAGATTCTTAATATCGTTTTGGTTAGACAGATACAACCTTTTCTTGTAATACAACATTCTAGCAACATCCACAGTATAACCTTGCTAGTTTTCCTTGCTAGTTGACTGTTGTACTTGTCGTTTTAATTGCTAATATGTGATGTCTTCTTCTACTGCCTTTTTAATCATACCTTCGAAGGTGCTTTTTCCCTCACTACAAGAGATCTCATACAGACATTGTATTTTTTGACTTAGAGCGTCCGCCACCCGGTTCTCTTTCCCTTTCAAATGCTTGATCTCGAAATCAAAACCACTTAGGAAATCCACCCATCGTGCTTGCCTAGCATTTAAGGTGGGCTGGCTAAAATAGTTGGTCAGACTATGGTGATCTGTCAACAATAAAAAATTTCTTCCCATAAGATAATGTCGCCATATTTTTAAGGCGTGGATGACAGCTGCCAACTCTAGATCGTAAGCGGAATATTTCTGTTCATGTTCTTTTAATTTCCTTGACTCGTAAGCAATTACCTTCCCTTCTTGCATCAACACACCTCCTACCCCTTCCTTGCTTGTGTCCGTGCACACCACATATTCCTTACTAGGATCAACTATGCTTAGAACAGGTGCGGTGGTGAGCAGATGCTTAAGTTGCTCAAAACTCTTTTGGCATTCTGGGGTCCATTTAAAAGTTCTACCCTTCTTCTGTAAAGTTGTGATAGGATAAGCTACTCTCAAGAACCCTTCTACAAACTTTTTGTAGTAACCGGCTAATCCCATGAATGATCTGATGTCTGCCACATCCTTAGGTACTAGCCACTCCATTATTGTCCTTATCTTTTCGAGATCCACCGTGATCCCTTCTTTAGTGATTATATGTCCCAAATATTGTATTTGTTCCTTAAAGAACTCACACTTGCTGAACTTGGCATATAACTGGTGTTCTTGGAGGGTTTGCAGTACCAATCTGAGATGCTCCTTATGTTCTTCCATAGTTCGGGAATAGATCAGTATATCATCAATGAAAATCAGCACAAATTTATCCAGATACTGATGGAATATGTTGTTCATTAAACACATAAAGGTTGTGGGGGTGTTAGTTAATCCAAAGGGTAACACCACGAACTCATAATGACCATATCACGTTCTAAAAGCAGTTTTAGCTATGTCTTCTTCTTTGATCCTGATTTGGTGATAGCCTGATCGCAAATCAATCTTAGAGAATACCGCTGCCCCTTTTACCTGATCGAAAAGTTCATCAATACGGGGTAGAGAATACTTATTCTTGAATATCAATTTGTTCAATTGACGATAGTCCATACACATGTGAAGGGTCTCGTCTTTTTTCTTAACGAACAATACAGGGGCTCCCTAGGGAGACACACTAGGGAAAACGTAGTTTTTGTCCAACAACGCCTGTAACTGCATCTTTAGCTCTGTCAATTCTAGTGTGCTCATTCTGTAGGGTGCTCGGGATACCAGGGCTACCCCTGGCATTAATTCGATAGTGAAGTCTATGTCCCTTTTAGGTGGTAGCCCGGGAATCTCTTCCAGAAACACATCAACAAATTCTTGAATCACCAGAATGTTTTCCAATAGGGCTGTTTTATTTTTCGAGTCAACATAACCCACTTGGATGGCATAAATCTGACATCCCTTCCTAATGCATTTCGCTAACTGAGAGGCGGTTATTGGCCGAATCTGTATGGGTCGCCTAATTCCTTGCAACTCCTGCCTTGCCCCAAGCTCATCCCTGAAGCAAATGGTTTTTGTTTTACAGTTAACTATGGACCAGTGTTTTTCTAACCAGTCCATACCAATTAGTACATCATACGATCCAAGAGGAAGCACATTTAAATCTGCCATCACTGGCTGTCCGGCTATCCTTAAAGGGCAGCCATTAACTTTAGCAAGCACTCGTCTCTTTGCCCCTGTAGCCAGCTGTACTAGCCAAGGGTCCTTAAATTTAACGGGTTGCAATCCACATTGCTCCACAACCTTAGGACTAATATAACTTAATGTAGCTCTAGGATCAATTAAAACTGTTACAGCAAGGTCTGAGATCTTACCTTCAAATTCCACCATGGTCAGTTGGTACTCCGCCTGACGATCTTCCAAAGCAACATTAATCCTTAGTAAACTCCATCCTACGTCGCCGACTATAGATGCTTCATGGATCTGGGAAACCTGTTCGGTTCCCTTTCATTGAGGGCAATTTTTAACATAATGGGGCCCATCGCAGCCCCAACATTGCACCGGAGGTCTTGTTGTCCCTTCACTGTCTATCTTTCTCAGCTGTTCGCTGATTTTGGACTCATTAGTAGGCTTTGATCTGAGTTAATTCTTCTGTAAATTTCTGTTTTTCTGTCCCTTGGAAAAACTCTTGTTACCATTACCATGATTCCCTTTATTGTTTACAGTCATTTTGCTACTTCTCTTATCATTCCATTTTTTACCCAGGATTTCTCCCTTTTGTTTGCTTTGCTGGTAACAAATCCTGGCTTTACGTATTACTTCATCCATGGTCTTTGGATTGTCAAACTCGATTCTTTCCCTCATGCTCAAAGGTAAACTACTGACGAACCTCTGTACTTTAGCCTTTTCCTCTCGAATATAAGGCACGTAACGCAGTAATGAAGTAAAACGAGTAATAAATTCATCCATGGTTTGTTGTCCCAACCGCAAGTCATGGAATTCCCTAGCCTTCTCGTCATAGAAATGCTCGGTCAAGTATCTTTCCTTAAAGTACCTCTGAAATTTTTCCCAAGTTATGTTCTGTTCGCTTACTCCTCTTACAATTTTAACTTCTTCCCACCACAGGGTGGCTTTTCCCTGCAATTGGAAAATGGCCAACCGTGCCTTGAGGTTGTGATCATACTCATATAGCTGGAAATATTTATTCATATTAATCAACCATGCCTCAGCTGCTTCCTCCAATTCCCCATCAAAGTGTGGCGGTTTGATCTTGCGGAATTCCCCTTGCAACTCTATCTGTTGCCTTTTTGAGGTGTGCTGCTCGGAAGCATTATCAGATCGTTCCTCCCGTTCCTCCTCCCTTCCTTCTGTCTCCTCGGGTCCTGTATGGTGATTTCGCTCCTCAGACTCCCTTTGCTGCTCAGCGCTGGGATTCAGTGGTTGCTGGTTTTTCTTGTCAGATAGGCTCTTTATAATCCTTTCCTGCTCCAGAGTTAACCTTGCGTTATCTTCCCGCAGTCGGGCCATTTCATTTTTCAACTCCTGCACAGTCTCTAGTATTGCGAGATTCGTATTGCGAGCCTCTTCTCCAAGTTGTACCCATAATTCTGGGTTATTTTCAGGACCTGTTATAGGTCCCTGACCCACCGTAAACCTACGTGAGACACTATCTGCTCTTCTCATTTGGTAGTCTTCTATTTTCCCTGTACTTAACCTAAGGAAAAGTGACAGAAGGAGGATTAATGCTTTAACTGTTTCTTTTTTTCTAGAAAAAACAAAACTCACAAAATTGAACTGGGAATAAAATGATTTCACTTTTATCTGTCTTTGCTTTTCTTTTTCTCCAGAGGCCACAGTTTTTGAAACTTGGCTCTGATACCAATTGTAATGACTCCAGACCCGAATAATTTTTTTTTTATGGTATTGACATTACCGGAATTTACACGATACATTTACATCAATATATACAATGATTGGAAACCTTAATAATTCACCAATTGCACACATTTACATGTGGCATTGGATTTTTATGTTTCCAACATACTAGCTATGAAGTTCATTTAATTCGCAGCTTGGGCGACATGCATGTTTTGTCCATGCGACATTTAAAACATATGATAACTTTCCTTTTGTTTTATGTCATCACATGGCTTGGTTACGGGTGTCATTAACACCGTCCGCCCGTTCTATACAAGGTCAGGCAGACTAACCAGGTCCCATCGCTCGCTTGGTAATCCTGCTTCAATCTACGGTGAGGATCATCCCTCGCCATCCAACGGTGGCAACAGTTTCGTGGTTTCCAACCTATACTACCGGGTTCTAAGGTGATGATGCTCATTTGGATGGGCAGCTCCTTGCGGAGCCTGCTCTGGTTTGGTCCATGCATTGCAGCTCTAAGAGCCAACCTATCAATTCTTGGCTCATTTGCTGGCGTATTTGGGTCTACAATTTCTATAGGTAAGCAATCGTTGCCGAGATTTCGTTCTGATTTCTTTAACTGAGCGCGACTCCTTTCCACTGCGTGAACTCTTGACTCGTTCATGGCTTCACGCTACCCACAGGTTTGGTTTGGTATCCTAGAGCTTCTTGCAGCGCCAGAATGAATTGTTCTTACATTTGGTGGCTCAACTCACTTCAGGTAAGACCTACGTCCATTTGCAGTTGTTTTCTCCTACTATTCTGTCGTGGTTTTCATTCATACCACTGATACCTAACTAAGCATTTCTTGGCTTGATTTTCATATAGGTTGGGCGCCTATCCCTTACCTAAGGAAACCCTCCTGGAGCATGGTCAAGTGTTCCAGGTATGAATGCCTTCCGACCGAGGCCCTCGATTGAAGAGTTTTTAATTATAGATTCAAAGGTCCTCCAGTACCCATCGAAGGGTAGTCCTTCCAGGCTTTGTACTATGTTGAGATTTGAGTGGGGACATGAGCTCCGAGTTTCTTTTGATTGATATGTATAACTTTATTTATTTATGTTAATGGAGTTTGGGTGTCCAGCCCGAGATCTTATTACATTGCTCGGCTATTGTGGTGGGTTTATCTTATAGCACTGCTGTGCTTATTTATGTTGCGCCATCATTCTTTCTTTACTGTTGAAATGTGCTACTGTGAGGGTTTGGGGGTAAAATTAGAAACAAACATTTTATTTAATTTATGTCTTTAGATTGTTCACTCTGCGGACTTGCCTGTGATGGATATTTATATGTAGTTTCTCTTCCATGGAGCCTTGGTCACGGCCAACGCTTGACTCTGTAATGTAATTTATTTACCATTTATATAAATGCACAGTCTTTTGTTTGGGTACACTACATGTTTGGCACTTGGGTTTGGACCTGTTTCCACTGTCGTGCGCATTCTGATGGGGAAGGTCCATGACCTTGCCCTCGGAATGCAACCTTAAATCTTCTCTCGACAGCCCTGATGCTCTATTTATTTCTTTATTTGATTTTTTTTTTTTTTTTTTTTAACAATGGAGGGTTGCAATATGGGAGGGTTTTCAGTCTGGACCCAAACGAGGGTTACAGTCTTGCCTATTCAAGGCTCAAACCTTACTCATGGGACAACCTACCTACTGCACTTCAGTTCTGTCAATGGCTACAACACACGGTAGTGGCTCTATCCCTATTTTTGTTAACATTAAGAAAGGCATGCTTGGCAGTAAACTTTGTTTGCTTTATTTCTATCAATTGTTTAGTCACGGAATGTGGCAAGTGCCATCCATTATTAGCAATTGAATGAATTTTAAAGCAAGAGTAGTTTCTATTTTCACAGGTCTGTCTGTAATGTGCACAATTTTCCTACAACATTGTTTTATTATAGTTTATTAATTCAAACAGTCTTATTTCGTTTGTTCCCCATTGCATGGTACTATTTTAAATAGCTGTATACTCTCCTTTTGTCATAGAATCATTCTGCCTGCTTCCTAACAATTGTTGATAACACAAATGTTGGCTAATGTGAGTCATTTTCCAATCCAAAATAAGTATAGAAAACAGAGAAAGTTATATTTAAACTCTACACTGAGATAAACCCTCTTCTTATCGACTTTCCCCTACTATTACCCTTCTAGAGTCTAAAGATCCTAATTATATAGAGTCATCAGGTTCACTGCGTCTCTAATTTGAATATAATCCTAAGAAAACTGAGGCTCACAGAAATAAATTCTTCTATTTCAATTCAGGTATTGATGCAGTCTCGGTTAATGCTTCATACCTGTGTTTTCTTCCAATAAGTAACTCCAAGAAAAAAGTCACCTCTGCTTTCTGCAGCTAGCCATCCACCCGACCATGAGATTGTCCTGCGAGACCAAATCTCCCACTGGCTTACTCAAAGACAATCAATCTTTACAGGTTGCTTGCGCTCTGCGCCCTTACCATCTGATCATCACCGGACATGGTAAGCTCTTTCCCCTTCCTTACCGTCTGTCCTCTACAGCATAGTTTCTCCCCCCCTTCCCTTCCTTTTCCTGGAAGCCATCCAAGATTGGGGGGGGGGGGCAGTTAGGATTTGCAACTGTTTTTTTTTTTTAACATTAACTTCCCTCCTCAGAAGTTACATAATATCCCTGTTACTAGGAAATCATTTCTCATTTCTATTCACTAATAACAAAATGTTAATTTATACAACACATAATAACCATCATCCTTCACTTTGTTTTTTTTTTAACTATGGTAAATAAAATATTTACAAACATTCTGGGGTATTGCATTTTCAGATTTAGTTTTGGCGAATTCTGGCCTATTTTGTTTTTTTTATTTTATTTATATGTTAATATTATTAATAAATTATTTTTTATTATTTATTTATAAATATTATTAATGATTATTTTTTGATATATATATTTTTATTCTTATTAATTTATTAATTTATTCAATAATTTCTTTATTTTCAAACTTATTTATTTATTTAAAAAAATCATTAAAATTTCTCTTACTTTATTTTCTTTTAATTTTTTATTTATTAATTATTTAAAATAAAAATAATCATATCATTATTAATTTATTAATAATTTTCAAAAATATTTATTATTTATTTAAAAAATAAAATTTCTCTAGAATTTTCCCTCAAAATTTTTATTTCTTTGTTTTAAAAGTAAAAGTAATCAGATTTATAATGTTATGTTTTTACTTTTGGGTCCTAAATTTCTATTTTTGTTTTTAAATTTTTTTTTTTTAATTCATTTTTTTTAATTATTTTTTTATGTTTTATGTGAATATAAATTTTTTTTTTATTCTTTATTTTTTATTTTTTGTCCATTGCATATATATATATATAAAGTTATTTATCTTCATCTCGATAATAAGCCACAATAAGTGGTTAGAAAACTTTCTGCCTTAAAATTTTTATATAATTTATAAAAATAATTGGTAAAACTAATTTTATAAAAATAAAATATATAAAATAATTAAATAATTAATTTTTTAAATAATATTATAATAGTTTTTCAAGTTCAAGTTTTCAAAAGAAAACCTGTGCGCATTGTGTTTATATTTCATGATTGTGATGGTTTATTGTTCATTCTCTCATTAAGTAACATTTTAACAACCACTCTATTGCTGAGGGTTATTTGGCCTTTGTCAAAGAGGCACTGAAAATTTGTTGCTTTCGGTTCGGCTGCAGTTGCTATTTTTTGTCAGAGCATGAAGTTGTTGGAAATGGAGGCTCAAAGCATTGGGAACCTAGTTTGGCTATGAAGCAAAGAAACATGTTATGAATGAAAGCTTAAATTTCAAAGTCGGCTACTGAATAAAGCAATGAACGCTGTTATGATTGAAAGAAACGAAAATATGTAACAGTGAGAGTGATTTCCATAGCAGCAGAGCCTATGGCAAGCTTCAGAGATAGAGGCATCGGTACCAGTCAGAGGAGACTTTTAGAGGGATTGGCTGGTCAGGTAGGAATTATGGGAGTAGTTTTCCTTGCCCTACTGTGCCAATCGCGCACATTATGAGAAGATCATACAGAGAGCGACCATGAGGCCCATGAAAAAACTGACCTCGGATGGGGATCTCCAGGTTGAAAGAAGATGACTCGAACTTAGCGCCAATCGAACATTATGAGAAGAATATATAGAGAGCGACCATGAGGCCCATGACAAAACTGACCTGAGACGGGAATCTCTAGGTTGAAAGAACAGGACTCGAACTTAGACCAATGATAGGAGGGAAAAGATGCTAATGTTTAAATATCTCCTTTCCAAGACAACGTGTCTGATTATTTCGCAGTGGTGATGTTATATATATATATATATATATATATTCAAGGGAAAGATAGAAAAAACAGCTATACATACAGAGGAACAATTTTATTATATTACTTAAATCATAGGGATACAACACATATTATGGTGTTTGTGAGATCTAACCAATTTTAAATATGAATAAGGAGGTTGAGATATTCTTTCAACATCCACCTACAAATCTGTAACTAATTCTAAATTATACATGGAAGAATTATCTTCCAACACTCCCCCTTAATTCTTACATACACAATTACAACACACATTATAACAATAAAATAATCTTTGTCTCATTGTCTTCATCAGCAACTCTACCCACTCTGTAGTCATCTGGACTTTGCTCTTTCTTTCTCCACATATTCAAGCTTACCTTATGACTCATTTAAAGTACACCTGCTTCTAACCATCGATAATGAACTTTGCAAGATCAACAATATTGACGACTCGGCTCGTTGGGGCTTCCGCGATAAGAGTTGTCAAGTGATGAACCATCCTATGGACCAATCACCATCTGTCGGATATTTCGCTTTCGGCTATCCATCAGTGGCTAGGCAAATGGTCTGAATATTGAATGTGTTCAAGAGTTGATCTAACAACTTGACCTGCTTCACACACATGGATCTCATACTGTAACAACTTGACGTGCTTTACACGCATGGATCTCATACTGTAACCTGTAGTTGTTGTTAAGGGGTTTCCAAGCGCCAAGAACAACAAACCATAACAGTATAAACATAATCAAACTAGTGATGTGTTCAAGGGTTTCCGAGTGCCAAGAACCACTAATTTGAATTATGCAACACTGTACAATAATTGGTTCTGCACCAAATATAACTTAGATACAACATACATCACTCATAGCTTAAAAAAGTTTGAGAGGTTCTGCATTGAACTCATCTTCACTACCATAATCTGAGAAGTCCTCAAAGTTTTCTTCTGGCAAGTCTTCAACAGTAGCTAAGTTAGCATATTCTTTTAATTTCCCATTTAAGAGATCTTTGGCACAAATCTTACAATACAATGTTGTGTGACCGAGTTTTTGGCAATAAAAACATTTGACTAAGTTCTTGTTTTTATGAAACTTACCCTTGGAAAATAGTGCTATATGAGGTTGTAAGTTATCCTCTGCATCACTTGTTTTTGTTCTCTTTTCTTCTCTAAAAGAGCTGCTACCATTTCATCTAATTATTTGGAAGAAAATTGACTGAGGGTAAAAATATCATTATCATAATTGGAAGGTAAACTGTTTAACAAAATAGCTTTAGCATCTTCATCTTCTATTTTCATCACAGTTTCCCCCAACTGTCCAATGATTTTAAATCATTTATATGTGTAGCCAATGATTCTCCCTCATGCATCTTAAATTTGAATAACTGTAATTTCAAATCACAACTTTTTCCCCAAATATTTGACTTAACTTTTCCCATATTTTTTTTCTAGGTCTATAAGATGAAATTGCTACTCTGACAAAGAAAGACCTATAATATATTTAGCGTCCATTCTGAGCCAATCAATTAATTGTTTTGGATCTTGAAGTGTTAGTTCCTATTTTTTTACTAAAACCCACAAATTTTAATGCATTAAATTCATTTGAACTTTGACCTTTTATATATACAATTTTTAGCGGTTAAATTTCTCAACCACTATTTGCTCCAATTTTTTTTTACTTCAAAAAAAAATGAGTCTAACAACACTTGAATCGTTGGTCCAAAGTGAGCAGAGATACGATAATGTCAACCAATAGAACTGTTGATGCCCCACTGAAAGTCCAACGAGAGGCATCAAAATTTCATTGCATTATGTGGCAAACAGAAAATGCAACCCTCATCGAATTTTAGGAACAACCCATCGCTTTTTGCAGATTCGACAGCATACATCGCAATGGAAAAATATGCCTGGCGAGTTTCGGATCCTTTTCCGCTGAGTCTTGCACCTTTCAACAGGCTTGGGGACAACTACTTATATTCACAAATTAAAATACCTCAATCCATTCCCATATGACGAATGTTTCCACAGTTCTGATGTTGATCGCAGAGGTAGATTGCGCTGCTATAAAAAAAAAAGAACATGCTCTGCTACTTCCTTAATAACATTTGCATTTAATAGCGGGCAGCTTCTACAGGTTGGCTGTAACATCCCTAAAATGACTCATGGTAAAATAAATAAATAAAAGTTACATATCAGTTAATCAACCCTGCATAAAAGTAATTTTAAACTACAAATCAGTTACAACTAATTCTTGATGTTGGTAAAATGGATTGGGGAGATATTACGAGAGGCGGGGTCACTTTCTCGGGATGAGAGGTGGAGGCACCAATATTTGGTTGGGATGAGAAAACGAAGAGGAGCCGACTGCATTGGGAGACCTCATGAATATTTGCGAAGTTACGGGAAGAGGTTTCAGAGGTTTGTTACACTTTTGGTGTTACAGGTATGCTATTTCGTTTTTTTTGGCTTTCTTTTTATGACAAATGCCAAAAACTGGCGAGATTCTCCCCTAGTTGAAGAATCCTTCCACGAGCATCGGCATCTTGATTTTCTTTAAAATGAACAGCGACTTGTATTCATGAAACCCTGGTTGGATTTGCTCTCATTTATGTTAAATGGTTATATTTATCTTCGAACATGGTTTACTTACTGTTTGATTACAGCCCTTAGTGGTTGTGTTCCATGATATGATGCATGAATTGAAAACAGTAAAGAAAGAAAACAGAGACCAAAGATTTTTGGTTTCATATTTGGATGACTTGCTAGATAGTCCGATGTTGTATCCTTCTACCAATGGGTCTAATCTGAATGGAATCTATCAACTTCCTTTAGGATATTAGATGGACGCCTCTTATTTCTATTTGAAACTGAAATGGCGTGTGCCATGTGGACCGAATAGTGTCATAACTATCCCTAGTGTTCCATGGGTGAAGCCATGGTACGGGTGGTCATGGCCGGTTCTCCCCTTAGGGATTTCTTGGCACGAGCAGAGGTGTCAGACAATAGGGAACAATTAATCCTCTGATTGGTTGGGGATAACTCTTGCATAAGTTCGGCTATGACAGGTATCGTAGATGTCAAAACGTTTGTTTTCCTTGCTGGCTTTGAGTTCAAGCTGTCAAAACGTTTGTTTTCCTTGCTGGCTTTGAGTTCAAGCTACAGTATGCTTTAAAGAAAAGAATATAGAGTCTGCTTTAAAGAAAAGTTCTCTTATTAAACTTTTCGATTATTAAAATTGAGATCAAAACTTAAAGCTATCATAAACGCGTATTTATTTTAAGGAAAGATTCAATTCAAGTGCTTCTAAGCATATAAACCCGAATCATTTAGAGGCAGTTGCTACAATTAGGCAGACTAAGTGGTAAATACTACAGATTGTCTTGATCAATTGAGCGGTATAACATCTAATGGTTAACATTGCTATATCTTGAGTTGGTCTCATGTTCTTGCATTTTATTTTAGCCTGTCGTCTTGGTCGCTACCGCTGAAGTGATCCTATGTGTTGGTTCCCATAATTCACGTCTTCAATATCTTGGCGTTCCCTGGAAAGCTCAGTCTTGGTGCTTATGACTAGATTAAATTGGAAATTTAGGTGGAAAGATAAGGGCTTGTCTAGGCAGGCTATCATATCACTTAGACATGAGGAAGTATTATGTTGACTTTCTTGAAAACAATATCGATGCTAATTTTCTTGAAATATTAATCTCTTGAAAAGATTGTTTAGTTAGATGAGTTGGGTCTTAAGTTAACCTTGTTATTGTTTCTTGATTCTCTAAGCATAAAGATGGGTATCTGTAATAATTTATTGAAAGGAAAAGCATGAGAAATTTACTTATAGGAAGATAAAGAAATGGGGTTATGATGACTTTCTTTAAGAAAGAAGTAATTGTTTACATGAAATGATGGTAGAGCTCTAGAGAAGGGAATATGCATTGCATATATTAAAGAAGGCTATTAAGATAAACTATTGGATACTGAAAGAATAGTCATTTTGTTATGGAGATGTGTTCTTCATATGCTAGAAAAACTATGTTAATTTCTTGAAAATGACTATGTGAAAGGAACGCATGTGCAAGGGCGCAGAACAATAGTTATTACCTGGTATGTAAACATAACCAATGTGTTATATGTTTTTAAAAAGAATTATGGACTTGTAAAACTAAGGGTTAGATCTCTTAGAGAGAGATATGTACCAGTGTGAATAAGCATGGTGAAAAGTAGAACAAGAATTTACTTGAATAGATGTACTAGTTAGCTAGTATGTTATGCTTGCTCATGCAGATGAGTAGATTTTAAAAGATCATTTTTAGAGATTGTTTAATGAATTATTAATAATGTATCTAATATTGTTGCCAAAGCTTGTTGACAACTACATTGACTGGAAACGATGGCGGTTGGTGCCAAAGGGGAAGTGATGTTTAACATTATGGCAGGAAAAGGATTATTGGTCCTTGCAGATGAGTTCAAGTTGCAGGATTGTCCATTACTAGAACAATCATGCCACAAGGAATGTTGCATGTGGCGGTATGTAAGTGAAAGATTACATGGAAATTGTATTAGCTTTTAGCTAGTTAGGTGATAACTTAATGATAACTCATTGTAATGATTTTATAACAATGGTTAAGGGATGGAATCCCTTATAAGCCATTGAGTGAGGGGTGAAATCCCTCACGAGCGTTTAATAATAAGATTAAACGTTTGCTGGTTTTCACCCTACGGGGTTTCCAGGGTAAATTGGTGTTCAAATGGTGTGATTGCCTCTTGTGTCAGTTTGATAATGATGAGTCCTTGATGTTGATGGTTCTTTATTTGATGTGACAACCATAATGTCCTAGTACATGATTATTTAATATGGATAAGAAATGGATGCATGGATTCATGAGACAGTTTATGTCATTACGCTACCACAATGATGGTTAAAGGTTATGCAATGGTTATGCAACTTACTGTCTTGATGGCAATTTACTTGATGTACTAATGAATATAATATCTAATGGTAATGATGATTTGTGGAGTTGTGAATTGGTTATCTACTTGTGGTAATTTGTAAAAAAAATTCTAACTCCTTATTTTTACATGCGAGGTTACCGGGGTATGTGACAAGTGGTATCAGAGCTAAAGGTTGCAGTACTGGCGCCTTTGGGAATTGGTAAGAGGAAAGGATATTGAGGTATGCCATCAGTAGGCATTAACTCAGGTATGAGTTTAATCATTCACATATTGATTTACATAGTACACTATTTTGGCATGATAAGTGTGATTCGTGTTTAAACTGCTTTGAGTAGTAAGTAATAAAGTTGCTGCATAACTATGTTTCATGACATTGGATTCCTGATGAGGATAAAAGACCATGAAAACTTTTGTCGCACTTAAGAACAATAATGAACCCTCATTACACGTAAGAACAATATTGAACACTCATTGAGGAAAGTGACAACGAACTACCAGCTTTTGATTTGCAAATATGGTAATAACAATGATACATTCATTAAACAAAATTGAAGTTACAATGAACAAAACTTAATGAGTCAATGCATGAATATAAATTATGTGGAACATCCTTGAATAGGATGACAAATTGTTTTAAAAGGATATTAGAAGAACCCCTTAGATATTGAAAACATGCAATGAGTCAAGCAGCGAGACTTGATTGTCATAACTAATTTTTGATTAAGTTTTGCCATGGTTTCATTAAGATGATTGGTAGTTGAGACTGGTTAGTGTTGTATGACTAACCCATAGAACTTATATGCATTAATTGAATTGGACTTAAGATTATTACAAATTCGAAAACAAGTGAAGGTTGATTGATGTCACATGCATGGAATGTGTGTATGAAGATTCTTACTCTCTCTGTGCTATAGTTCCAGTTGTTTATGAGAAGAGTTCTTAATTTTATTCACCATGAGAATGCATGATGAATAGTATATGCTTATGTCCTAATAGATTTAATGATGATTACCCTCTAATTAATTGAAATCCATTAGCATGGTATGTGTTTATGTTAATCATTACTTGTTGGGAGATAAAAACCATTGGAGCCTCGATTTAATGATGGTTGAATTTATCTCTACTATGGGAATGATGGATTTCTTATGCATGTTGCATTCCAGTGTGAAGTTAATTGTAGAGGCATGTTCAGTGAGTAACATTTCTAGGACCCATTCATGGTATAATTACATGTGATAATTATTCATAAATAGACTACCTGTGTTAATACAGTTGTCAGTAAACTCTAATTACCTTCCCCAACTATAGATGCTTCCAAAGGAAAAGAAGCAAGGAGAAGGAAGAAGACCGTGCTGTAAGGACAAACGGAGATGGGAAAAAGAATCACTAAGTCTGGTGATGACCAGATAACGCAAGCTTCGAGTGCCAGAATCTTGTAGAAGATGCTAAATCTGGTGATGACCAGATAGCACTCGATGTGCATGTGAGTATTCCCTTGACCATGCTTAAGGAGTTGGAAAATGATAACTATAGTGTGTTGATGATAATGATTTTCGTAATGTCTCCTTGAAGTCATTATTCTGGAATGGTCACATAGTAGTGTTATGATAGTTGTTGCATATAGCACCAAGTGGTAACTCTGGTGCATGTGTGACACTTAGGATATTATGCTTCTAATTGCATAAGTAGAGTAATTGCTTCCGGTAAGGGTGGTTTAATTTGTTAGTTATGCATGTTGATCCAAGGATAAGATAAGTATCTTGCTCACTTTCTTGAAGAACACGTATGAATGTTTTATATGATTTCTTAATAGAGAAAGTATTTGAATGCATGCAATAAAAGAATGGTTCTTTTATAGATTTTCTTGGTAAAGAAAATGTGTTAAGGCATGCAGTTAAAGATTGATTATTTTGTATATTTTCTTTTTCTTGGTAAAGAAAATAGGTAGTTCCTATTAGAAAGACTCCACGTGAGTCTTGTGTGTGAAATGCTTGTCTCTTGTCTATAAAATCCTTGCTAAATATAGCCAAAGTATCTTCTTGAGAAAAGAGGATGAGGCATATAAATGTCCTGAGGACATAGCATGAAAGGTGGCCAAGTTTTCTTGAATTAAAATATGTATTTTTATTTGATAAAAGTTTCTTGGAAAATATATGTATGCTAATTGCATCATGATTCTAGTTAGTTTCTAAGTTCTAGTGAAATGATTATGCATTACATGCATGACAAAGATAGCTAAAGATGTGCTTCTAGGCACATAGATATTCATTTCTAACTTTTTTGAAGAAAGAGTATATTACATATATACATAAATATAGTTTCATTCTAAGAGTGTGCATACTTCATTTATGAAGATAAAGGATTTAATGAGAAAATAAAAATAGAGGTTCTTTCCTTTAAACACATTAGAATAGTGTTCATACAAGAAACAAAATCCTTACTTGTTTCATGGAAAGAACTATGTGCAATGAAGTAAAGTAATTGTGTTAGGAAAAGACATGTTGCATAATGGTAGCTATTGTGACTTTGGAATTATGACTTTGTGTGTACATAGAGGAAGTGATCATGTTAAGTTTCTTGAAGACAATAATCTTTTGAAGAGATTGTCTTGATAGATGAGTTGTGTGATTTCTTGATTTTGGATGGATAAGTAAATCTTGTTCTGTATCTTGAATTTTATGCATAAGATGGATATCATTAATAATTCCCTGAAAGGGAAGATAGAAGAATGAGGTTAAAATGAATTCCTTTAAGGAAGAGGTATGTAGTTTGTTGTATGAATTGGTGGGAGTATTCTAGTGAAAGGCTTATATGATAAGCAATGGTATGCACAAAGATTAGTCATTATGATATAGAGTTATGATCTTTGTTTGTTAGAGAGATTATGTTTAATTACATTAACAATGCATGACCCAAGCTAGCCATAGTAAACGTAAGATAATACTCCATTGATGATGATTTGAATTGGAACAATAGACTATGGCAAAATTGGGAATGCTGAGAGTATTAACTCAATTGTTGTTGACATTTATACATTAATGAGTATTTGCATATGCTTTTATACACGACAATATTGTATGCATGCACATTCTTGGAAATTGAATACGTGTTAACTGATGCATATTTATAACTAACGTTGCTGATGGGATTAAGTAGTGGTAGCTTAATGGCAACAAGAAAACTCATCACATAAATTGCTGCAATGTGAAATGCAATCATAAATGAGAAAGAATGATGTTATATGATATGCATGAATTATGTTATTTGGGAAATTTGCATGCATACAACGTGTATGATAGATATGTTTCCCATCAATCTAGATGTTGTGGACCCATGATGAGGGATAAGTGTAAATGCATGGCGTACATGCATGTTTACTTTGTTAATGATAATGTTCAAATGGTTCATTACGTAAATTACTTTGAGAAAGAGTAACAAAAGAGGAATTTAACATGTCAGACAGTTGCAGATAGTTGGGTTGATGGCAACTACCTGCCCGGAGGGGTTGATGGTACTTGTCTACTCGGATATGCCTTGGGTTGATGGCAGTTACCTGCCCGGAGGGGTTGATGGTACTTGTCTGCCCGAATATGCCTTGGGTTGATGGCAGTTACCTGCCCGGAGGGGTTGATGGTACTTGTCTGCCCGGATATGCCTTGGGTTGATGGCAGTTACTTGCCCGGAGGGGTTGATGGTACTTGTCTGCTCGGATATGCCTTGGGTTGATGGCAGTTACCTGCCCGGAGGGGTTGATGGTACTTGTCTGCCCGAATTTCCTCTCCCTAGAGATAAATTATCTCAATGAGGGAAAAGATTTTATGTGGACATTGGAATTCTTGAGCTGGTTGGCCAGTGGAATTCCATGTTAGACCTGGTAAGGTCTCTATCAAAGAAACTGTCTGGATGTGAAAATGACTCAATCAGGTTGCAGAAACCAGTTCCCATGGGTTGGGAAATTCTTTAGCCTTTATGGTTCTTATAGCTAAAGAAATTGACGAATCAGCTATATGATATGTTAAAGATGAGTTCTCTACATAGTTGTGTAAAATATGTTATGCACGTTTAACAGGAAATGAATTTAGTACTCAATAAGGAGTTATTGGAAATTTTAAACGTCTTAGTAGGGGCTAAGACCATTTTCAAATGATGCAGTGATTGGCTATTTTGATGATTAGAGAGCTAGGTGCTCTTTTGGTACTTTTAGAAGTACTTTGTGGATGTCTTTAGTAAGAATTAATTCAGCGTGCTTGTGGAGCAGCGATAAGTTTTTAATGTACTTGTAAAAGTACTGTGATTTAGAAATCATCTAACATTGCACAATTGATTGATAGTTAAAAGTATTTCTTTTGACTCAAAATATTGTGACTATTGATCTTTCCTAAGATTATATCATTACTATTTCAGTTATTGTCATTTATTGGAATGAAATCTTGGATTTTAAAGAGGAAGGATCATCTTTTGTGTGGTTTAGATGGTTATACCATGAGTAAATTTCAAGTTCCCAACGAGAGATGAACATCGAGGACGGTGTTCCTGTTAAGGGGGGGAGTATGTAACATCCCTAAAATGACTCATGGTAAAATAAATAAAAAAAAGTTACATATCAGTTAATTAACCCTGCGTAAAAGTAATTTTAAACTACAAATCAGTTACAACTAATTCTTGATGTTGGTAAAATGGATTGGGGAGATATTACGAGAGGCGGGGTCACTTTCTCGGGATGAGAGGTGGAGGCACCAATATTTGGTTGGGATGAGAAAACGAAGAGGAGCCGACTGCATTGGGAGACCTCATGAATATTTGTGAAGTTACGGGAAGAGGTTTCAGAGGTTTGTTACACTTTTGGTGTTACAGGTATGCTATTTCGTTTTTTTTGGCTTTCTTTTTATGACAAATGCCAAAAACTGGCGAGATTCTCCCCTAGTTGAAGAATCCTTCCACGAGCATCGACATCTTGATTTTCTTTAAAATGAACAACAACTTGTATTCATGAAACCCTGGTTGGATTTGCTGTCATTTATGTTAAATGGTTATATTTATCTTCGAACATGGTTTACTTACTGTTTGATTACAGCCCTAATAGTGGTTGTGTTCCATGATATGATGCATGAATTGAAAACAGTAAAGAAAGAAAACAGAGACCAAAGATTTTTGGTTTCGTATTTGAATGACTTGCTAGATAGTTCGATGTTGTATCCTTCTACCAATGGGTCTAATCTGAATGGAATCTATCAACTTCCTTTAGGATATTAGATGGACGCCTCTTATTTCTATTTGAAACTGAAATGGCGTGTGCCATGTGGACCGAATAGTGTCATAACTATCCCTAGTGTTCCATGGGTGAAGCCATGGTACGGGTGGTCATGGCCGGTTCTCCCCTCAGGGCTTTCTTGGCACGAGCAGAGGTGTCAAACAATAGGGAACAATTAATCCTCTGATTGGTTGGGGATAACTCTTGCATAAGTTCGGCTATGACAGGTATCGTAGATGTCAAAACGTTTGTTTTCCTTGTTGGCTTTGAGTTCAAGCTACAGTATGCTTTAAAGAAAAGAATATAGAGTCTGCTTTAAAGAAAAGTTCTCTTATTAAACTTTCTGATTATTAAAAATGAGATCAAAACTTAAAGCTATCATAAACGCGTATTTATTTTAAGGAAAGATTCAATTCAAGTGCTTCTAAGCATATAAACCCGAATCATTTAGAGGCAGTTGCTACAATTAGGCAGACTAAGTGGTAAATACTACAGATTGTCTTGATCAATTGAGCGGTATAACATCTAATGGTTAACATTGCTATATCTTGAGTTGGTCTCATGTTCTTGCATTTTATTTTAGCCTGTCGTCTTGGTCGCTACCGCTAAAGTGATCCTATGTGTTGGTTCCCATAATTCACGTCTTCAATATCTTGGCGTTCCCTGGAAAGCTCAGTCTTGGTGCTTATGACTAGATTAAATTGGAAATTTAGGTGGAAAGATAAGGGCTTGTCTAGGCAGGCTATCATATCACTTAGACATGAGGAAGTATTATGTTGACTTTCTTGAAAACAATATCGATGCTAATTTTCTTGAAATATTAATCTCTTGAAAAGATTGTTTAGTTAGATGAGTTGGGTCTTAAGTTAACCTTGTTATTGTTTCTTGATTCTCTAAGCATAAAGATGGGTATCTGTAATAATTTCTTGAAAGGAAAAGCATGAGAAATTTACTTATAGGAAGATAAAGAAATGGGGTTATGATGACTTTCTTTAAGAAAGAAGTAATTGTTTACATGAAATGATGGTAGAGCTCTAGAGAAGGGAATATGCATTGCATATATTAAAGAAGGCTATTAAGATAAACTATTGGATACTGAAAGAATAGTCATTGTGTTATGGAGATGTGTTCTTCATATGTTAGAAAAACTATGTTAATTTCTTGAAAATAACTATGTGAAAGGAATGCATGTGCAAGGGCGCAGAACAATAGTTATTACCTGGTATGTAAACATAACCAATGTGTTATATGTTTTTAAAAAGAATTATGGACTTGTAAAACTAAGGGTTAGATCTCTTAGAGAGAGATATGTACCAGTGTGAATAAGCATTGTGAAAAGTAGAACAAGAATTTACTTGAATAGATGTACTAGTTAGCTAGTATGTTATGCTTGCTCATGCAGATAAGTAGATGTTAAAAGATCACTTTTAGAGATTGTTTAATGAATTATTAATAATGTATCTAATATTGTTGCCAAAGCTTGTTGACAACTACATTGACTGGAAACGATGGCGGTTGGTGCCAAAGGGGAAGTGATGTTTAACATTATGGCAGGAAAAGGATTATTGGTCCTTGCAGATGAGTTGAGTTCAAGTTGCAGGATTGTCCATTACTAGAACAATCATGCCACAAGGAATGTTGCATGTGGCGGTATGTAAGTGAAAGATTACATGGAAATTGTATCAGCTTTTAGCTAGTTAGGTGATAACTTAATGATAACTCATTGTAATGATTTTATAACAATGGTTAAGGGATGGAATCCCTTATAAGCTATTGAGTGAGGGGTGAAATCCCTCACGAGCGTTTAATAATAAGATTAAACGTTTGCTGGTTTTCACCCTATGGGGTTTCCAGGGTAAATTGGTGTTCAAATGGTGTGATTGCCTCTTGTGTCAGTTTGATAATGATGAGTCCTTGATGTTGATGGTTCTTTATTTGATGTGACAACCATAATGTCCTAGTACATGATTATTTAATATGGATAAGAAATGGATGCATGGATTCATGAGACAGTTTATGTCATTACGCTACCACAGTGATGGTTAAAGGTTATGCAATGGTTATGCAACTTACTGTCTTGATGGAAATTTACTTGATGTACTAATGAATATAATATCTAATGGTAATGATGATTTGTGGAGTTGTGAATTGGTTATCTACTTGTGGTAATTTGTAAAAAAAAATTCTAACTCCTTACTTTTACATGCGAGGTTACCGGGGTATGTGACATTGGCGACTTGAGATTTTCCTTTCAAATTCATACGCAGCTCCGCAGGATGCTATCCCAGCTCACTGGATGACCTCCGCCGCTCCGGTACACGCTCCAATGAGGATGCTTTGCTATGTACTTTGAAGGGAAGCGGATCTCCAAGAGGACGCTACAGGAACTTGAGATCTCTACAGGCACAGGCGACACTTGGCGTCACTCGGCATCTTCGCTACAGGCGACACTCGGTCGTATTTAAGCAGTCATGCAGCAGACCAATTGTGGGAGAAGGGGGGACAATCAATAGATCGAATTTCCGTTCACAACCTCTCACATTTTCCTGGGCCCTTCTGTGAGGAAACCCAAAGCCACCAGTTCTGATACAGAATTATGCACACAAAGGAACAATTTTATTATATTACTTAAATCACACGGATACAACACCGATACAACACATATAGTGTTTGTAAATTCTAACTAATTTTAAACATGAATAAGGAGATTGAGCTATTCTCTCAATATCTATTTCCAAATTTATAACTAATTTTAAATTAGATATAAAAAAATTATCTTCCCCGATAAAAAAAAATCAATTAGAAAAGATATTAATTTCTAACTATAATATTTAACATTATTAATGTTTATAAATTACTAAAACTTTTGTTAAGTACATATCTTTCACATCATTCTATTCTATCTACTATCATTAAAATATTCAACCACCTTTCACATTTGTGAAATCAAATAAACATGAATAAGGAGATTGAGCTATTCTCTCAACATCCATTTACAAATTTATAACTAATTTAAAATTAGAAATAAAAAAATTATCTTCCCCGATAAAAAAATCAATTAAAAAGGATATTAATCTCTAACTATAATATTTAACATTATTAATGTTTATAAATTACTAAAACTTTTGTTAAGTACATATCTTTCACATCATTCTATTCTATCTACTATCATTAAAATATTCAACCACCTTTCACATATGTGAAATCCAATGCTTCTTAAGATATTAGGAAGTATTAAGAAAATGTTGAAGGGCAATGATACAACTTTTGCTAACAATGTAAACAAACTAATTAAACTGCAACCTCGTTCATAGGATAAATTCACTAACTAATTAGACTCCATCATGGTTTATAGAATAAATTCATTAAAGCAATTTATCATGTTAGAAGTTACGTTAAATCTTAAATAATAATCCCCATGTGTATGGAGGTAAAAAATTACAATCAATTTCTACACCATTTGCAATAATCCCCATGTGTATAGATGTAAAAAATTACAATCAATTTCTACGCCATTTGCAATGTATTTTTGGGCAATTCTCTTCATGGATAAAGATATGGACTTCATGATAATAAGTCAAATTAAATGCAAATTCTATTTAATATAGTGTTGAAAAAAAAAATTAGTTTCATTGGAAATAATCATAAATATGCCACGTCAACAAAATTGTTGAAGAGTTAAAAGTACAAAAATATTTTAGTGGTAAGAATAATGACAAGATTGAATATTTTTTCTTGTTATTAATTTCATAGACTAAAATGTAGAAGATCTTTGCTCATTTGATTTAGGGGCCTCCTTCCTTGTTGCATTCGTATTGCTAAGAAAATTGGATATGCATGGTCTCAATCCCCTAGTAGTAGTTGCATTTGTCGCTAAATCCTCTCTAATATTCTCCAAAATCCTTGCCACAACTCTTCTTTTGCTTAGAATTTTAAACAAAGAAAACCAACATATAATAAAGAAATTATGCATGTGTATACACTTTTTTCTTCAACTTCAACTCCATACACCTCAGGAAAACGACCACTATCAATTACATCCTTCAATTTATTTGCGAATGTGAAGTTCACCTGATTGTGAAAGTTTAGGTTTTATGGTACAAGCATTTCTAACAAAAGAATGCCATAGCTATAAACATCCCCTTGGGTGGAAACTATCCCACTCAATCCATACTCTACAACAAAGGAAATATTCATTATATTTGACTTAATCAATCCATACATTTGTTGTTTTGGAAAAAGAAAAATAAAAGAGAGGTTTAAAAAATACATAACTAGGGAAATGTAGCCAAGTAACCCTCTTAAAGCAAGTGATGAAGCATGTGAATTAGCATAACTTTCACCAATTAATCTTGCAATACCAAAATATGTTACATAGTCTAGCAAATATTCATCCAAAAGTACATTATTAGGTTTTATATCACAGTTCACTACTTGCACAAAAGAATCAAAATGAAGATACTCCATGGGATGGGCCACATCTATGGCAATGTCTAGTCAAGCTTTCAATCCTTGTTCACACACATCTTGGCCATTGTTGTCATCTCTACTAGGACAGAAATGCTTCTCTAAAATTCCATTAGGAATAAATTCAAACACTAAACCTTTGAAATGGAGGTTGGAGCATGAGGTTATGATCCTCATTAGATTTTGATGTCGAACCTTTTTCAGGACAACAGATTCTGCTTTAAAACTCTTGTCACCTTGGTTGTTTTGGAATTGGAGAACTTTCACAAGAACAATTGTGCCATCACTTAAAATTCCTTTATATACTAACCCGAAGTTAATTTTTCCTAGAAAGTTGGCCTTAGCAAAGCTATTGGTTGCTATGTTGAGCTCTTGATATGAAATCCTTTGATGCTCTTAACTTTTGGAAAATATATCTTGTAACATCATTATTTTGTATATGCATATTCCCTCGCCATAGGAATATTAAAAGGAAGCAACATAATATAAAAAAAATGGTTCCACTCACTGGCAATAATACTCTTTTCACAATTGTATGATGACCTCTTTGTGTTCGGCAAGCAGATAACTGGAATACTTCTAGCCCACAAAGATTGAGATTTCAATTGAAGGACATGACCATTGATCCATTTGCAAAAAATCCTCCTTTTGGAATTTCCCATTGACCTTGTTAAAAGACAAATTCAAATACTTAAGCATTTTCAATTTGATGAGAGTAGTTGGTATTGTACCTAATAAGGAGTTGGAAGAGAGATCTAGGCTTAGAAGACTTTGTAAATTTTCAGGTGAATTTGGAAGAAGTTTTTAGCTAAATTCAACAAGAATAGTTCAACACAACTTCCAAGTATAGTTGGAACGCTTCCAACGTAGTGATTGGAAAACATGTCTATAATTTGAACCATCACAATTTTACCGATCTCCATAGGCAAAGAACCTTCTAATAAATTCCATGACAAATGCAAATAGAATTGTAGATTATAAAGCCCACCAATTTCTCTTGTGAGACAATTCAAGCAATTCAAAATTTGTATAGTTTCCTAAGTTAGAAGGTATGCTTCCTGATAATTGGTTGTGATGAGGGAGAGATATCTTAGTTGTTTAAGGGGTGGAAGGGAATTGGGAATCTTTATAGAGAGTATGTTTCTACTAATGTCCAAGAGACGAGGTAGATGTAATTGTTGAAAATCATTAAGTATGTTTCCATCTAATTTGTTGTTTGCTAAATATAATCTCTAAATTTTTAAGATTTCCTAAAGAAGGAATGCTTCCATTAAAAAGATTACAATATAAATATAAAAAGGTTAAACTACTAAGTTTTAAGTTGTCATCGATCGAGATAGAAACTGTTCTTTGTTGATGCACTCACAATCGCCGTGCTTGTGGTACTGAGGATGTGGCTCTTTTTGCTGGTGCGAACCTCTCCTCGTGGAAGAATAATGAGTGTTCTAAATAAATTTGTGAAGAAGACATAAACTATTGCTTTTTTGGATTTGGGTTTTTCTTCCTAGCAAAATATAATGTAGTTCTTTTGGAAGAAAAAACAGTATTGGGAAATTTTACTACCATATGGCCAACCTATGAAGTCGTTAAAGATTGGGTTTATGAGTAGAAATGGGTATTACCCATTTTCTTTTCAAAACTAAGAAGATAGAGACCATATATACAACTCAGGTCCTTATTTCATGGGTAACAGAGGCCTGTTCCTCACCCGTTGGATTTTGGAATTTAAAACCCAAATGGAAATTTCATCTGTGCCTACGTGGATTAGATTTCCATTTCCCCTACTTCTTTGGTGGGCGGCCCTATTTTTAAGGTAATAAAATGCAAGCTGGGTCGTTCTATTACCAGTTATATAAACACTTGGGGAAATCTTTCGTGTGCCAGAATTTGTGTTGAAATGGAGCTCTCAAAACGTCTCACAGAGGTGATTCAGGGAAGTAAATCTGGATAGATGGTCTCATATCCAAGCTTTGGATTATGAACAGATTCCTTTCAAGTGCATGAGTATGGAAACTTCACAAAAATCTATCCAAAAGGTCCATTTTCACTAAGCTCTCCAAATACGGCACCTGTGAAAGAGAAAGACAAAGATAAGCAGGGATTTGTTAGAATTAAAAGAAAGCACAAGAAGCAACAATCATATAAAGAAAAATCTCAACACTAGCCCCTTTCTAAAAATAGTTTTGAAGTCTTGAATTTTCCCGAGACAGAATATGAAAATTATGAAACCTAAAAGAATCAACAAATTCCCCAGAAGACTCTTGTTCCAAAGATCTCTCTTATTCAAAAAAATGAAAAAGGCCCATATCAAAATTCTCCAAAAAAAAACTTCTCTAGTGGAAAAATCTTCTCCAAAAGATCCTTATCCATTGAAAGATAAAGAAGCCGACACAGTGGATGAAAAGAAATTCACCTCTTCTTCTCCTCCTTATTCATATGTGCTTAAAATGCAACGTTCTTCCCCACCAATAACAAGAAACAGGAAAAATCATATCAAAAAGAAATTGGTCCTGAGAACAGTTTTGCCTCCCATGAGTCAAACAGTGAGTCGTCTTTTTACATTTTGTAGACATATTAAGTTTCTGCATTCTTTTGTATAAGCAATTCATTAAAATTTACTCTACTCCCATGGTAGAAAGAAAAATCTGAAGATTTAATCTTAGAACTTTTTCACAATGCCCAAACCTTCTCGTCTTTGTTTTGATCATGCTCGTTCTCTCGTTCTGGTTATAAATTGTCACGAGAAGTCCCATCAATATTTTTAAAAAATTATTTAAAACCTCGAATGAGTTGTTTTTGAACTTTATAACTTGTGTTTTATTAAGATCTTTCGAAGACTATTTTTATTTTTTTCTCACTGGAATGGGTTTGGGGTTATATAATTATTAATATTTTAATTTTTATAAATAAAATTTATTATTATTTTAATATTAAATAATAAATTGTTTATAATGGCCCACGGGGCTTTGGATTGACGGTGAATGGGTGCGCTGTTAAGGCACTCCTTGCGATAGGTCACCGGTTCAATTCCTCGTGAGTACTTAGTTTAGTCTTAACATAGAAAAAAAGAAAATTGTTTATAATGAAATAATGATTTTTTAATAATAATTTGTATTATTTTTTATAAATAAAAATTATTATGGTTTTAATATTAAATAATAATTCGTTTAGAATGAAATAATGATTTTTTAAATAATAGTAAGTATTTATAGTAGATAAAATTTGTGCTTGGTTATAGCAGATATTGGGAGTTAGGGGTTATGTCTTGATGCATACGGCTTGTAAAAAGTGCATAATAAAAAATCAAGATTTGCACCAGTACATGGATCATTTTGTGGTCTCACCCATCTCCTCCAGAGTTTGATTAATATCTGGGCATTGGTTTACCTCTTGCTCACTCCTTAACCGTGTTTGATTAATTTGGTTTGGTTATTTGTTATAGATCTTAGACCCACGTATTATGCATTTTCCAAGTTTCCTCCGGAGCTATACAATATTTGATTTCTCCTGCCACCTTGTTTAATTTATGAAAGTATTTTTTTATATAAATTTTTAATTATTTATATGAAAGTTGAGAAAGATTTATTATGTTGTAGTTAAAATATTAAATATAAATTATTTTATAAAATAATAATAATAATATTAAAAATATTATTATGTCTAAATTTAAAAAAAAATATTTTAATATTATTATATTTAAATTTAAAAAGAAATTATAATGTGGTTGATAATGAGAGGATAAAATAAATGGGATATTATAAGAAGATGATTAGTTATAGTTAAAAATATTAAAAATATTTTATGTTTTCACTATTTTCAATAAAGAAAATTATTATTATTAAAATAAGAATAAATTTTCACAAGTTTTATAATGACATAAAGGGTACAATTTTTAAGATCTATCATATTCACGACACTATTATGTTGGAAAGTGAAAAATATTTTCATTATATCATAATTTCAAAATATTTATTATTATATTAACTTTCTAACATTTATTTTTAAAAAATAGTATGAGTTGTCTTTAGTGCCATTTTTTGGACTTTCCAGTGCCAAAATTCAACGGAAAAATTTGAAGTGAAATCTTAACTTGTATTATTTAAACTGGTTTTTTCACTGTATATATGGATTCAAGACCTTGAAAAACCCCTAGGGCACTTCGATTGTGCACGGGTTACCCATCAAGCTTGTGATTTCAATAAATTCGTGCCGGATTTTAGAGAAATAAATTTGTGCCAGATTTTAGAGAAATTAGACCCAAACCATAAAATCTTCCAAAAAAGTTGCACCTAAAACGAGTTCTCTTTAGCAAGGTTGGAATTTGGATTCTTCATTACCTGTCAAACAAATTATTTTGACGTTTTGAGTCTTTATGTTACGAGTCAAGGAACATTATGTTTAAAATGTTGCCCTTCAATCATAATGTTTTGATAAAAAATTGACTCTTCATTAATAAAGCTTTAATTAAAAAAATATCTTTCAATCACACAACTATGTTAATTTTTCTCACATATTTATAATAAGAAAAGAAAAAAACATAACCATAACTAAATGATTTGTTGAATCATGAAGGTTGTTTTACTCATGGATGGGATCCACAACTCCCAAACCATCCAGATTCCACTTATGAGTTATTCTTCCAAAGACATGATACAAAAATTATGGGCATATCTAGAAATCTATTTTACTCGCACCCAGCACATTGTTATTGCAATCAATCTGCTTCTATTTCAATATTCTCAATTTAGGTTTCTATTAGATAATTTAAATGTTGCAATTTCAGTAAAAACAAATGGATTTCTTTCACCAATGTGAACAAAAAATACTTCCCAAGAAGAAAATTCCATCTCAAAGACTTTGGAATTGACCAAAACTATTCTTGACACTCCTCTCCACCATCATAATCACATGGAATTTACGTAAATTTAATTTTTTAATAAAACAAATGGATTTCTTTCACCAATGTGAATAAAAAACTTCCCAAGAAGAAAATTCCATCTCAAAAATTTTGAAATTAACCAAAACTATCCTTGACACTCCTCTCCACCATCATAATCACATAGAATCTACATAAGATTTAAATTTTTAATAAAGCCAACCCAATACATGAAATTAATTTATTTAAATATAAATAACATAAACTTAATTTATTTAAATGAAAACAAATATTATTGTGTAAATTCCAAATATTACAACACTTAATTACTGATCATCAAATATTCACCTATAACTTGAAATAATATGAACTTAATTTATTTCCATAAAAACAAATATTATGGCACAAATTCCAAATATTACCAGGCTTAGTTATTGATCAGTCAATAAAATATATTACAAGTAAATAAGTGCGATCAAATTCCAGAACTGCTGCCATGCATGTTTTCAGTTGAGAGGGTAGTAATGAAGTTTTAGTTAAAAAGTGAACGGTTGAAAATACGTTTTATACCTTTCAAAACCCATCACAAAAAACGGTTTTTTAAAACTTTTAAACGTAAAATACGGTATTCCAACCCTGCTCTTTAGTGCTACCTTTTGGAAGCTTTTCTTGTGGGTTTTTTAGTCTAATTTCTCTAAAATCCGGCAAGAATTTATTGAAATCACAATTTTCATGGGTAACCCCTGCACAATCGAAGTGCCCTAGGGGTTTTTCAGGGTTCTAAATCCATATATACAATCAAAAAACCAGTTTAAATACCACAAATTAAGATTTCACCTCAAATTTTTCCATGTGATTTTGGCACCAGAAAATTCAAAAAATCACATTGAAAACAATTCTACTCGAAAATATTATCCATCATTATTACAAAATCCATTTAAAACTTAAATTTAACAAATATTAAAAAAATCAAATTACTTAATATATGAATTTTAATAATTTAATTTAATATATAATTTTTAATCATTTAATTGAATGTAATGTATCTAACTATTTCTTATTAAAAAATAAAGGAAGCTACATATAAGAAATTTGATGGTTTTATGGTCTATAATAAATAGAAGTTTAAGAATAACTTACGCCACTTTATTTTTTTTCAATATTTTTGTATACATAAATTATTTTTTATATAATTTATTTTTTATTATTATTTAAAATGGATATATGTTGATTTGATATTTATATATAAACACTAAATTATTTATTATTTATTAATTTTTTTTTTAAATTTTAGATACAAAATTATTTTATAAAGTTAATATAATTTTTATATATGAAAAAATAATATTTATGATTTTAATTTTTTTTTAAATGAAAATTTTATTTATTTGAACTAAATTAAAATTGTAGTTGAAGATAATTAGTTGAAGTGGTATGATTTATAATTTTTGCTCTCAGTTGTGTGGGTTCAAGTCTTGGATAGTTTTAATTCCTCCAAATGTAGTTTTCATTCTCAACTCTTCCCCATGAGGTTTAAATCTGAAACATTATGAGGACTAAATCCCACACAAACTAATTGGTCTACATCTCATGGGTTCCTATGAGTTCCTATGACTAAATGCTATCCTTGAATAAAAAAATATGCATTCATCTCATATTTTTCTTTCTTAATTTTTATTCCTTATATAATAATCATTAATGGATCATTTGGGAAAATATATTGAAAATATACAATAACGTTAATTAAAAAATCCTTGATGCGGGCTTTAACCATCAATGCAGATGTGGATGATGAAAGTGTGACCTTGGCCTCGGGGAGTGGTGAAAGCCAATGTGCTAGTTGGTTAGATAATTTAATGTATATCACCTTGGATGTGTCTTTCAGAACCTTGCATGGCATCTAGCATTAATCTCACTTGTGTCTTCGATGCCTACAAAAATTTTGATGTGGAACATAACACCAAGTTCATCGGTATGCCTTCCCATTCTACGTTATTGATCTTCTCATTGTTGTTTCTTCTGCTCATCATGGAATTTTGTTGCATCATCCCCCTTTTCACATCCTTGACTCGCTTCTTATCCCCACCTTCCATTTGCGCTAATCGGAAGATGTCGTGCATAAGTTGCACTCTATAATTATTGTCGATCCTTTGTTTGTCTTCATGGAATGTCTCAACATTTTTTTGCTGTTTCACTTTGCTCATCTTTCAACCTTGGGGCTTCTCATTCTAGCACGTCTATCCCTTCCTCCAGTGGCTATTACTCATTAGCATGTTCATAGCCATTGAGGTGGTAGAGGTTGTGATAACGTTGGAGGCTCATAGGCTTGGTTTCGTGCAGAGGATTCGAGGATTCAACACATCATTTACATACCCATACTCCTCTTGAGATTCAGTCAGAGATTAATAGCGCAAAAGAGAAATCTTGTCATGAGAGAGAGGGGATTCTTAACTCATAGGTTTTGGATGGTTTCACTAGGATTCTTGACACAAAGAACACCATGAGCAAAAAAACCACTACTTGTATTGGCACTTGAAACTCTTTTGGGAAAGGTGCAGGTGGATAAAAGGGATGCACATGATAATATTCTAAGCAAGTTCAATGAGTTTAAATTGTTTTTGATAGATGTCAAAAGTCATCTTCCTCACCTTGAACTAAGCTCAGTAGAGACATCCCATTACAAGCATAAATATGTTCTTCTCTTTCAAAAAGTTTAAAATCCTAAATTTAGTTTGATTTTTCCTAGTAACAAATTAAGATAGAACTTCACGATTTAATATGTACTTTATATTTTAAGAAAATATAATGTATTAATTATAAAAAACACTTAAAAATTAATTTAAACACTTAAAATAAATAATAAAACTATTGAAAATGTAAAATTTTGTAAAAATGAGATAATGCAAATATAGCAAATAATCATGAGAATACTAAACATATCAGATAATGGATATTATAAAAAAATTGATAAACAAAAAAATTAGAGTGATGTACCAAAAGCAATATTTCAAATATAACTCATAATGAAATTAATAAAAATAAAAATAAAACCTTATATGTTTATTACTTGATGAATCACCTACCAAAATAAAACACAATAGTTTCATATTTGAATCGAATACTAAACATATCAGATAATGGATATTATAAAAAGATTGATAAACAAAAAAATTAGAGTGATGTACCAAAAGCAATATTTCAAATATAACTCATAATGAAATTAATAAAAATAAAAATAAAACCTTACAGGTTTATTACTTGATGAATCACCTACCAAAACAAAACACAATAGTTTCATATTTGAATCACTCAGTAAAATTAATAGTCTCTCTTATTACCATTTGTTGAACTTAGTATCCATGTATTTTTTTAAACATCATTTTAATAACTAGTTTTATTAAAAATTATTTTACCCTAAACACTTTTATTTTATTTCCATGTAATATAATTATAATCACGATCTTTATTATTGCATGGAAAGTACTCGATATTTCAGTATTGTAAAACTTTATATAATAAGTTATCTAATGTAATATTATGTTTACCTAAGAAAAATTAAAATAATAATTAAAATTAAAATTATTTTAGCAAAATTTGAAGTAATGTTATATTGATTTAATCCAATTAATATTAAATTAAAAAAAATGATAATAAAATTTAAAATTAAAATAACCCTAAAAAAATCTTAAATTATTTTATATAAAATTCTAGTAGTAAATAAAATTAAGTTAGTGGTGAAGGCATTTTTTATTTTATTTTTGGATATATCTTAACCGCTGGAAACATCTTTAGAGTTAGATATATAAGCCATTACATCTAAATCTCTATCGGGTCCTTTATATAATTTTGTATTTCACATCTACTTTGGTCCTTTTTACGTGGAAGAAAGAAATTGTATTTCCACTTACTAGGCAATATGCAAGTAAGTTTGTTTTCCCTCACGAATCAAGCGAGCTCCGAAGCCTCCAAGTGACTTGTGTCGTATATTTTGCTTACACATTTTTATTACAAATGAGCTTGAAGTGAAGTAATAGTTTGTTAGGCTATGTTTTGCGGTTTTTTTCCTATTTAGGAAAATAATATTAATATTAATTTTAATATATATATATATATATATTTTAAATTCAGATTAAAATATTTATTATAATTAGCGTATGGAGAAATGACAAACTTCCCAGGGAGGGAGAGGTGGAGCTGCCCAGATAGCGAGAGAGACCACTCTGTCTTCGTGCCTGCGACTGCAGGCAACGGCAGTCCGGTTGCCAATCATATCGAAAGCTTTTATATTTTTAAATTATTTAATTTTTTTACACAGAAAATATTTAAATTTATGTTTCCTTGAATTGGTTTACCTTTCAATTAAAATTCTACTTCTAATTCTAATATTTAGATTTTACTGGATTACAATTTTCAACTTTTTAAATATATAATATTTAATATTATTATTTATATTTAAATATTTATTAAATTTTAACAATAAAAAAATAATTAATATAATTAATCTCATAACCAGTTAAATTTGTAATAAGTATATTTTTATAATGAATCTTTTTATATTTTTATTGAAATTTGTATAATTAATATTTATTTTTTAATATATATAAATAATATTAATTTAGTTATAACTATTAGCATTGTTTAAAAATTACTTATGATTTTTTGAAATATATATATCTTCCGCATCATTTTATTCTATAAAAATTCAAGCACCTTTCATATTAAAAAATTATAATAGTAAAACTGCTTCTGCTTGGCTAAGAGCTCGTCTTCCTCGGACGTAAGGAAACAGGTTAACGGCCCAAGACCCAGAGGCATCTGGCAGGAGTGAAAGCCTGCTCCCTTATGGACCACCAGCGGGTTATTACAGGTGGCGTGGTTTTCCTTGATAACAGTGATGAGTCAAACCAACATTCGCGGATAGCAGCCAGAGATGGCTGTCCTCACTGTTGGTTTGACACCTGAGTTTGATAGATTTTGCCACCTTCAAAAAAAAAAAAAAAAAATTATAATATTTCTTATAAACAAATTAATTAAACTCAAACATAGTTCATAAAATAAATTCAATAACTAATTAGACTCCGTCGTGATTTATAAAATAAATTCATAGAAACAACTTATCATGTTAGAAGTTAGGTCGTGGTTTATAAAATAAATTCATAGAAACAACTTATCATGTTAGAAGTTATGTTTGTAGAGGTAAAAAATTGCAATTAATTTTTACACAATTTGCAATTTATTTATGGATAATTTTCTTCCTGGATAAAAATGTTCACATAGTAAATAGATAATAAGTTAAATTAAATACAATTGTAATCCATTTAATATAGTGTCATAATAACTATTATGAATAACCATCAATATATACGAAAATAAAAAAAAATAACAACTAAAAGCACAAAAATATTTTAGTTGTAAAAACAATGACAAGATTGATTTTTATTATTATTATTATTAATTTCATAAGTTAAAATGTAGAGGAATCTTGTTCATTTGATGTAGGGGCATGTTTCCTTGTTTCATTTGTATTGCTAAGCAAATTGGATATGCTTGGTCTCAATCCCTTAGAAGTAGTTACATTTGCCACCAAATCCTCTCTAATATTCTCCAATATCTTTGCCACAACTCTCATATTGGTCTTTCTTCTGGTGAGAAATTTGAACAAAGCAAACCAATATGTAGCAATGAAATTATGCATGTGTATGCATTTTTTTCTTCAAATTCAGCGCCATAAAAGATGACTATCAATTACATCCTTCAATTTATATGGGAATGCGAAGTTCACCCAATTGTGCAAGTTTAGGTCTTCAACAAACATGTTACTAGTTAGTTGTTTTTTGGTAAGCATTTCTAACAAAAGAATTCCATAGCTATAAACATCCCCTTGGGTGGAAATTGCCCCAATCAATCCATACTCTACAACAAAGGAAAGCTTCGTTAGATTTTACTTAATTAATCCATACAAATATTGTTTTGAAAAAGGGAAAATAAAAGAGAGGTTTAAAAAGGACATACCTCGGGAAATGTAGCATAATGTGAGACAAGTCAAGTAATTCCAAATTTGAACAATTTACTAAGTTGGAAGGTATGCTTCCTGATAATTGGTTATGATGAAGGAGGAGATCTCTTAGTTGTTTAAGGGATGCAAGGGAATTGGGAATCTTTCCAAAGAGCATGTTTCTACTAATGTCCAAGAGACCCAATCGTCGTAGTTGTTGAAAGTCATTAGGCATGTTTCCCTCTAATTTGTTATTTGCTAAATATAACCTTTCTAAAATTTTAAGGTTTCTTAAAGATGGAATGCTTCCATTTAAAAGATTACTAGATAAATTTAGAAAGGTTAGGCTACTAAGATTTACTATATGTGGAGGGATGTTTCCTTCTATCATGTTTCCTGCTAATGACAAGAAAGACAAATTGGGAGAAAGTTTTCCTATGGCAGGGGGCAAGGCACCACTTAGTTTATTGTTGTGTAAGTGTATTTCCTTCAGGCGTGAACAATTGGTAAGAGCTGCAAGAAAGGGCATGGTTGTAGCACTATCACTACAAAGTTGATTAGAGGACAAGTATAATATTTCAAGGAGGGTAAGCTTACCCAACTCTATAGGGACATTGCCACTAAATTTGTTGTAAGCTAAATCAAGCACTATGAGTTTTGAGAAATTTCCAATGGAATTTGGTATGTTTCCACTAAGTTGATTTCCCCATAAATCAATTGCTCTTAAGTTAACCATATTTGACAAACAAGAGGGAATATTTCCAGTTAATTTATTTTCAAAAAATAAGAAGTTGGTCAATGTAGAGATATTGAACGAGGAAGTGGGGTTGGATCTTGATAATTCATTGTCACAAAGATGAAGAACTTGCAAATTGGTGAATAGTCCCAATTCTTGTGGAATGCTCCCTGTGAGCTTGTTCGTACAAATGCCCAAAGCAATTAAATTCGAGATATTTGACAAAGAAGTTGGAAAAGCCCCTGACATTTCAAAGTGTCGACAAGTAGATTAGCAAACACAATTACGATAGACTGACACCAACTATAAAAAAATCTCAATTATGATGAATGACACCAACCATGTTATTTGTCATTATATAAAAATAATAAAAAATGGACTGCTCACTAGTTAAAGAGGAAATATCCAGTACCTGATAATTCATTTTCATAGAGGTAAAGTATTTGCAGGTTGGTGAGGAGCCCCAATTCTTGTGGAATGCTTCTTGTGAGTTTGTTATTATAAATGGCCAACTCAGTTAAACTTGAGACATTTGACAAAGACATAGGAATGGCCCCTAACAATGCAAAGTGTGCACAAATAAGTTAGCATAACCAATTATAATGATATAGCATCAACCATAAGAAAACCTAATTATGATGAACTCACGACAACCATATTGTTTTCTACCCTATAAAATAATAATCCATAATGACCATAACTAATTATGGTGACATAGCATCAACCATAAGAAAAACTAATTATAATGAACTGCCACCAATCATATTATTTTCTACTTTATAAAAAATAATCAAGAATTAGACCTATTTAGTGGTCAAAAAAGAAATATTTAGTACCTAATAATTCATTGTTAAAAGAGGTAAAAACATTTGTTAGAAGAACCAATCCAACACTTCACACAGCTTGCCCTTGGGTCCCACTGAGTTTTTGGACAACTTAGGTCTTAGTTGCTCTCATGCTATAGGCATGACAATGTCTAAAAACCTAGAGTCACTCTCACATGATTTCCTGCCAGCGTCCAGAGACTCATTTTGGCAGTTTTGTGCCAGCGTCCCCGGGATTTGAGCCACTTTTTCAGGGCCAGAGCCCAGGTCAATACCCAGAATGGAATGATAACTTAAGATCAATAAAAGATCAGGGAAAAAATGATGCAAAATAAATAAGTTAAACAAGACCTTAACCAAACCCCAACTAGCCATGATAGACATTTCGTCAAACATATCATCAACATGTAACCTACAGGTGTAAACAACATAATTAAGTGTAAGGATCTCATAATTATCTGAGAATCGCTATGAACCATTGTTCCCTCATATCATTTGCTACATTATCATCTATTAGGTCATAGACACATTATCCATTCATTTACATGTAAAAACACGTTAAGAGCCATACATAGCTTCTATCATAAAACATACATAAAACCTGCATAATAGGGACAAAAATATCATAAACATTTCAACCATAAAATCCACATATACACCAGTACATTTACACATAAAAATCAAGGGAATGAATTTCTCAATAATGAATGCAATAAACCAATTGGAGATGGGACTACCACATTCCACCCGACCATAGATTAGCTGAGCCAAGTATCTCTTCAGCAAATCACCCATGTGCCATATTCCAAGCATGAATGTGGGACTCATAGAACAAACCAAAAGAACCAAACAAGCAACGATGCCACTGAAGTTCTCCATCTACACCGTGAGGAAATTGAGTGCCTCCTAGTCTCTCAGGCTTTACCATAATCGACAGTCTCATCCATGGATCACTAGGTCCTACACTGATACACACTCTCAAGGCTTTACCGTACATCCCATCCCGGGACTATTAGGCCCAACAAAGAGAAATCCACTTCTTGGCTTTACCGTACATCCCACCATTCACTGGCAAGGATTCCTAGGCACATAATCCTAGCTTTACCGCAACCCACAGTCTGGTTCAGGGGTTACTAGGCCAGTGGCTTTACCGTGATCCACAGTCCGGTTCAAGGACCACTAGGCCATTTGTTTTTCATTTCGAAGATCCACCCCACTCAGCTTCAAATCCATCTGGCCATCCCACATTAACTGAATATGAGAATTCATCTTATCAAGGCTACCGGGAAATGGAAAGGCTAGGCTAAAGAACATTGTCACACCTGGGAAAACCTATTCCATGATAGAAAATAACCACATGCAATACCATGCATGCTAAATCTAGCAAGGAAAATACACGTGCAAGTCGATACATGCAATGAAGCCTGCTATAGCTTCTTGATCATGCCTTTCCCTGCTTGATCTTTGCTTCCTCTTGCCCTCTTTTCCTTTCTTGCTCCAATGCCAAAGTGCTCCAAGAAAACTCTAAGTTTCTAAGAGTGAGAGAGAGAGAGAGAGAAATGAGAGAGCTCCAAAGCTAAACTGAAAAAGGGTTACCAACTGATCCTCAAAAGCCTTTTTATGAATGAGGCCTCTATTTTCTTCATTTTCCTCCTCACGTGAAACCTGTTACCTTTCACCTCATTTTTCTCCTAATTTCCATTATTTTTCATAAATAAATGTGACAAAAATGTCATTTTGCCTTTCCAAAGCCTTAGCCATTGCCTTTGCCAATTTCCTTAGCCATAAACAACCAAATGAACACCCCCTAGGATGTCTTGCCCAACATTCAGCTTAGAATAAGTGTCCCATCAACCATGGTTATTATTTTTAACTTTTATTACATGGAATTTTCACTAGGGCTGTTACAGAACCCTCCCCCTTGGGGGCCACTGTCCTCTGTGTTCAATCACACATATACCTCAGCAACCCTCTGAAAGAAGACATACTTCTCAAGAAGGTTTATAGCATAGCTCGATGTATTAGATACAATTTAGACATCAAATTTTTGTCAAAACTATGCCATATGTAAGTGCATCAAGCCATATGATTTTACAATAAAATATATTAAATCTAAAAGAATAAACTTGTAAGCAATAATGCCAACCTACATTCCATAGGCCAATAATAATAGTTTGCATCGATAATGTGACTTGTGCATGCCAACTACTCTTATTTTTATTTATCCTTATATCAACACTATTATCTCACACCATTAGCTACAACTCTTATGGATCCATACTATGGAAGAACTACTAGTCCTTATCACTAAATTGATTAAAGAATTGACAAAACAATATGATATAAGCATAAACTACTATTCATATATTCATGTTAGGATACACTTATATGGTACAAGGATGTAAATACCTCTTGGATATGTTCTTACCTTAACACCTTATTAATGGATAAGGATTAGAACAACTCATCATGAGATAAGGATAAGAGGAGGAAAAATAAAATCGAATACACATTTAACATAAAAAAAAAAAAAAAAACTATATATTTTTTATGTGAAATAAATAAGATGATGACATAGGACTTTCTAAATGTATAAGGAGGCACAAGCTAACATTATTAATATTTCATATTTATTATTAATTAAATGTAACATCATCTAACATTATTTTGCATTCTACTAATTTTCCTTATTTTGCATTCCACTAATTTTCCTCTTTGCTTTTATTTATAAATACCTTAGTAACCATGTGTATCTCTTTATAAATTTTATACATTTTAAGAAAATTCTTGAAATTAAATTTAATTTCGCAATTCATAAATGTTCTCGCCACATCATAACATATCATTTATTATTAATTCCTCTGAGCGTTTTAGCATGGTTCCCTCCGAGAGAGTCCATAACGTTCACCCTTTCCTTACCCATGATAAGACTTTTATATATCATCATTTTGTCTCTTTAATGTGTATTATGATTGTGAAATATTAAATTTGTTTAACATAAGTGTCCCAATTGTATATACATGATATAATCTAAAAAATGGACATAATAATAGAGTTTTTATGTTACTAATTTTTCATTTTAATTAATGATGAAAATACATTTTTTTAATAATATGGATTTTTTCAATATTAGTAATTATTATTGGGAAATTTGGTTAGGGATTCTAAAGGGTATAGGGTTTATATTTTAATCATTTCATTCCAATAGTTTACACAATTACTCTCCTATTGCAAGATAATGTAGTAAGACCTCAATGATTTCATAAGTAATCCATTGGAGGGCCAAAAATTTGTTCTAATCTAATGGATGACCCTTTTAGTCTTGAAGTCCCCTTAATCTTACCTATGAAAATATGCACCAAGCCTTTTGAAGAAGACACAATCATTGTTTTGGGTTAGCTGGAAAGGTGTTATGTTGGTGGTCAAATATCTAAACTAGCACCCTCATGCAATGCGATAGAAGTTATTATGACATCAAACCTTCCTAGCATTTAATATCAACATGGATTAGAGTCATGTACAACTTCAACGATATTTTAGGCCAAGGGATATTTCTATACATATATAATAGTTAAAGCCTTGTTGACATATTTTTGTGCTCCACCACCATCCCCCAATATTATTTTCCTCCCCCCTAAAGATCCGGTACTTATTTATTTTTCTATGTACACCATGTGGGGAAACATCACATTGTTACATATTCCACACATTTCCACTTTCTACATAGACTTATTTCTACACACTCCTCCACACACCCTCCTACAATTAGTCATTTTAATGTGTGCGGAAGAACTACACTACCCAATCCTTTGCACACCTCTCCCCCTACACATTTATTTGTTCCACACAATTCATCCTCCAGATAGTTCAATTTTATGCACATCATTTTCTTTTCTACCCACAAGCAATCTCCTATACATATCACATCTCCACACATCTCCATACATGATATGCCATAAAATCCACTTCCCCACTTGTTGACAGTGTTGGATCCACCAACATTCAGGGGATCTCCCCGATATGAGGTTCCAATTAGACCTCACACCATTTGGTGTAGGATTCCCATCTGGTATGATGGCCCAGTTGCCATATACTTATAGATTTTCCTTGGCTCTTTCTATTCAACACATGAAAGCGTTGCACTGGTACCTTCAAGAAAGCAAGGTGAGTGTGCCTAGTGAGTGCATAACGTAACTATGTCTAGGTTCTCTTACTGCAAAACGGGGAGAGAAGTGAGCCTCTAAGTGAGAGGTAATAGTACCAACCAAGAGGAGACACACATGAACAAGGAAGGTATGTCCAACATCCAGCGGAATAGTCCACAGTGGATGCGGCAATCATTATAAAAAAATGAGCGAGAAAGCCCTGTCTAGTATTCTGCAGAGTAATCCACAAGGATGAGACAATAGTGATAACCAATACAACACATTCCCAACAAGGTAAGCACTAAAAAAACCGAAATAGTTCATCTATCTTAGTACATGTGAAACAAACATGAATTACAAATGCTCAAGGAATAGCCTTACAAACATCCATAAGTCATGGTACTCACTTGAACATGCTTCTATATTAAGAAAAAGTTCCAAGGCACATATTTACATCATGCACCACTAGCCCTAGTAGTGGGACATTGGAGCCACTCCTCGCTTCTCAAATAGCTGACTGAAACTCTCTATGCTTTGCGGGAGGAGCCAAGGTGAAAAGTCCTTCGCTCATACAACGAGGGGGGTATATATAACCAAGGGTGATGCTTGACCCTTGTGACTCTTGGACTACCCTCATGATTGTTCAACTTCCAATTAGTTTTCAACTGTCATGACTCTTCTTATGCATGTGTGTCCATTGGACTTCCACTTTACATTACATTCGATTTACAATAGATATGGCCCATAATAGTGATGTGGCCTTTGACAACTGATGACACGAATTGACATGACATTGCTGACATGGAATGGCTTGCTGGGGTGGCAATGTCAAGCCGTTATTGCTGTTGAGTGATAGATGTGTTCTTGGATGTGCTTTCTCTTCTCCTCCACATGGATTGATGATGTGGGGTCTTCAATGATCTTTGGTCTTGAGAGGTGGTTGCATGCATGTGTTCCATTTTCTTGTTCTTGATAAGCTTCTTTGTCTGTCCAACTGTAAGTGAGTCTTCTAGCATGTTCGCTCCTTCTTCTCCTTCTTCATCGTCTTGCCATGATCTAATAATGTACCTGTTCCTGCAATTCACTCATGACGGGACAACATCAAATCCAAAAACTCCCTAGTCTAAAATGATGCATTGTTATCTATGGGATGAGCCCGAGACAGGTGATAGACTAGGAAAGAGGGCCCAGTAATTGTGAATTGTGCAATTCTAAGTGACAAGGAGGGAGACTGGTCATTGAGACTACACAGAGCGTAACTCAGGCTTGGTTGAGGAACTCCTGAGCATAGTCTTCACTGCCGGGAAAAATTGTACAGAGACCATTGGGAGATAAGATTGCACAGTTGAGACCATCAGTGGCTATTGCAAGATGGGACCTTGGGAGTCAGGATTGCACAGTTTTCAGAGGCAAGGTCACACTGGGCAGTAGAGGGGCTTAGGAGGAAAGGTCTGCGCAGTTCTAGAGCTCAGTGAGTCTTGGCTGAGGGAGGATATTGGGGAGACACTTCTGCGCAGTTCAAGGAGGAAAGGAATACTTGGGCATCTATGCATGCGGGGTTCCAACAAGCAGGTTGGAAGCTTGATGACTGATCTTGTGAAATGTGCAGTTTAGGTCAGGCTAGGAGAAGCTATTGTGCAATTCTTTGGATGAAGGTAGTCTGTTAAGCTCTAGAATTGTGTATTGCAACTACCTTGGGGGATAGTGACTGCGCACTACGTATTGCACATTTCAGTGAGGGTTCGGTGAAAGAGAGTTTCCCGGTTGAGAGGATTTTCGAAAAATGGCTAAGTGTGGGAGGCAAGTGAACTTGTGAGGAACATGAAATTGTGATAAAACACTTAGCATATTTCGACGACATGACAACATAGACCACCAGAACAACAAGACAAAGCATTACCCTTTGTGAGATTGTCTAGAACAAAAAGCGACAAGTGTGACACTTGAGATAGACCCTAGGAAGACTGTGACGACACTTATGCGACAATGCTTAAAACTTTGTGTATGCATGTGACAAATGTTTAAATAGCTAGTAAAATTTGAATACACAAAGACTAACCTTCGAAATCACCAGAATAGGACCGAAATCATGATAAATCAATCAAACATGCCAAAAGACGACAATTGATCAAATAAGAAAAAGGGGTGAAAGACTCTAAGAAAGCTCAAGGGTTTTAGAGCTCTATAGACTCTTGTTCAGATGATCAGCTTCTTTCCTTAGGAGATCAATTTCTTCTTTCATCATCTTGCATTCTTCATCCTTCTTTGCTAGATGATTGTCTATCTTATCCTTCATTCTTGTTGCTTCACATGATTGGGCCTTAAGTGAGGTGATATCTGATTTTAATTTGAATATCTCTTCGTCCTTTTCTTCTAGTTGGCATGTCATGACATTTCTTTCCCTTTTTTCTTCACTGACTTGTCCTTCTAGGAGTGCCAAATCTCCAATCACCTTTTCAGCTCCTTGTGCTTGTTTCTTTTCGTCTTCCAACTAAGATTTAAGGGAGGATACATCTTCCTTGTATTGGCCAATTTTTATTTCAAGTTTGTTCAAGTCTTCATGTCTTTGTTCAAGATGGCTTGACAAATTTTCTTCCCTTTTCTTTGCTTTATCTAATTGATTTTTCATGGATATGACTTCTTCAGGATGCCTTTTCTTGTTTTGATGTAATTCCTCCTTTAACTTAGTGAGCTCCTCATCTCTTTCTTCTACTTCAAGCTTGAAAATGTCAACTTCCTTCCTTGTCTTGTCAAGGTCATGGTCACCATCTTGTGCTTGCTTCTTGAGCTCCTCATTTTCCTTTTTCAAAATGCTTATCTCCTCTAGGGAAACTACAAGTTTTGCCTTGAGATCTTCTTTGAGATCTTCTTCATCTTCTAGGTCCTCCTTGGTCTTGATGTCTTCATTCTTGTTTTCAGCTTCCTTTAGAGGTTCTATATTTTCTTCTCGATTTCCACCATCTTCTTGATTAGAGGTCATGGAAAATGCTCCTTTTGAATGAATATTTTGAAGTTTGTCCCACATACCTATTGCCAATGAAAATTTTTCTACTTTGGCCTTTATAGGATCTGGTAGCCCACTCAAGATTGCCTTTATTTCTCTTGCATTACATTCCTTGGATTCTTCTTCCATCATTCTTTCAGTCATCACTAATTTCCAGACTTCAAAATCTTGAGCCATTAAGAAATTATTCATTCTTGCCTTCCATATTTCAAAGTTTCCAATGAACAATGGAGTTCTCCAAAACTACATTACTTTCCAACTTTTCAACTGTTAATCTTGAAGGGGCAATTGGTTCAGAACTTGAGTGAGAAAAGATTTCTACAGAATGATCTCATCCATTTGAAGGAGCTGATACTTTTGATGCTAAATATGCTTTCCTGAACTGATCAAGATAAGTTTAATGCCTATAACTAGTGTCACACATATAAAGGTGGTATTCGAGTCTCATGGGAAGAATATAAAAGAAGAACTACATTATGAGGGGAATGCTACAAGTGGGACATCTCAGATCTTCCCAATCTTATTGTTTTAAATAGAGCATTCTCTTGCTCAGAAGAATTTACTTATAACAACTCCTCCCGATTGGGCTTAGAAGGTAAGGAGGAGATCCGGATCTATGTGAAACAAAAGCATGGCTACTAGTCCCTTTAGGCATTCTGCTACACTTCCCGAGAAGACATGTTCTAATTGAATCCTTAATGACATGCTTAAAAGGAGAATGTTGAAGTATTCCAATGCTAGATTAGGGCTTCTACGGAATTAGTGTTAAGGCATTATGTACATATGCATTTAGGGATTTCTCCTAGGGTTTGCCATTAGGATAGGGCAACATCAAAAAAGGGTAATTCATGCATCACAAAAATATATTCCATCTCCAATAGTGCCATATTGACATCAATGACAACTTTGACCAACAACCTCTTCATTTACTAATTCAACAATTAAGGCATAGGCCTTGTTTTTCTTGTTTTCCCATATGGTGCACTCTTTTGTTTGAAGTGGATTTTTCAAGAGGATTGCCACCTTCTCCTTCACAAACACCTTTCAAGAATTCATTAAAAATAAGAATATGCTTTATTTTTCTAAACTATTCACAATAGTTCTCTTTGCAAATAAAAACTACTCCCAGTATAGAAATGAGTGAATTCATTATTAAATGAAATTTTGAACTATACTCTTGCAAATAGCTTACTAGCATACAATTTTTTTTAGATTTCTTAAAAAAAAATTCATCCGATAACCCAAAATCGATGATTAGGCTCATTGCAACATGTAATTGAAATAACTCAAAATTGAAAATAGCTCAACTCAACACACATACCAAGAGCTATGCAAGGTATTGAAGATCGATTTAATGCAGGTTCAACCAAGGAACCAATTCATTCCATGTCAGGTTCACAACTAGCGTACACATTGTTCAAATGCAATTCCTTCATTGCGGATAATAGAGAGGCATTCCCACGCTGCTTCAAGGCAGAGAATATGAAGAGATTACACTTCATCCAACGCGGATATTCAATGCACTATTTCGGTATTAAATACAATACACATACATAATACTCTGGTAATTTGGTATTGGTAATTTCATCAATGAATTGATGAATTTTATTAAGAAGAATCATCAATGTATAAGTTTGAGAGAGACCCCCTTGAGATTCATATTCCAATGTTTCTGGGTCTTTTTTATTCTCATATTTACAATATCTTGCTAATTTCTAAAGATTAAGTATCAATTTTTTTAAATGCCACATTAATTTTATATTAAAAATGAATGAATTATAAATCTCTTATTATTATTTTTATTAAAAAGCAATTGAACATTTTTACATGCAATTTTTTCTCTAAATTGAAATATTTGATTATGATCAACACTAAATTTTTTTGTTTGTTTTTACTCTCTTTATATACATCTATATATATGAAATTGATTTTGAAATAAATTGGTTATTATAGATATTCAAATTATTAAAATATTTTTAAAAAGTATAAAAATTATAGATTTTGCTCATAGTAAGTGAATATAATTTTTTTTTAAACTTTTAGTTATTTTATCATTCTTTAAAGTTTATATAAAATTGTGTTACTTTTCCTAATATATTATTCATGGCTAAGAGCAAGAGTAAAATGTTTTTACTACTCTTTTATACCAAAATATGTATGTTTAGAGAGATTGTTTTTATTTAGAGAATATTTTATTTTATTTAAAAATACACATGTGAACTCCATGTTAACTGTTTCTCCTTTATACCAGAACATGTATATTTAGAAAGTCATTGTTTTTATTTAGAAACATTTTATTATATTTAAAAAGACACACATTGGCAAGTTGTGAAATGCACCTCTCAACCAGGGATCAAAATTGAACACGTCATAGCCCTTCAAAGGGTCTCTGGCATGTCAGAGAAGTAGGGAGAAAATTTTACCAGTCAAAAAAAAATTAAAAATTGATTTTTGTCATTTAAAAAAAAAATTGGAATAATATCTTAAATTTTTTTAAGAAGTGCTGTCAAATTGTCAACCTTTTTTTTAAATTTCATTTTTTTCTGAAATTAGAATTTTAGGAATGTTGAATTTGTAAATTTCTTTTCATGTTAAAACTTAAATCCCATTTCAGAAACTCTCATCTCAAAAACAACAATTTCCTTTTGAGTTGTTTTTTCTAATTGTGCATATGATGCAAGTTCTTATTAATTATTATGTCACAATTACCTTTTGATACCATTACATTTGGCAGTTTCTGAGTTGCTCCCATTTCAAAAACAACAGTTTCTTTTTGAGTTGTTTTTTCTAATTGTGCATATGATGGAAGTTCTTATTAATTATTATGTCACAATTACCCTGTGATACCATTACATTTAGTAGTTTTTCTTTTTGAGTTGTTTTTTCTAATTGTGCATATGATGAAAGTTCTTATTAATTATTATGTCACAATTACCTTGTGATACCATTACATTTGGTAGTTTCAATTGAGAGCGACTAGATGTCAATATGGGCCATGTATTAGTTCTGTAATTTCACTGGGTTGTGCCTGAAGGCTGCCCAAAGCAAGGTTTGACGACGATTTAAGCTGAAGAGGAGCATAGATTCATCATTCAGCAAACGCCTGGCAAGCAAGGTTTAAGCACGATTTATGCTTGGAGAGGAGCGCATTCAATAGGCTTCCTAACATACTGGATTTGATTTGTTTGCAGATTCCCAATTCCTGGTATGTTTTCATATTAAAAAAGGAGATACCAAAAACATATACACCTTTGTACACTCTTTTGTTGAATCCTAAACCTGTTTAGAATTTTACTGAATTTTTTCATTCATACAATAAACTTAAATTTGATTGAGCTACTTGTATATTGACTTGAACGTTCTGGTCACAAAAATTTCCTACAAAATTAATCATTATCTGAACTGGAGCAGGAATATAGGTCTCTTGTTTATCCATTAATGGTAAATGCATCCGATATATTAGTTGTGGCTCATATCAGACCTGCCTTATACACAACATCCATGGGGTTGTGTTCCACCATTCTCCTGTGAAAAAATAAAAGGAAATTTGAAAATAATTTACTGTTGTCAATTGAATTGCTCTTTTTTTTTTTTTATGCTTTTCATTATAGAAGTGCGACCTGAATATGTGCCCTTCTAAATGAAATTAAGACCTACCCTTCAAATTTGATCACTGCTCTACATATATCATTGTCTTAATATTGAAGGGTTTATTTTTCATGATATTCTCTATTTCTGTGCTATAAACTTATAACAAGTTTATATATCTAAATATTAAGGATCATATTTGCTCAACTCTGACAAATTAGCGGCAGAGCTATTATTCGTCCGCAGTTAGCGGCAGAGCCTAATTATTCGTCCGCAGTCAAATGCGCAGACATTCATTTTTTGTGCTGTACTATTTAAATCGGTGGAGAAGGTCAAGCGATTTGCACTTATTTCTATTACATTGGAGTTTCATCAGACGTTTGATTATTATGTTTCTACTTTGCTTCGTATTTTCAGCTATCACTTGGGTTTCTCTGGTTCCTCTATAATCCAAAAGTTTTCATAGGCATAAATCTTTCACGTCATTTGATTCTATCTATTGCCATTGAAAATTTCAACTACCTTTTACATTAATGATTCTTGATATATTAAGAAACATTAAGAGAATCTCCCAGGCAATGTACAATTTTTGCCAAAAATGTAAACAAACTAATTAGATTTCAGCAGAATAAATTCATTAAAAACATATTAGAAGTTATGGTTGAATCTTAAATAATAATGCTCATGTTACAATCTGTTTTTACACAATTTGAAATTTATTTATAGGAAAACAAATTAATGGATAATTTTTTTGATATTATGAATGGATAATTAATGAATATATAGTAAATCAAATTAAATGCAAATTTGTAATTTATTTAATATAATATTGTAAAAAAAATTAATCAAAAAATTAATTTCCATTGGAGATAACCATAGATATATAAGACAAAAGGAAAAAAAAACTTGAATAACTAAAAATACATAAATATTTTAGTTCAAAGAACAATAACAAGATTGAAAATTTTTTATTCTTATTAACTTCATAAGACTAAAATGTGGAAGATCATTGTTCATTTGATGTAGGGACATCTTTCCTTATTGCATTTGTATTTCTAAGCAAACTGGATATGCTTGGTCTCAATTCCCTATAAGTGGTTGCATTTTCCACCAAATCCTCTCTAATATTCTCCAAGATCCTTGCCACGAGTCTCATCGTTGGTCTTTCTTCTGGTGAGTATTTTGAACAAAGCAAACCAACATGTAGCAAAGAAATTATGCATGTGTATACATTTTTCTTTTCAAATTCACTGTCATACACCTCTTGAAAAAGACCATTGTCAATTACGTCCTTCAGTCTATTTGGGAATGTGAAGTTCACCCAATTGTGCAAGTTTAAGTCTCCAACAAACATGTTGCTAGTTGGTTGTTTTCTGGTAAACATTTCCAACAAAAGAATGCCATAGCTGTAAACATCCCCTTGGGTGGAAACTCTCCCATTCAATCCATACTCTACAACAAAGGAAACCTTCATTAAATTTTATTTGATCAATCCATACAAATATTGTTTTGGAAAAATAAAAGTAAAATATATGTTTAAAAAGATATACCTGGGGCAATGTAGCCAATTGATCCTCTTAAAGCAAGTGATGAAGCATGTGAATTAGCAGAGCTTTCACCAATTAATCTTGCAATACCAAAATCTGTCACATAGCCTAACATATATTCATCCAAAAGTACATTGCTGGGTTTTATATCACAATGGACTACTTTCACAAAAGAATCATGATGAAGATACTCCATGGCATGGGCCACATCTATGGCAATGTCTAATCGAGCTTTCAATCCCAATTCACATACATCCTGACCATTGTTTCTATCTCTTTCAGGATACAAATGCTTCTCTAGGCTTCCATTAGACATAAATTCAAACACTAAACTTTTGAAATGGAGGTTGGAGCATGAGGTTATGATTTTCGCTAGATTTCGATGCCGAACCTTCTGCAAGACATTGCATTCTGCTTTAAAACTCTTGTCACCTTAACTGTTTTGCAATTGGAGAACCTTCACAGCAACAACTGTGCCATCACTCAAAATTCCTTTATATACTGACCCAAAGTTACTTGTTCCCAACAAGTTGGCCTCATTGAAGCCATTGGTCACTATGTGAAGCTCTTGATATGAGATCCTTCGATGCTCTAACTTTTGGAAAATATCTCTTGTGACATCAATGTTTTGTATATGCATATTCTTTCTCCATAGGAATCTTAAAAAAGTGCAACATAGTATAAAAACAATGGCTCCACTCACTGGCAATAATACTCTTTTCACAATTGTATGATGACCTCTTGGTGCTGGACAAGTAGATAAGTGAAATTCTTGTGGTCCACAAAGATTGGGATTTCCTTGGAAGGACATGACAATTGAATGATTTGCAAAAAATCCGTCTTTTGGAATTTCCCCAATGAGCTTTTTAAAAGACAAATTCAAATATTGAAGCATTTTTAATTTGACGAGAGTAGTTGCTATTGTACCCGACAAGGAGTTGGAAGACAGATCTAGACTTAGAAGACTTGTGCGCAGAGAAGGAGAAGGAAAAAGAGCATACGAAGAGGAAAAACAAGATACGGAAACGAAAATAAAAACATAGAAACGCCATGGTGCTTGAAAGGCAGAGACAAGGAGAGTAGAAGAGCAGAAGTGCAGTGGTGTGTAGGTGGCTTCTCACATGGTATTTATAGACGGAAAACAATAGTGTCACGAAACAATGAGAATGATACAGACCGGAGAACCTCAAAAGTCAAAAAGACAATGAGAATGATACAGACCGGAGCACCTCAAAAGTTAAAAAGCTGAAAATTTAATAATTTTTGTTTTTATATTATAATATTTACGGGCATATTTTGGTCAAAAAGCTGAAAATGTAATAATTTATATTTTACTATTATAATATTTATACTGCCTTGTTTCTGATTTGGGTCAAAAAGCTGAAAATTTAATAATTAATACTTTATTATAAATATAAATTTAATAATAATTTGGGTGAGACGGACCAGAGAATATCACAAGTGGAGATATCTGACGTGGAGATATCTCACTTTTGGAAGTTATAAGACAGAAAGAGCGCACAAAGTGGGAAAGAAAGGCAGACAAATAGGTGAAGGCCACGATTATAAAGTTGAAAAAGCAGGCATTTGTCTAACTACTTCACCCCACCTAACCATGACTGTAGCTTCGAACCTGATCCCTCGAAGTTATAAGACGGAAAGAGTGCACAAAGTGGGAAAGAAAGGCAGACGATTATTGTGTTGAGGCACACCCAAAATATAACAATGAAAATGTCGGGAAACTGCTTGGTTTATTATATATATATATTTTTTTTTTCAAAAGGTGGAAAAACCTATCAAACTCAGTTTGTCAAACCAACAGTGAGGACAGCCATCTCTGGCTGCTATCCGCGAATGTCAGTTGACACATCACTGTTATCAAGGAAAACCACGCCACCTGAAATAACCCGCTGGTGGTCCGTAAGGGAGCAGGCTTTCACTCCTGCCAGATGCCTCTGGGTCTTGGGCCGTTAACCTGTTTCCTTACGTCCGAGGAAGACGAGCTCTTAGCCAAGCAGAAGCAGTTTTAGGGCATACTCCAGGCCCTTGGTTTATTATATTATTTTATTAGAATCTCAATTAATATTATTTCATAAAAAAAATTAATAAGAGTTTAATTCAATAAATTCTCTTATTCTTTTTTTCCAAAACCTAATTTCTAATTTCTTCCTTTAGTCAAACTAGTTGTTACTCCCTAACGGCTAGTTAACAACGCTCTACATCTATTTACTAGATCTGGTTCCTCATCTTGTCCTGAAGATGAACCACACTAGCGTTACTGGATCTGGTTCCTCATCTTGTCCTGAACATGAACCACAGTGGCAAGTAACGGCTAGTTAGCAGCTCTCTACATCTATTTACTGGATCTCTGGTTCCTCATCTTGTCTTGAAGATGAACCACACTAGCTGGTTCGAAACTGGTCCACGAGAATATTTCTTATGTGATTTTTACCAAAGATTTTGTTAAAGTTTAAATATTATGTAATATGTATTTTTGTTATTTTTTTTGGAAATATAAAAATAATTTTTTTAATCTAACTTTCATGTTTTAATCAATTTCATTTTTTTTTATTCATAAAATACCCTTCAACCAAATAATATTATAGATATAAATGTTTTATATTATTTTAAAAATTCAAATATAATCAACTATGTCTATTTGCCAAAGTAATCAATATTTTGGTGTCATTATATATAGTTACAATTTATGTAATTTTAAAGTTTTTACAAATTATATTTACATCATTCTTGCAAGATTTTCAAGTATCTTGGTTAAGTTTATTAATTGTAATGTATTTTGAAGAGTAAGGATTGATTTCAACTTTTTAATTTGATAAGTTGGGGTCAAGGATGACCATATAAATAATAAAACAAGTTTGAACTCACTTTTAAATAGGAATTTGGGATGATTCTAGCAGGTCAAACAATAATAATATAAGAATAATAGAGCTCTCCAACGAGCAAGTTAACACCAAAGGAAGGCACAAACCAAGTTGAGTTTAGATTCACACCCTTGGTAACCACACATTAAGATTTCCATATCCAACCACAAAATACATTTGTTTTCTAACCAAATTAATAGATAGACCCAAAAGTGAGATCTATCACCATTGTACCAACACTAAATAAACTACATAAAACCAATGACCCATGGCTATAGACATGTCTTTTGAGTCTTAACCTAAAGCTTTAGGGTATTCGGCTTTAGGCTTTAGTGTGTACAATGAAATATTGCATAGTGTGAGTGAAGATGGAGAAGAGATTTTTTCTTATATTGAAATTTCAACATTATTGGGGCATTATGTCCTTATCTTGGAGTATCAAGAAGCAAGATCACTAGGTTTTTTTATTTTTTATATATATATATATAATTCCAAAAGAAATATTTTTTTTTCACAAGGATCTAGCAATACAATTTCAGGCAAGATTGTGATTTTTTTGTTGTTTAAAATGTATTTTTGAATGCATAAATGGATCCAACATCGTCAAAAACCTCTGGGGCACTCAATTCTATAAATTAAACAGCTTAAACTCAAGTTTTTAAAAATCTCTACCGAATTTTGATTAAACTTAGCCTCAAAAAATGTCATGAAAAATATCATTTCATCTATAAGTTGGACTCTCTCTTTTAAATTTCAAGTCCTCCATCAAATTGATGGTTTGAAAATTTGAATAACCTTCATCATTAACATGCATATTTTAAAACAATCAATTTTTATGGTTAAATAAAAGAAATACTTGTAAATATCCCTTAATTTTAACCTTTTTAATTGATAAATTGTTACTTTATAAATTATTTAACTACATTATATTGTGAGTGGAATTCCCCACACATTATTATATAATTTCATGATTTTCCAAGAGATTACATTTGATGATATTTTTCATTTCTCTATCATAATTGTATCAAGATTAAATAATACACGTAAACATTTTTCAATATAAAGTAGGAATTTTTATTATAAATAAATTTAAAGTAACTTTTATAGTTTGTTTTATAATAATATTTTTATAATTTATCTTTTTAAATTAGAGAATAATTAATAGGAATTTTAAGAAAGTAACATAAAACTCATAATTGTATCAAGATGTAAACATTTTATATTCTTCATTTATCTACCATAATTGTATCAAGATTAAATAATAGATGTAAACAATTTTCAACATAAAGTAGGAATTTTTATTATAAATAATTTTAAAGTAATTTTTATAGTTTGTTTTATAATAATATTTTTATAATTTATCTTTTTAAATTAGAGAATAATTAATAGGAATTTTTTAATATATAATTTCATGATTTTCCAAGATATTATCTTTGATAATATTTTTTTATTTCTCTATCATAATTGTATCAAGATGTAAATATTTTATATTATTCATTTCTCTATCATAATTGTATCAAGTTTAAATAATAGATGTAAACATTTTTCAATATAAAGTAGGAATTTTTATTATAAATAAATTTAAAGTAACTTTTATAGTTTGTTTTATAATAATATTTTTATAATTTATTATTTTAAATTATGTTAGCCTCACTCTCACATTAAAAACAATTCTATGTCCAAATAATTAAATTAATTAAAATCATGAAAGTTAGGATTTAATCCTACTTTTCTAGATTGAGTTTGTTCCTCATGGTTAGGACTCAGTTTAGGCTTAGTTGGTTGAGAGATTCTCTCCAACTAGTTAGGCTCCTAGATTAGTGTGTTGTTGAGATATTTTCTCAACCATAGTGTCCAACATAGACGTACTATCTTGAGACCAACTTCCTCATGTATTTATTTGTACTATTATCATTCTTTGTACATTGGATTGATTAATAATGAGAATGTGAGGAATGTTGTAAGGTTGAGGCCTTTTCCACCATGTCTGATTTTTCTATATGTCTGATATTTATTTTATGAATGTGAGTTCATCATTGGTCTAGTTTTCTTCACGTCGTATCAGAGCCAAGTTAAAACTATTGTTGCATATCTTTGTGAGTATGCCCTGAACAAAGAGATTAGAACAACTGTGAACCCTGTAGGAATAAGCATCGAGATTTTCCATTTGTGTGATTGGTCAGAAGTGTTGAAATATATGCTGCGTTGATATCTGTTGATTGAACCCTAGCCTGTGACATTATTTTTGGTACAAGAGAAATTGGAGAGACTGGCCATGTTACGTATCAAATTAATATGAAAAGACAAATTATTGTTGAACGTTGTTTGTGATGGAAGGATTAATGGACATTTTGTATAGAGATGCATAGTTGTAGTGCAGAAAGCGCACTAATTACTCACAGAGTGTGCATATGAAGAACCAGATTTGTGTAGGAAGAGAACATCGACGTAAAGGAAACCTTCCTGTGGAGAGATTGTGCCAAGAAGAATTGTCCATTGAGGGAGAAATGGGCCCAGAAAGTAGGCATATCAGTTTACAACCCAGGTCATATAGCATTTGCAAGCCGCAGCAAATTTTTTAAGTGTGATTTCATGAGATGGGTTCATCCTCCCAATTCCAAGAAGCAAAAAAGAAGAGGGCGCATTTCTGATTCTACTTCTTTCAACCAGTTGAGAACTCAATCGCCAATGTGCTTTGCCATGAGCATTTTCAGAACACACGGCATCCATACAATCAAGTCACTTGTTACGGATGCTTGTGACATATCAATTGCTGAAGAAGAATTTGCGATGAGCAAGATTTTATAAGAGCTGGTGGAACTGAGCTTGAATATGCACAAATGCAGGCAACAAAAGCACTGGATCAGCCCAAGATTACAGATAAGGTTTGTGATTGTTACCATATTGCTTCACTAAGAAAATCCTGTTTGTAATGCCAACTCTCAGACTTCAGCCACTATTGGATATATTATTCCTCTCAATTGAAGGGCAACCAATGGAATCCTCTGTGTATTGGATTCTGCAAAGCTTTGAAACAAGTACCAAATCATGTTGAACTAGAGTCAGATATAGAAGTTGCTTCAAAAGTGGCTCAGAACTTGTACAGGATTGGTCACTATGTCAAGGATAGTTTGGATGATATATTGTATCCATACCGTCGACGACCTAAATAGTTAGCTTTCTGTCTTTGGCCCATTTTCTTTCTTGTATTATGCTTCTGTAGAAGTTTTAAGTGGCCTCTGTTCTCTACAGATACCACTAATTTTGGAGAAGACTGGATAAGTGTTTGTTCAATCTTTATTAAGTTTCAAGTTCATGCCTGTAGATTGCAGATGTAAAAATTGTTTACAAAGTTCTACTACCATCTTTGTTCAGAGTAACTCGACAGACTTATAAAGCTCCTGAAGATGCAGAATAAGGCTTTTGGAAGAATAAGGTGGATTATAAAAATATTTTTTCAAAGATTTGTAATGGAGTGATAAGTTGCATATTTTGTATGGGAGCAATAAGAAGATATTTTGGGAGAGATAAGGAGTGGATATATTAATTTTTATTTTTGGGAGTAATAAGGGTGAAGATTGGGATTAATTTTCTAATAAGGTTGATGTACTCCCATATTTAAATAAAAACATATCTTTTTGGTGGTGATTGTGTCCTAGCTCTGCCCGAAATTGAATAAGGGGATCTTAGGTACACCATCTGTATGTTTGTGATGGCGCATGATTCTTGATATTGTTTTTGTTTTCTATCTAGTTTTGACACTAACCTTCATGTAGTATATTTCTAATATGGTACACATGTAGCATACAACACATGAACAACTTGCATGCACATAATCAATTCCATTCAAGCTTATGTAATCAAGCAAACTACAAGCAATCAAGAAGCACCAATACATAATCAAGTTGTCAACGACATTTCTACATACACATCAAGCTGTCATTTGCATCAACAATTTTTGCAGCAATTCAATAACAATTTTTTGGCAATTGCAGTTGCACCATTTTTTAATAAGCTCAATACAAAGCTGTAACTTGCAAATCATAATTTGTAAGTTGGACTATAATCAAAGTCAAATTAAGTTGAATTGTAAGGGTGCATTCTCGGTTGAAACCGACACCCACACTTTGAATTGATAGGGAATTAATTAAACCAAGTGAATCCATTGTTTTTTATCTGAGTCAATCACATCATTGTAAGCATTTCTCTTGGGTACATTTTCAATAGTATTCAACACCCTTCTTTTGATCAATCAAGAGTGTGAGTTCAAGCAAGTGAAAAACTCACAAACATCGTGCGAGCCTAAAACTGATTGAAGCAAACATCAAGCAAGCGAGTTCTAAAAATCCAACAAGTATTGAAGCAAGCGAGCGTGAGTTCCAACAAGTTCACATGGCGAAAAGCATTCAGTTGTTAAAGATTCTTAACAATTTGATCCTCTCAATTGTTGAAGATACGGTAAAAATCAACAAAGTAACTCTTGTTGATATTTCAATGAATCTACAACAAGCACATGAAACAATTGAGTTCCTTCCATTGGAGTTGCAACTTCAAAGAGATGAGTTGCAACAAAAGGGTGATGTTTCCAAGTCTTTCATCTGTACAGATGAAGATAAAGATGTTGATTCCAAGCCACTGATCCAACCAACTTCAAGTGTCGAAGTGGTCCATGATCAAATTCAACTTTCTTCCAAACCAATCATCAAGCCATGGGAAGAACTTCAAAGTAACAAAATCGACGAGGATTAGGATATGACAAAGATGAAAATAACTTGCATATCCAAAATTATTCTAAGCCGATCAAGTTCATCAGTGCAGGATTTCTTGATCCAATACCATCAACAAGCCATGAGAAAGTTGATGACAAATAGAAATACACACAAACTGAAGTTGCAGTCAAACCACAATGCCTTCATTGTCAAAGAACCGATCATCTTGAAGATCAGTGTTTTGATCTCCATCTTTGTCACCATTGTGGCAAATCAAATCATGCATCAACACAATGTAGAAAACAACAACATTCAAGCAGATTGAAGATTGATTATTCATGGATTGATCCCTGGGAATGGTCATCCAGGGTTAGGCGATTGTATAAGTTTTACAATTGAATTCACTCACACATAATGCAACCAACAGTAAAAATGAATATGGTGCTCTCGTGCAATTGAACGGGGGAGTACACCAGTGAAACACTCCTAAACCTGAAGGGGGCGAGTTCAGAAATAATTTGAAGAAAATTGTCTCTCCTTTCAGCTGACAAAGGGGGGAAAATGTCAATGAAATTGACAGTGGTTGTCAGATTGAAAGTCTCGACAACATTAGTGAAGCAGCCAGTGGGCATTTTCAGTGGTTGTCAGATTAAAACTCTCAACAACATCAACGAAGTAGCCAGTGGGAATTTTCAGTGGTTGTCAGACTGAAAGTCTCAACAACATCAACAAAGAAGCCAGTGGGCATTTTCATTAGCGAGTGAGCATCAAAAAAATTCGCCAGTGGGCAATCAACAACAAAGTCAGTCGTGAGCAGTTTTTCAAACACAACAAAAGAAATAGTGAGTTGTTTTTCAACGTCATTAGCCAGTGGGTGTTCTCAATATTTTGTCAGTGGACAAAGGATGTTGATTGCAAGCAAAGGACAGATGGATCCTTTTGCAGCTTGGCATGTGATGGAGTTGTCAAGCGACATTCAGAGATGAATCAGACATGCAACTAATTCATGTTCTCTTCAGATTTGAGTTCTTTTAGCATCCAGCTTTGGCGGTTTTTCAGGAAAATGTTTTTGAGGATCAACAGTTTTAGCATGAGAACTTGGAAGATGGTTCCTGGTTCTTAATTTGGACTTATCATTGAGGGGGGGAATGTTAACCTCACTCTCACATTAAAAACAATTTTAAGTCCAAATAATTAAATTAATTAAAATCATGAAAGTTAGGATTTAATCCTACCTTTCTAGATTGAGTTTGTTCCTCATGGTTAGGAGTCAGTTTAGGCTTAGTTGGTTGAGAGATTCTCTCCAACTAGTTAGGTTCCTAGATTAGTGTGTTGTTGAGATATTTTTTCAACCATAGTGTCGAAGATAGATGTACTATCTTGAGACCAACTTCCTCATGTATTTATTTGTACTATTATCATTCTTTGTACATTGGATTGATTAATAATGAGAATGTGAGGAATGTTGTAAGGCTGAGGCCTTTTCCACCATGTCTTGCTTTTGTATGTCTGATATTTATTTTATGAATGTGAGTTTATTATTGGTTTAGTTTTCTTCAAATTAGAGAATAGTTAATAGGAATTTTTTATTATATAATTTCATGATTTTCCAAGATATTGACTTTGACGATATTTTTCATTTCTCCATAATTGTATCAAGTTGTAAACATTTTGTATTATTCATTTCTCTACCATAATTGTATCAAGGTTAAATAATAGATGTAAACATTTTTCAATGTAAAGTAGGAATTTTTATTATAAATAAATTTAAAGTAACTTGTATAGTTTGTTTTATAATAATATTTTTATAATTTATCTTTTTAAATCAGAGAATAATTAATAGGAATTTTAAGAAAGTAACTTGAAACTTAAAAAACAATTATATATATAAAAATTAAACTAAGAATTTAAACCCAGATTAAAATATTTATTATAATTAAATCTAAAAAATAAAATTAAAAAGTGAGTAGTTTTTCAATACAATTTTTTGAAAAGTTTTCCTGTTTATTTTCCGATCTAATTTGTATAGAAATTGAGAGGGTTTCATTGAAATCATAAGTTTGATGAATTCACAATCGAACTACCACAAGGGGTTTTGGGCGGTGTTGAATCCATATATGTAGTCAAAAAACAAGTTTAAATAACACAAATCAAGATTTGACCACAATTTTTTTTGCGATTCTAGCCAGAAATATGTAGTAAAGTCCAAAAAATCGCACTTAAGGACTACACCATTAAAAAGATTCAAACTAATAAAAAAATTAATAAAAAATCCATATATGTAGTCAAAAAATGAGTTTAAATAACACAAATCAAGATTTGACCACAAATTTTTTCACGAGATTCTAGCGAGAAATATGTAGGAAAGTCCAAAAAATCGCTTAAAAAGATTCAAACTAATAAAAAATAAAAAATAATTGTGTGAAGAGGCTCTCTCTAGCCTAATGTGGTGGAGATGACTTATATTAAATAAAATAAAATTAAAATTAAATGATTTTTCCTATGATATTTTTCTTTAATGTAACCCATTTAAAGGCTAATAACTCTCTCTAGCCTGGTGTGGTGGAGATGACGTATGTTAAATAAAATAAAAATTAAATTAAATGGTTTTTCCCATGGTATTTTTCTCTAATGTAACCATTTAAAGGCTAATAATTAAACAAATGTAAATCCATCTGAGCTTTAAATCTACAAAGCGCCCCGAGAGGGATCAAATAAAATAAAATTAAAATTAAAAAAAGAAGAAGAAAGTAATAATTATAATTATCAATAAAATATTTAAATTCGATAAAATTACATAAAACCAAAAATAAAATAAAACAAAATAACATAAAATTAATGATTATATTATAATTATAATCACAATTAACAATTAAATCAACCTAGATCCATGATCTATCAAGCACAAAGAGTGACCAAATTTCTTTTCACTCAAAAAGACGTTTGCATCTTAAGAGATTTGACCCCTCCAGACACTTAGATTGGTAGATCCAGAATTAAGATGGATCATTTTATAAAAATAAAATATAAAAAAGTAATTCAATATTTAATTTCATCAAACAATAATAATCACTATCATAATTTATAATTCATAAACTAATAAAGTCATGAAATCAACCTCCTTCGATCTTAACTTTGGATGTATCAAGGGCATAGAGGAATCAAATCCCTTTAAGTGTAAACATTTTCTCAAGTTTTGTACTAAAAAAATGAGTTTTCACCCCGAGAGATTTGATCCCTCTTGTCATTTAATAGCTCTGAAGTTAAGATGGTTCTAGACTAGTTGTAATATGCCAAGGAATGTGAGTGGTGATGGCTCACTTGGCCAAGTTTTGATGAAATGTTCTAATACAATTTTATTAATTGGGGTTTTCCCAAAATTGGGGGTTTCCCAAAATTGGGGGTTTCCCAAGATAAACATTGTGGCCATTTTGTTTATGTTTCATGGTTGTTTTTAGTTTATTGTTAATTCTCTTATTAATTTTTATTATATGTTAGGTTGAGCAACAAAAGCATAACTTGCAAATAAATTTTAATTGCAGAAAATAATGGCAAATAAATAAGATGGTGGAATAATCAAACACAAAAACTGACACAATGTTTTATGTGGTAAAACCCTCCTTGCAAGGGAAAATTCCATGGGGCAATGATAATTGATATTCTTACAGTCATGTCTATTACATTGTATTTTCATCTTACATTTGATTTTTTTTTTGGGTGGGTGACCCTTGGTTCCACGGTATATTTTTTTTTGGGTTGGTGACCCTTGGTTTTAAGGTATAATTTTTTTTGGGTTGGTTACCCTTGCTTTCAGGGTATAAATTTGAGGGGCGTTTTTACTCATCAAGTAAATGATTTTATGACATATTTATTTTAAATCGTACATTGCATATTATTTGAATTTTACTTTTATTAATAGTTTAAATATTTTAGAATTTAGATTTCTGTGATCCATAATAATTTTAACAATAGGTCAAAATCACATAAGAGATATTCTCATTGACGCATTTGGAACCAACTAGTGTGGTTTATCTTGAGGACAAGATGAGGAACCGGATCTAGGCGTTGTAATAAATAGATGTAGAGAGCTACTAACTAGCCATTAGGGAGTAACAACTAGTTTGGCGTTGTAATAAATAGATGTAGAGAGCTACTAATTAGCCATTAGGGAGTAACAACTAGTTTCACTGAAGGCAGAAATTAAAAAATAGGTTTTGAAAAAGAAGAGTAAGGGAATTTATTGAATTAAACTCTTATTAAATTTTTTATGAAATAATATTAGTTGGGATTCTAATAAAATAATATAATAAACTAAGCACTTAAAAAAAATAAAAATAAAATAAAAATAAAAATAAAAATAAAAAATATAATTTTTTATTTTTATCCTCTTATACCCTCATTATTATATATTATTATATATAATATCTCCATAATTATTAATATTAATAGGTTTAGGCCTCAATATTATTAATGTTATTTTTAAAAATAATTAGTAATAATATTAAATAGTAAAATAAAAATATTAAAAATAATAATAATAATAATAATAATAATAATAAATAACTAAATAAATAAATAAATTTTGTTTATCCCTTTATAACCTTATTATTATATATAATATCTCCATGACTGTTAATATTAATAATATCCTCATAACTAATAATATTAATAGGTTTAGGCCTACATATTAACTAATAATTAGAATATTAAAAAAATGTGATTAGGAAGAAAGATCAGGAATCCAGCATGTGTTGATACTCCAGCCATCATCCCTATTCAAATTAACAAGCCTCTTTTCAATCTTTAAGGCCTCCCTAAATTTAGGATGATCAAAATGGTCAATCCTCCCTTTTCTTGACGTTCTTATCTTTAAGAAGGATGATGGTTCTTTCTCTCATCAAGTTTTTCAGAAGAAAATTCACACGGAGCAATATCTCCATGCCAGTTCCCACCATTTTCTTGCACAAAAGCTAGGCGTGTTCAACACCTTAGCCACCTGGGCATTACAAGTTTCTGACAAAAATCACCTTGAAGATGAGAAAACCCACCTCCTAAAAGTTTTTATTAGGAATGGTTATAGTAGGTCCCAAGGTCTTAGGGCTTTTCAAAATGCTCAAAAAGGTCGTAAGAATAAGATTGATCCCAAGGATTGGTCTTCTGGAGTTCATCTTCCTTTTATTCAGGGGACCACTGATAAAATTGCTAGGATCTTGAAGAATCATAAGATTCATTCTTCTTTTAGGCCCCTTAACACTATTTGGAGTTCACTTCGGTCTGTTAAGGACCCTGTTAACCCCAAGGATGGGAAAGGTGTTTACATCATTCCCTGTGCATGTGGAACTCCTTATATTGGTGAGATCGATCAATCAATAAACCAAAGGATCTGTGAACATGTTGTTGACATCAAGCATTGAAGATCTCGCTGCTCTGCTTTGGCCGAACATGCAGAGAAAACCGACCATCACATCTGCATTGAAGACGCTAGTGTCATTGCTAGCATTGACCATTTTCATCATCGTAAATTTAGGGATGCCTTAGAGATTGAAAAGAGACGTGTTAATTTAAATAGGGATGATGACTAGAGTATCAAGTGATGTTGGATTCCCGCTTTTTCTTCCTAATCACATTTTTTTTTTAATATTCTAATTATTACTTAATATCTAGGCCCAAACCTATTAATATTATTAATTATGAAGATATTATTTATATTAATAGTCATAAAAACATTATATATAATAATGTATAATAATAAGGTTATAAGGGATAAAAAAAAAATCTATTTATTTATTTAATTATTATTTCTTTTACATTATGATTTTTTTTTATTTTATTTTTTTATTTTTACTATTTAATATTATTACTAATTATTTTTAAAAATAATATTTAGGCCTAAACCTATTAATATTGATAATTATGAAGATATTATATATATAATATATATATATCTATATATATATATATATATATATATATATATATATATATATATATATATATAAACTGCTTGGTTTATTATATTATTTTATTAGAATCCCAATTAATATTATTTCATAATTTTTTTTAATAAGAGTTTATTTCAATAAATTTCCTCGCTCTTTTTTTCCAAAACCTAATTTCTAATTTCTGCCTTTAGTCAAACTAGTTGTTACTCCCTAAGGGGTAGTGAACAACTATCTACATCTATTTACTAGATCTGGTTCCTCATCTTGTCCTGAAGATGAACCACACTGGCGTTACTGGATATGGTTCCTCATCTTGTCTTGAAGATGAACCATAGTGGTGAGTAACGACTAGTTAGCAGCTCTCTACATCTATTTACTAGATCTCTGGTTCCTCATCTTGTCAAGATGAACCAGCTAGTTGTCCTGAAGATGAACCACACTAGCTGGTTGTCGACGAGAATATTTCTTATGTGATTTTTACCAAAGATGTTGTTAAAGTTTAAATATTATGTAATATGTATTTTTGTTATTTTTTTTGGAAATATAAAAATAAATTTTTTTATTTAAATTTCCTGTTTTAATCAAATTATTATTATTATTATTTTTTTCTATATTCTGGCTTGATCATAAAATAACCTTCAACCAAATAATAATTTTTTTTTTTGCTAAGTAAGATTAATCTATTATTTACAAAAAGAGAATACTGTTACATCATTTGGGTCCTGATAATCATCGTGCCTAAGAGATAGGCCGAATGAGCATGTCTAGTCCAAAACTGTAAGATGAGAGAAGATATCCCGCGCAGGGGAATCAGGAAGAAACATTTGGGACTTGACTATAGAATCGACACATGAACATACCACTGATACATGCACATATCACTGGAACATGAAACATGACAGTAGATCCGACACAAGAACAAACACATATAATCAGACAAACAGAGCCAAAACTGAATCTTGTCCAGATGACCAAAAAACTGAAGAGGATTTGAGACATGGGATTAAACATCAGGGGGCTCTTCAACAATCCTGCAGCCACCTTCGTCAATTTCCGTCCCTTCCGTCTGAGCTGGATCAGTTGAAATAGTATTGACAGCGCTGGCAGGCTGTGATATCCCGTAGTGCATTGCAGGAGAAGGCCCAGGGGAGTGAGGCAGAGTGATACCAGGCTCGCCTTCATCTTGGGTATCTTCCAGGAAAAGCACAGAGACATGAGCAGTAATTCGGGGTCGACTGAGAGCACAATTAAAAGTGAAAGTAGCAGAGCCAAAGGACGGCGAGCCGGTAGAACCTGGAGAGCTTGGATTGATAAATTGACCCGGTCTCATGACGTTTTCAGATCTCAGAGGGTCTGGAACCTGCTCCTTGGAACCCGGCCCAACAGAAGGGCGAGAAGGGTTGCCATGGCCGGAGCCCCTACGGCTTAACAAACGCTGGCGGGGTCTCGTCATAACTATCCAGAAATTGCAGACAACAAGATGAAAATAATCAACCACAGGCGGAAATCCACAAGTTACATTGAGAGTATTACCTGCAGCCGAAGGAAGATTAGGCACAACAGTGGGGATTCTGCTACCATCAAAGAGCTGTCTGCTACCGCCCTGATTAACAGCCTACGATCCCGGGTAACCTTTACTATCAGCCAGATTAAATCCGCAAACACCACCGCGGCAGCCTCCTTCAGCTGCAAAAGAGTCCTTCTCCCCAACCATAATCCGAAAACATCAGACAGAGCCAGACCCACCCAAGACCTTTGCGGAACCAAAACCCAGAATGATTCTGAATATCATGAGGCATAGTAGCATTTCTTTTTTTTTGTAAGTCAGATAGATATATTATGAAACAAAATATTGTACAAAAAATCTGCAGAGGCAGATCGAGACCTGATGAAGACAGATCAAAAGACACCAGACACCAGCCCTAAGACAACCAGAAACTATGAAATTTCAGAAGCAAACCGCACACCGCGCAGGGTGGCCTTAAGCTTTTAACTTCTACGCATGTTTTTAACAAAAAAACTTCTTAAATTGCATCTCTGTAACTGGAAAACTATCAGGGTGAGACAGAATTACATATCAAGACCTCATACAGACACCAGACAAAAGCCATAACGGCCTACAGTAACAGACAACAGACAAAGCCAGCGAGATGGCACAGACATGATAGAAGACAAGGCCGAAGAGAAGACACCAACAAACCCGAATCACTGCGGGGGCATTCCATATCTGCTTGCAATGTCCAGACCTTGTTCCAGGACATGCCTGTCCACTCTTTCCAGCAGGGATCGGTAGTTGTTAAGTTCCTTCGGCGGAGCTTGCTGCTTGCTGTCAGAGCTCGGTGGATCCGGACATATGGTCTTCCGGAGAATTTGGATAAGCAGAGTTAATTTCTTATTGACCGTTTCCGCCTTATCATACACAGCTGAAATTTTATCATCCAACGCTCCGCAAATCTCCAGCATACTATTTAGTTGGGCTTCAGATATATGGTTTTCCCCTTGGGACTTCTGGTTCCCAGCTTCCATGGAATCCAGAGCTTTCGCCAAAAGGGTCTTGACCCGCCAGCTTTCTACCTGTGTGCGCACAAATTGGGTGGCCCGCTTGGACGCAGTACGAGGGTCGGTCAGCCAATCTACTTCCCTAGCAATTTCCTCCTCATTGCGCGGCTGTTCCTCCACCTTTACCGCAGCCTCCATCTCCTCAATTCTTCGTTTATTTCTTGTAGTTGTTCGAGTTTCATAAGCACTCCTTGCAGCGCGGAGCTCCTGGTTTGCGCTTATGCTCCGGCAATTCCCAGTATCCATAACTCTCCTTTTACCCGTTGCTTGAATCTCAGCTCGGACTCGAGAACAATTGCAACCCACAGTGATGCTTTTAGATGTCGTGAATGAAACGTTGTTCCAGCAGTTAGTTAAATAGCTCTTCTTCATAAGGCTTCCTACGCTGTTCCTCGCCTCCCGAAACATCGTGGGAGTACTGCTATCATAGTTCCTATGGGTGGTCGTAAAAGCTACGTAATGGCGCCTGCTATACAAATAAATGTTGCTCATGCCTTGATGAGTAAACTTGTGCCAAATGTCGATCCTGTCGAGGTGGCATCTGCAGTAGTCCCTTCGGAATGTCCACTTGAAGATGTGCTCTCTGTGCCCCCTTTGATGCCATAAATACATACGCCTGGCCTGTCCTTTCGATTTGTGCCAACCTTCGCTACTCATATCTTCTCCCGAATTTTTCATCATGAGGGGCCGATATAGTCTGCCACTTTCCGGTTAAGCCCGATTTGCATTGCCCACGTCCTCTCTTGCCATCTCTTGGCATCTCTCCTTAAGGTGAGGACAGTCCACTTGCTGCCAACATGTGTCCCATCTCCTGTCTTGATTATCAAGACTATAGTTTGCCAAGTAATCAGCAAGCCCATTTGCCTTACGCCTGACCGATTGGAAGACTAAACCTTTCATTTCACCGATTAATTTCGCAATGTTCTCTGTCACCTTGGCGAGCCTCCAGTGTCTCGTGGCTTTGCATGCCTGAGTGCCTCCTTGAATTCTCTTTGCGACCGAGATAACCAAGGAAGAGTCGCCTTCTACCACTGCATTGCCTGTCGGTAGATTCCTTAGAATTTTCAATCCTTGTTCTAACGCCGCGAACTCCATCTCATTGTTCGTGCCTTCCCCCAACTCTCTGCAGTAAATATGCACAATTTCTCCATTCTGGTCTCTGATAACACCTCCAATGCCAGCTTTCCCGGGGTTGCCTCTAGAGGCACCATCAAAATTCAGCTTCAAACCTCCCGCTGGCGGACAAGTCCATCTATCAGCCTCCGAGTTTGGTTGTTGCTGGTGTCTCGGCGCTGCGAAGCTGTGGTTGATTTCCAGTTGAAAGCACTTCAAGATTTGTAAGTCTCGATCCGAAGGCTTTTCGTTGGGATCTGTCTTGCACTTTGTCTGAATCAATTCTTTAATATTTGTAAGAATGGTTGCTTTTGAATGCTCAATGCTCCTGTTTTCATCCTGAAATACCCTCCTATTGCGCTCTTTCCATATTGTCCACAGTACAAAGCCTGGCATGGCTTTCCATATGTTATTGACTCTCTGGTTTTTGGAAAAATTGATTTTCCAGTTTAAAATCGTGTTTTGGATGGACTCTCGGTCTCGGTCTGATTTCCGCATGATTCCCTCCATCCAGTTCCATAGATGGTTTGCCCAGTCACACGAATTAAATAGGTGGTTTATGGTTTCTTCTTCACCTGAACACATCGGGCATCTGGAAGGCCCTGCGAACCCTTTCCTTCGTAGCTTGTCCCATGTCAGGGTTTTGTTCCGCATTAGTAGCCATAAAAAGGTCTTAATTTTCGGCCAAAATAAGCTGTCCCACACTTTGTTGCACCAGGGCGTTGCTTCCTCCTGTTCTGCCTTTACTAACAGTTCCCTCGCCTCTTTCAAAGAGAAATTCCCATTACCTGTCATACCCCATCTGAGCTGATCCTCTTCCTCTGTTTTCCTTATCCTTCTCTTACGAATCTGACTGTTGAGTTGTTTTATGCTTTCATCTCCCTCAATGTTGTTATCAGCGGTTAGGTATGTCCATTCTCTCCAGTTTGCATCTCTGCTGCTCAAGTCCCAGTAATGGCAGACTCTGCTTCTGCCTTCAAGCTGGCTGAACTGTTTGAGATGTGCTAACTCTGGGGTTTCTAGTTTGGGGAATTGGTGCCATGCATCTTCCCAAAACAGGGCAAGCCTGCCATTGCGTATTTCCCAAAAGCTATTTTCCTGTACTAGGCTGCGGTTGTGTCTTGCAAGATTCCAAATGGGCGAGCCCTCTGGAGCCTCCTGCAATCTTATGAGATCCTGATGATTGAAATTGGGGAGGTACTTGTGTTTCCAATGTCTGGCCCATGGTAGATTGGGCTCTTTAATCCATCGCCACCATAGCTTTGCTCCACAGGCTGTGTTGGTTACCTCCGGGTCCACAAGATTTAGTCCCCCCAAGTATTTCGGCTTGCATAATTTGCTCCAGGCTACTAACGCCCATTTTCTCTTGTCCCCACTCCCGCTCCATAAAAAGGATCTCTGTATCGCTCTGATTTGATGAAGAATCCCTTTGGGGGCTGGTAGCATGGATAATAAATACTGCGGAATGGAATATAACACTGCCTTTGTAAGGATTAATCTTCCTGCAAAGTTCAACGCCCTGTGTGTCCAGTGTTTGCATCTGTTTTCCATATTGGCTATGATCTTTTCCCAGTGCACTTTCTGCCATGGTCTCAGAGTAAGGGGAGCTCCTAAATATCTCGAAGGTAAACTGCCTATTCGGAAGCCTAGAAGATGAGAGAGGTGAGCTTGAATAGCACGATGAGTGTTGAAAAAGAAGATCGTAGATTTGGAGAAGTTGATTTCCATCCCTGAGGCTCTGCTAAAGAGATCTAAGATGTCCTTGAATGCCAAGGCCTCTTTCACTGTGGGGCTGCCATGTAACATAGTGTCGTCCACGAACTGTTGATGAGTAGTAGCAGGGATAGTTGGGATTGGTTGAAGACCTTTAATTGCCCCTTCAGCTTTCTTCTTGGCTATAGTTCTGCTGAGACCCTCCATGAGGATAACGAATAGGAAAGGGGATAAAGGATCGCCCTGTCTTATTCCTCGCGAAGGTGAGAATGGTTCAGATGGGGCCCCATTGACTAAGATCGAGAACCTCGCAGATTTGATGAGGGCCAAAACCCAGTTAACCCAATGCCTGTTGAAACCAAAAGCATTCAAAATTGCTTCGAGGTATTTCCAGCTCACTTTGTCATAAGCTTTTGATAAATCCAGTTGCATTAGCATCCCTGCTTTTTTCCCCGAATGTAGAGTGTGGATCATCTCTTGAGCAAGGATAATGTTGTCTAATATTTGCCTTCCCTCTACATAACCCGATTGCTCTTCCGAGATGATCCCCGGGAGAATGGGCTTCAGCCTATTGGCAATGACTTTTGAAATTATTTTATATATAACATTACAAAGAGCAATAGGTCTGAACTTTTCAGGTGTATTAGCTTCCTCGACCTTTGGAATTAGTGCTATGAAGGTCGAATTAATGGATTTGAGAATGGTTCCAGAATGCCTGGAGTCCTCTACGACCTCCCAGATATCCTGCTTCACAATGTTCCAGCAGGCCTTGTAAAAATTGATTGTGAACCCGTCCGGCCCAGGGGCTTTATCGTTTGGCATGCTTCTTACAGCTTCCTCTACCTCTTCCAAAGTGATTTCCCTATTCAGGGCCCAGTTTTGCTCAGAGGTTACAACTTTAGGAATGGCTTTTAGAAGTTCCCTAATGGCTTCTCCTCTGTTTGACTGCGGTTCCTGTGCTATGGATCTGAAGTGAGCTGTGAGCAACTCTGATATGTCATGGTGGTTCTTAACTGACTCCCCGTTTTCATTTCTCATCTCAAGAATTTTGTTTGAACTTCTGTAATCTAGAGCAGATCTGTGAAAAAATTTAGTATTCTGCTCTCCCTCCTTTAGCCACTGAATCCTTGATTTTTGCCTCCATAAGATTTCCTCTTGCCTACATCGACTGTGCCACTGTTGAGTTAGAGTCTTTTCCTGTTCGATGGAATCCTCACTGCTTTGTCCTGTTGCCCATTCTCTGTGAATTTGTTCCAGCTGATTTTCTATAGAGATTTTTTCCTTGAAAATGTCCCCAAAAACTGTTCTATTCCACTCTTTTATCTTATCCTTTGTGAGTCTTAATTTCTTCTGCAAATTAAACATCTTAGAACCTTTGCCCTCCCAAGGTTCTGACCACCATTTTTCAACCATCTGAAGGAAGTTAGGATCCGCCATCACCTTTAGGTACTCGACCATAAGGGAGAGGAGAGGGAGAGGATGCGTAAGCAGGCTTGACCATAGGGCCGGAGTAAGGTCTGTAGAATCTTTCCCGCTAGGTCCCTTTCTCTTTCTTCCTTACTTCCTTTAGATTCTCCTTTTCAAGGATCCAACCAAATTTTTTCAAATCTAAAGGGTTTATTCCTTGGTGTGCCATGAACATCCTCTATAAGCGATATTGGCCAGTGGTCCGACCCTCCACTGGGCAGGATATCTGACTCTACAAGGATACCCTCCCTTATGATGCTCTCGGAAACCAAAAACCTATCCAAGCGAGAGGCTATCATTCTATTCCCCCCTCTTCTATTGTTCCAAGTGAAATTGCCACACTTGGTATGAATGTTAACTAATTTAGCATTCTCAATGAAACTAATGAAGTGCTCCGCATCCCTATTGAGTTTCCTTAGACCCCCTTTTTTCTCTAGAAGGGTTGTTATCATATTGAAATCACCCCCCACAATGCATTTAGACACTGGGTGCCTGCTAATAAGCCTATTTAAAGAGTTCAGGAAATTGATTTTATCCTCTATCTTCTGAGGTCCTTATACATTTACACATAAATAAGATGCAGAGTTACCTGTGGGTTGAACTTCCACAGCGATGAAGTTCTTGTTCGCTTCTGCAGATACTATTTGAAGCGCTCTTGTGTCCCACAGGGTTGCCAGTCCTCCCTCTCTACCCTGACTTTCAACTTCTAGATAGTTCATATGCCTACCTATCTTCTTGGTTAACCTTGACATGTTAGATCCATTGCATTTTGTTTCTTGTAAGAACATAATTTCCGGTCTATATTTCTGGAATTTGCGGTTCAGCATTCTGTGCTTTGCTTGGCTATTCAGCCCTCTTCCATTCCAAGATATGATCTTCATGATAAACTTAAGGGGTTATTGAAAGGATGAGAAGGCGCTGAGAGCCTTCATTTTTCCTGAGTTAATCATTATCATACCGAGCTCCTGCAGAACTTCATTGCTTGTCTTTCTGCCCCTTTTCTTCTTTTGCCTTGAGCTTGAAGAGTTCCAAAGAAGACTCTTCGGGTGGAGACTATTACCCCTTGCTATGCCTAACTTCCTATGTTGTCTTTCTAGAGTTGCTTGCTGTCTTGCTGTAAACAGATCACTGATCTTTTTTATTTCTTCTTCTGGTACCGTTTCTATACCTAGATTTTTCCAGTTCTTCGCTATGGCCGGTAGATTCATCCCTTCCCGGGCTAAAACTTCCTCCAACTCCACATCCTCGATTCCTCCATCACTTGTCATCATGTCTGTGTCCTCCTCCGGGTCCTCTGGTAGCTCCCCAGGCATAGTAGCATTTCGCTGCTACCAGAACTCTTAAATAAACGGGCGCCTCTCCCTCGATCTTCACCCGCCATTACTGTGGCTATCAGGGTGGTTGCAGGCGGGTAATCCTCAGTGCGTGCGGAGCCAAACTTCTGTTTAATGCCGAGACCCTTCATTCTATCTGTCTTAACACTTGCCTCGCTTAATGTCCCGTCTTCCCACCCGGTATTCCGTCCGGCGTGCATGCTGGACATGTGCCCTTCACACCTTGCCGTCCTCCATCCCATCGAATTAATGACTATGCAGAGCACCCGCATCCGGGGGTGTAGCTTCTTCTTGCACCATCTGGTTGCATTCCTGTAGTTTGTCATTGTTCGGAATTATGTTTGTTGGTCCTGTGAGTAATGCTAGGTTGCTTTCTACCCCCACATTGGCTAGGAGATCGGCTACTTTGTTGCCATCCCTCTTGACATGACTGAAGAGTATTGCTCTGTTGTTAAGAAGCTCAAGTTCTATTGATTCTAATATGGCTTCCAGTCTCCAGCTCGTAGCAATATTGCTAGCATGTGAGCCATTAAGGAGTTGTTGAACCATATTGATGAGAAGCAAAGAGTCTCCTTCTACCTCCAGGGGAAGGTAATTGTGTGTTATTGCCAGTTGGAGGCCTTGCCATAGGCCCTCCATTTCCGCAGAATTGTTGGTGTCCCAACCAATATTCCCAAAGTAGATCAGTTGAGGCTTCCCTGCATGATTTCTAAATATTCCTCCATATCCTGCCTTTCCAGGGTTGCCCTTGGAGGCTCCATCAAAGTTGAGCTTGATTGAGTGTCTAGAGGAGCAATCCAAGATTCTTTTTTTGTATTGTTGGTTCTTGAGGGAGCATTGTTTAGAGAGGCATTAGGGAGTTGTATATTCCAGTTTTCCATAATAGTTCTCTCCCTGTCGTTTGAGGGGAGGTCCTCCTTAGTCCAGGTGTGTGTTAGCAGAGTTTCTTTGAGGTTTGTGCAGAGTCTGTTCCATATATGATCTAAAGAAGAACTCTGGTCTTTGAAAATGCGTTTGTTCCTTTCTTTCCAAATTCCCCATACGAGCTGTCCTGGGATTATTTTCCATAAATAATTGAGAATTTCACTCTTGTATGGTTTCTTTTGCCATTGACGCAAGGTATCGATGATATTCTCTGCCACTCTGCACCTTCTCTGACATCTGAAACTAACCTTTTCCCACAACTGATTTGCCATAGCGCAAGTGTAGAACAAGTGCTGCAATGTTTCCTCCTGGGCTTTGCAGTTGACACACATTGAGGGTCCATTATAATTTCTTCTCCTTAGCTTATCCCAAGTTAGAATTTTCTGATGCCCCACCAGCCATAGAAAGATTGATATTTTAGGCCAGATTCCTGTATCCCATATTTTTTCCCAGATGAGATCAAGGGGAGACTGGTTGGAGTTGATTAATTTGTAGACTTCTGAAGTTGTAAAGGTTCCTTTTGGCTTGTATCCCCATCGAAGGATGTCTTTGCCTTCTGAATGTCGTATGTGTCGGTTTTGAAGTTCACATTCCAGCCTTTCCTTGAAGGAGCGATCCAAAGTCCTTGGTAACCTGTCACTTGGTATCTATTGCCTGTATCCTTGCTCCTTCTCCTGGGTCCAGTATTGTCTGATAGTTTGCCTCTGTTGCTCCTCCCCTATGCATGATGGAAGAGGGTCGAGGATGTTGCTAAGCTTCAGCATTTGGTTCCAGGCATCCATCCAGAATCATGCTATTTTGTCATTTCTTACTTCCCAGAAGCTGTGTTGTTGTATTAACCTGTAATGTTGCTTGGCCGCATTCCATATGAGCGATCCTTTTACATTGGGAATAAGCCTGATTAGCTCCTTTTGTGGTCTATTATTTGCATACTTGGCTATCTAGATGGTGGCCCATGGTTTGTCTGTGTTGGAGAGCCACTGCCAACAGAGTTTGGCACACATTATCGCATTGCTTTGATTGGGGTCTCGTAGTCCAATGCCTCCCTTTTCTTTGGGCATGCATACAGTTGTCCAGTTTAGCAGGGCCCATTTTTTGTTAGTAGCAGTACTACCCCATAGGAAGTTCCTTTATTCTTTTTATTACCCATTTGGGCGCTGCTAGTATTGAAAACAGGTATAGCGGCATAGCCTGGAGTATAGCCTTTATAAGCACCACCCTGCTAGCAATGTTCAAAGTTCGATGCGTCCAGAGATTGAGACGAGAATCCAGCTTCTCAATTAAGGTGCGCCATGATGAATGTTTGATGGCTGAGTCAATGAGGGGAGCTCCTAGATATTTAGAGGGAAGGGTGTCTATGGGGAAGTCCAGAATACGGGCTATAGCTCGCTGCACCACAGGAGAGGTATGGAAGAAATAGATTTGAGATTTGGCATTATTAACACTGGTGCCTGAGGCTTCAGAGAAGTCATTGAGAAGGGATTTGAAGAGGGAGGCTTCCTGAACTGAAGGGTAGCCAAAGAGCATGTTGTCATCAACAAACTATTGATGGGTTATGGCTGGGGTGCCATGAATGGAAATCCCTTTGAGCTGATGGGAGACGTGCGCAGATTTGATATACCTGCCTAATCCTTCAGCCATTAAAACGAACAGAAAGGGGGAAAGAGGATCGCCCTGCCGGATTCCTCTGGAAGGACTGAAAGGTTTAGAGGGAATGCCATTCACAAGTATGGAGAAGAATGTGGATGATATAAGACTCATGATCCACCGCACCCACGTGGGCGAGAAACCATAAGCATTTAACATTTGTTTCATGTAGGTCCAACTTATTTTATCAAATGCTTTTGAGAGGTTAAGCTTTAGAATCATACCTGCCTGTTTGTGATGCTTGAGGGAATGAATGACTTCATGCGTGAGGATGATTCCATCGAGGATCTGCCTCCCTTCCACATAGCCAGACTGTTCCGGTGATATCAGCAAAGGCAAAAGAGGCTTTAGTCTATTTGCTATTACTTTTGATATAACTTTGTAGATGACGTTGCACAATGCTATAGGGCGGAATTTGTTCGGTGTATTAGAGTTCTCCTCCTTTGGGATGAGCGCAATGAAGGTTGCATTGAGGGAGGGTAAGAGCCAATGAAGAGCCCTGGATTCCTCTACAACTTGCCAGACCTCCTCTGTTAATATTTCCCAGAACTGGTGATAGAAGGTGGTTGAAAAGCCATCTGGTCCTGGTGCTTTGCCTGCTTTGAGTTGGTGCATTGCTGCATCCACTTCCTGAGGGAGAATGGGACGTAAAAGAATCTCATTATGCTCATCTGTAATGATTTTTGGGATTTTTCTTATAATTTTATCGATGGCTGGTTTTCTGTTTGTCTCAGGCTCTCTGTGCACTTGTTTGAAGTGTTGTAGAAATTCCCCCTCCATTTCTTCATGCTTTTCCAGTCTTGCCCCTTCCTAATTCTGTATGAATGAGATGTTATTGTGCATTCGTCGCTGGACAGTGGTTCTATGGAAGAATTTGGTATTCCTTTCCCCCTCTCAACCAAATAATATTATAGATATATATGTTTCATATTATTTTAAAAATTCAAATATAATCAACTCTGTCTAATTGCCAAAGTAATCAATATTTTTGTGTCATTATATATAGTTACAATTTATGTAATTTAAAAGTTTTTACAAATTATATTTACATCATTCTTGTAAAATTTTCAAGTATCTTGGTTAAATTTATTAATTTTAATGTATTTTGAAGAGTAAGGATTGATTTCAACTTTTTAATCTGATAAGTTGGGGTTAAGGATGACCATATAAATAACAAAACAAGTTTGAACTCACTTTTAAATAGGAATTTGGGATGATTCTAACAGGTCAAACAATAATAATATAAGAGTAATAGAGCTCTCCAACAAGCAAGTTAACACCAAAGGAAACCACAAACCAAGTTGAGTTTAGATTCAAGTATGAACTAAATTGAAAGCATCACACCCTTGGTAACCACACATTAAGATTTCCATATCCAACCACAAAATACATTTGTTTTCTAATCAAATTAATAGATAGACCCAAAAGTGAGATCTATCACCATTGTGCCAACACTAAATAAACTACATAAAACCTATGACCCATGGCTATAGACATGTCTTTTGAGTCTTAACCTAAAGCTTTAGGGTATTCAGATTTAGGCTTTAGTGTGTACAATGAAACATTGCATAGTGTGAGTGAAGATGGAGAAGAGATTTTTTCTTATATTGAAATTTCAACATTATTGGGGCATTATGTGCTTATCTTGGAGTATCAAGAAGCAAGATCACTAGGTTTTTATATTATATATATATGCAATTCCAAAAGAAATATTTTTTTTTCACAAGGATCTAGCAATACAATTTCAAGCAAGATTGTTATCTTTTTGTAGTTTAAAATATATTTTTGAATGCATAAATGGATCCAACATCATCAAAAACCTCTGGGGCACTCAATTCTATAGATTAAACATCTTAAACTCAAGTTTTTAAAAATCTCTACCGAATTTTGATTAAAATTAGCCTCAAAAAATGTCATGAAAAATGTCATTTCATCTATAAGTTGGACTCTCTCTTTTAAATTTCAAGTCCTCCATCAAATTGATGGTTTGAAAAATTGAATAACCTTCATCATTAATATGCATATTTTAAAATAATCAATTTTTATGGTTAAATAAAAGAAATACGTGTAAATATCCCTTAATTTTAACCTTGTTAATTGATACATTTTTACTTTATAAATTATTTAACAACATTATATTGTGAGTGGAATTCCCCACAAATTATTATATAATTTCATGATTTTCCAAAAGATTACCTTTGATGATATTTTTCATTTTTCTACCATAATTGTATCAAGATTAAATAATAGATGTAAACATTTTTCAATATAAAGTAGGAATTTTTATTATAAACAAATTTAAAGTAACTTTTATAGTTTGTTTTATAATAATATTTTTATAATTTATCTTTTTAAATTAGAGAATAATTAATAGGAATTTTAAGAAAGTAATGTGAAACTCATAATTGTATCAAGATGTAAACATTTTATATTCTTGATTTATCTACCATAATTGTATCAAGATTAAATAATAGATGTAAACAATTTTCAACATAAAGTAGGAATTTTTATTATAAATAAATTTAAAGTAATTTTTATAGTTTGTTTTATAATAATATTTTTATCTTTTTAAATTAGAGAATAATTAATAGGAATTTTTAATTATATAATTTCATCATTTTCCAAGATATTACCTTTGGTGATATTTTTCATTTCTCTACCATAATTGTATCAAGATGTAAACATTTTATATTATTCATTTCCCTACCATAATTGTATCAAGTTTAATTAATAGATGTAAACATTTTTCAATATAAAGTAAGAACTTTTATTATAAATAAATTTAAAATAACTTTATAATTTGTTTTATAATAATATTTTTAAAATTTATCTTTTTAAATCAGAGAATAATTAATAGGAAATTTTTATTATATAATTTCATGATTTTCCAAGATATTACCTTTGATGATATTTTTCATTTCTCTACCATAATTGTATCAAGATGTAAACATTTTATATTATTCATTTCTCTATCATAATTGTATCAAGCTTAAATAATAGATGTTAACATTTTTCAATATAAAGTAGGAATTTTTATTATAAATAAATTTAAAGTAACTTTTATAGTTTGTTTTATAATAATATTTTTATGATTTATCTTTTTAAATTAGAGAATAATTAATAGGAATTTTTTGTTATATAATTTCATGATTTTCCAAGATATTATTTTGATGATATTTTTCATTTGTCTACCATAATTGTATCAAGATGTAAACATTTTATATTATTCATTTCTCTACCATATTGTATCAAGTTTAAATAATAGATGTAAACATTTTTCTATATAAAGTAGGAATTTTTATTATAAATAAATTTAAAGTAACTTTTATAGTTTGTTTTATAATAATATTTTTATAATTTATATTTTTAAATTAGAGAATAATTAATAGGAATTTTTTATTATATAATTTCATGATTTTCCAAGATATTATCTTTGATGATATTTTTCATTTCTCTACCATAATTGTATCAAGATGTAAACATTTTATATTATTCATTTCTCTACCATAATTGTATCAAATTTAAATAATAGATGTAAACATTTTTCAATACAAAGTAGGAACTTTTATTATAAATAAATTTAAAGTAACCTTTATAGTTTGTTTTATAATAATATTTTTATAAATTATCTTTTTAAATTAGAGAATAATTAATAAGAATTTTTTATTATATAATTTCATGATTTTCCAAGATATTACCTTTGATGATAATTTTCATTTTTCTACCATAATTGTATCAAGTTTAAATAATAGATGTAAACATTTTTCAAAGTAGGAATTTTTATTATAAATAAATTTAAAGTAATGTGTATAGTTTGTTTTATAATAATATTTTTTTTAATTAGAAAATAATTAATAGGAATTTTAAGAAAGTAACGTCAAACTTTTATATATATATATATATATATATAAAACTAAAAATTTCAATCCACATTAAAATATTTATTATAATTAAATCTAAAAAATAAAATTAAAAGTGAGACTTAGTTTTTCAATGCAATTTTTTCAATAGTTTTCCAGTTTATTTTCCGATCTAATTTGTATAGAAAATGAGAGGGTTTCATTGAAATCATAAGTTTGATGAGTTCACAGTAGAACTACCACAAGGGGTTTTAGGGGGTGTTGAATCCATATATGTAGTCAAAAGACGAGTTTAAACAACACAAATCAAGATTTGACAACAAATTTTTTCCCCAGACTGAGAAATATCTAGGAAAGTCCAAAAAATTCCACTTAAGGAATACATTAAAAAGATTCAAACCAATAAAAAGAATTAATAATTAATAAAAGATAACTATGTGAAGAGACTCTCTCTAGCCTAGTGTGGTGGAGATGACTTATATTAAATTAAATTAAATTAAAATTAAATGATTTATCCCATGATATTTTTCTCTAATGTAACTCATTTAAAGGCTAATAACCCTCTCTAGCCTAGTGTGGTGTTAAAAAAAAATAAAAATAAAATTTAAATGGTTTTTCCCATGGTATTTTTCTCTAATGTAACCCATTTAAAGGCTAATAATTAAGCAAGTGTAAATCCATCTTAACTTAAATCAACAAAGACCCCCCTAGAGGGATAAAATAAAATAAAATTTAAATTTAAAAAAAGTAATAATTATAATTATCAATAAAATATTTTAACTCGATAAAATTACATAAAACCAAAAAAAAACAAAAAAAAAAAAAAAACATAAAATTAATGATTATATTATACTTATAATCACAATTAATAATTAAATCAATCTAGATCCATGATCTATCAAGCACAAAGAGTGACCAAATTTCTTTTCACTCTAAAAGTCATTTGCATCTTAAGAGATTTGACCCCTCCAGGCACTTGGTAGATCCATAATTAAGATGGATCATTTTATAAAAATAAAATATTAAAAAGTAATTCAATATTTAATTTCATCAAACAATAATAATCACTATCATAATTTATAATTCATAAATTAATAAAGTCATGAAATCAACCTCCCTCGATCTTAACTCTGGATGTATCAAGGGCCTAGAGGAACCAAATCCCTTTAAGTGCAAACATTTTCTCAAATTTTGTACTAGAAAAATAAGTTTGCACCTCGAGAGATTTGATCCCTCTTGTCATTTGATAGCTCTGTAGTTAAGATGGTTCTAGACTAGTTGTAATATGCCAAGGAATGTGAGTGGTGACTCCTCACTTGGCCGAGTTTTGATGAAATGATCTAATACAGTTTTATTAATTAGGTTTTTCCCAAAGTTTGGGGTTTCCCAAGATAAACATTGTGGCCATTGTGTTTATGTTTCATGGTTGTTTTTAGTTTATTGTTAATTCTCTTATTAATTTTTATTATATGTTAAGTTGAGAAGCAAAAGCATAACTTGCAAATAAATTTTAATTGCAGAAAATAATGGCAAGTAAACAAGATGGTGGAATAATCAAACAAAAACTGACACAATGTTTTATGTGGTAAAACCCTCCTTGCAAGGGAAACATCCATGGGGCAATGATAATCGATATTCTTATTATTCTTTCTTATTGTCTCTATAGGCTTACATGGATAAATAACAACCTATCAAATTTTTTCTAAATTTGTTAAGAGATTTGTCTCTATAGGCTTACATAAGAAACGTTTTACATAAAACAAAAGAGTTCCTTTTATATGTTTTTCCCAAAACTTAGCTTAGAAAAAACAACCCAAACCAAAGCAATCGATTTGAAATATTATCCAAGAATATAGATAAATAGTTGGCAACTTATAACAATCTCCAGCTTGACAACAATTTACTTAATATATCATGCCCAAAATATTCATCACCTTCCTTGCAAGCCAAAGGAAGCTAGGGAGATTTCAGCCTCTCTAACAAAATTGGTTTTTTGAACATGTCTACCCAATTCTTCTTTGGTATGGACTTTTTCCAAAGCCACCACTCCACTTTCATCAATAAACTATCTTACAAAATGGTATTTAATAGACATATGCTTTTGCTTACTATGATAAGTTGGATTCCTCGCCAAATGAATAGCACTTTGACTATCACAAAATACTTTCATTTTCTTGCATCCTTCCAAACTCACCTAGCAAATCTTTTAACCAGATTTCCTCTTTGCAAGCATGTGAGACAATCATGTATTATGCCTCAGTAGTGGATAAAGTAACTAGGTTCTGAAGCTTTGACATCCAACTAACAGCTCCACTTGCAAGAGTAAAAACATATCCATAAGTGAATCTCATCTTGTCTAAGTCACCTCCAAAATCTGAATCAACATAACCACATATTGAATCACTACTACCATTATAGGTGATTCAATAATTACTTGTGCCCCTAAGATATCGAAGCACCCATTTCATTGTTGCCTAATGCTCTTTACCTGGATTTGTCATGTATCTACTAACAACAACAATTGCATGTGATATATCTGGTCTTATACTAACCATCACATACATTAAGCGTCATACTGCATTAGCATATGGTACAGAGACATATACTCCTTTTCTTCATCATTACTAGGACACAAACCTTAAGAAAGCTTGAAATGGGAAGCTAAATGGATTTGAATAGGTTTCACATTATTAATGTCGAATCTCAAAAGTATTTATCCACATATTTTCGTTGTGATAACCACAACTTGCCATTTTTCTTCTCTCTATGTATATCTCCATGCCCAATATTTGTTTTTGTTTCTCCAAGATCCTTCGTTTCGAAAGTATTATCCAACTGAGCCTTTAACCTGTTGATCTCAACCATGCTTTTTCTTGCGACAAGCATATCATCAAAATATAACACCACAATAATGAATATGCCATTTTCCAACTTTTGAAAGTAAATACAATGATCATACTCACTTCTGGTAAAATTGTGGATCATCATGAAGGAATCAAAATATTTGTACCATTTCTTAGGAGACTGCTTCAAGCCATACAATGACTTCATGAATTTGCAAAACAAACCTCTTATTGTCATTTTGAACAAACCCTTCTGGTTATTCCATATATATATCCTCATCCAAATCTCCAGGTGAGAATTTTGGTTTAACATCTAGTTGCCTAACTCTAGATCAATTAATGCAACTAATGATAACATAACTCGAATTGAAACAAGCTTAGAAATTGGTGAAAAAATTTCATGGAAATCAATACCTTCCTTCTCAGAATATCATTTTGCAACAAATATTGCTTTTTACTTCTGAATAGTATCATTAACACCTTTCTTCAATTTGTAAACTCACTTGCAACCGACCACCTTCCCATCCTTAAGAAAGTCCACTAGACCACATGTCTTATTTCTTTATAAGGCATCCATTTCCTCTTTCATTGCTACTTTCCATTTATCACTATCAGATACTTCTATTGCTTCCATATAACAACTAGGCTATCCATAATTAACAATTAAAGCAACAAATGTAGAAAAATTATCATACTTTTTAGAAGAAGATCTGATCAGTTTAGATCTTCGTAGAGTTTGTTGCTATATGTGCTTAGTTTCTTGAGAAACTTTTATATCCTCATCTTCTTCTGTAGGATTTTCTTCATGAACATTTTCATGATACTCCTCCCTTGAAGAAGATTGAGTTTCCAATTGAACTTGCTAAATCTGTGGTACTTTTTCCTATTTCATTTCACCATTTACATCTAATTTTATGAGTGACGATTCATTAAATATGACATCTCTATTAATGATGATTTTATGAGTAGTAGGATCCCACAACCTATATCCCTTAACTTCATCACCATATCCAACAAAGATTAGCCTTTTTTATTTTGGATCTAATTTAGAACATTGATTCTTTGGAATAAGAGCATAGGAATCACAACCAAAAACTTTAAGATTTGAATAATCACAAGGCTGACCAGTCCATACTTCTTCTGAAACCCTACAATTAATTACAGTTGATGGTGACCAATTTACCAAATAATGCGCTGTAAGAACTACTTTTGCCCACAATTCCTGCTACAACTTGACATTACTAAGCATACTCTTGGCTCTTTCTATAAGAGTCATATTCATGCATTCAACAACACCATTTTTTTGAGGAGTATAAATTATGGTTTTATGTATTTCGATCGTAGCTTACTTGCAATAATTTTGAATTCCTTTGAAGTAAAATCGGTTCCATTGTGAGTTCTTAGACATTAAATTGACCTGCTAATGCTCTTTTCAACCAAAGTTCTATACTGCTTACAAGCATCAAATACAAGAGCTTTTTTTTCTAGTAAATAGATCCACACCTTTCTAGAGTAATCATCTATAAATGTTACAAAAGATGAAGATCCTCCAAAAGAGACTTTAGGAGATGGTCCCCAAGGATATGAATGGATGTAATCAAGTATACCTTTACTAACATGTTTTCTTGTTTTAAATTTATCTCTTGATTGTTCTCCATAATACAATGCTCACAGAAATTCAAATTCAGATATTTCAAGCTTGGAAGTAACTTACGATCAACCAATACCTTCATCCCTTTATCGCTCATATGCCCCAAGAATTGGTGCCATAAACAAGTAGAGTCACTTGTAGCTTCAGATGCCACTGTTCCATGATCTATTTCTGTCCTTCCATCAAGCTTATAAAGGTTCTAAAACCTTTTAGTCATCATGACTACCGAGATGCCTTTCATCACCTTCATAACTCCACATTGAACTCTACATTTATAACCAGCAGAATATAGCACTACCAAATATATTAAGTTCTTTCTAAGCTGAGGCATGTGCCTCACCTCTATTAATGTTCTAACTCTACCATCACACATTTTGATCCTCATGCTACTAATCCCAATAGTTTCTCATGTAACATCATTACCCATGAAAACCACATAGTCTTCAATAAATTGGTATGAAGAGAACTAACTCCTATGAAGACACATATGATGGGAAGCACGAGAATCCAACAACCAATTTTGATGATGTTGGGAAAGATTAGAAGTGGATAATACCTCATTAACAATACCTTAAGTAGTTTCAATTGAATTAGCTCCTTTGTAGGGTCCCTTTTAGCAACTTGTTCCTTTATTTTCCAGAAATCCTTCATAAGATTCCATGATTTGTTATAATACCAACACTTTAACTTACTCTTCTTTCCTCTTAACTTGGATCTTGACGTGTCTCTCAAATTCTTATCTTTTTGTTTTGATCGACCTCTGGCCACCATTGCTTCTGATGTTGAGGTTTCAAGGCTAGATTTCCTTTTGGTCTCCTCATAAAAAAAATATCCCACAATAGCATCAAAATCAATGCTATTGGTAGAACTAAAACTGATAGAGGTTACGAAATGAACCCAATACTCAGGCAAAGAACATAATAGTGTAATTTCCTTGTCTTCCCCTCCAATATTTACATCTATACTATATAATTGACATAAAAGAGTATTGAAATAATTCAAATGATCAAAGATATTTACCTTCCTTCATCCACAAACTATAGAATTGTGCTTCAAGTAGATTCTATTGGTCAAGGACTTTGTTATATAAAGTCTTTCTAACTTGGTCCATAAGATTGTAGTTGTTTTATCTCCAACGATGTTAAAAAACATGACATCTGCCAAGCATAGGAAAATAGCATTGAGAGCTCTTAAATCCATGTCTTATCAGTCTTCTTCATCCATGTCCATGAATTTCTTTGCCTTGCCCAACAATGTCTTTTCCACTCCTTATTGCAAGAGCATATCCTGCATATTAACCTTCTGGACCATAGCTGAAAGCTATTACTCCCATTGAACTTTTCGATTTCAAACTTTGCACTCTGCATCTTCGCCATTAACGCAAACATTTCCCAAAATATCTGATACCACTTGTTGAGTTGAGCAACAAAAGCATAAACTGCAAATACACATTAATTGCAAAAAACAATGACAAATAAAAAATATAGTATAATAATCAAACACATAAATTGACACAACGTTTTACATGGAAAAACCCTCATTGCGAGGGAAACATCCACGAAGAAATTATAATTAGTATTCTTATAATTCAAGGGAGATTTACAATAGTCAACTCACAGGCATACATTATCCAACCATTCAATCCACTCTCCATTCATTTTATGTGTTTTTATTGCCTCTACAGGCTTACATGGACAAATAGAAACATGTCATCCTTTTTCTAAATATGTCCGTAACTTTTAAAGAAGTTACATAAGAAACATTTTACATAAAAAAAGTTCCTTTTGTATGTTTTTTCCAAAATTTAGATTAGAAAAAATAACCCCAACCAAAGGAACCCATTTTAACTATTATCCCAAGAATATAGGGAAATAGTTGGCAACTTCTAACATTATCTCTCCAATAAAATTTTAACATTTGGTATCAAATTCAAGTTTTGGATTCCATGATGTTTTCCATGGGTTTATTTGGCTCAGTGAGTGTGAGAATGAGTGTGACAAAGAGAACTAGAAAATTGTTACTTCTTTTCATGGCAGTAACTAGTTTTTTCCATAGGAGAAACATGAAGTTGTTGGATGAAACAACGAACCATGTTATGAATGAAAGAAGAGAAAGGATGTAACAATGAGAGTGAATTTCATAGCAGTGGAGCCTATGGAAACATTCAAAGTTAGAGGCATCATTATCGGTTAGAGGGGATCTTGAGAAGGATTGGCTAGCGAGGTAGACATTATGGGAGTGATTTGGATATCTCTAAATATAGGAGTGGTTTTCATTACCCTATTGATGAAATGTTGGCCTACACCAACCACACACTATGGTAAGAACATATGACCAGCCCCTGGAAATTTGTATGATTATGAAGTTTATCAAATTTTCATGACCTCTGGAAAACAAATTCCAAAAGTTAACAGAGGGACCAAGAGGCCTACAACAAAACTGACCTCATGCTTGAGATCTCAAGGTTGAAAGAAGAGGATTTGAACTCATACCAATGGTAGCAGGGAAATGAAGCTAATACATAAAATATCTTCTTTTCCAAGATGGTATGCCTGTTTATTGGGTAGTGGTGATGGAGTACAAGAGTTGGTGAAAATTGTCAATCCACAAGACTAGTTCTTGTGGAATGCTCCCTGTGAGCTTGTTTGTGTCAAATGTCTAACTCAGTTAAACTCGATATCTTTGAAAAAGATGTGGAAATGGCTCCTGACCATGCAAAATGTGAACATATAGGTTAGAAGACCCAATGTCGGTAGAATGAAATAGACCATGGAAAACTCCAATTATATTGAAATGACACCAACCATACTGTTTTCAACACTATAAATTTGGGTTGCTCACTAGTCAAAGATGGGACATTTAGTACGTGATAGTTCATTAATGTAGGAGACATAAATTTCTTGTAGGTTGATGCTCCGTGTGAGGTTGTTTATGGAAATGTAAAACTCAGTTAAAATTGAGATATTTAACAAAGATATTATAATGGTACTTGAAAATGCAAAGTATGCACAAATAGGTTATCAAATCCAATTATAGTGATGTGGAAACAACCATAGTAAAATCCAATTTCTATTGAGAAATGATCTTGGAGAGAATTTCCACTGAGCTTTAGCATATGGAGAAATGACAAAGTTTCAAGTGAAGGAGAGATGGAGCTTCCTAGATCCACACCACTTGGGTGGAGGGAGACCACTTTATTTGTGTGCATGGTAATGACAGTCCAGTTGCACAACGGAATACAACATTGCGGTTGGTCATGGAACCATGAGCAAAAGCGAGCTCTTAGTTAAAGCATAGCAGGTCAAAAGGTGGTCAAGGCATAGCAGGCCAAGAGGGAAATCTAAATATTAAAATCATATTGCTTAGCTCTGAACAAGATTTCAATGAATTTACAACATAATCATGGGACACATATCCATTTAACAGAGGCCAAATGTCTCATCGAATATTTCAACATGGTGAAGAGAATAGAGTTCTCTTTAAGTGAGACTTTTTGGAGATGTCTATTTTATAAATACCTATTCTTAATACCAAAAAATAGGTCATTTAATCCATCATTGCATCCTCATGATTAAATTCAATCCATTTATTCTTCTTTTTCCAACCATGTTAAAAGATTATATAGATATATATGTGTGTGTGTGTGTGTGTGTGTGTGTGTGTATGTATACACACACAGATATATATATATATATATATATATATATATATATATATATATATATATATATATATATATATATATATATATATATATATATATAGATATAGATATATAACTTTAACTTGATATAGTTAATTGGAAGTAACTTAGGTGATTGGAAAAAATAGTGATATCCTTCCCATCTAGATTCAATTCTCATATTACATGTTAAGCTTATAATAAATATATCGTAATAATAATTTCCAACTATATATATTTCTCACATAAAATATTAAATGTTTAAAAATTAAAAAATAAACAATATAATTTATATTTATTTTCACATATTTTATATTTTTATTTTTATTGGAGCTTTTTATATTTTTTTGTAACAAATCATATCTACATTATATTAACATGGAAAAAATATATAGTTTGCATCCTTGAGTGGAGTCTCTACCTCTATGTAAGGAAAATAGAGAGAAGAGCGGAAATATCTCTACCCCGGGAAGGGGAAACTAGAGTCCTAGTTTTTGAAGTCATTTAATTTTGAGCATGTCTTGACAGTAATCAAAATTTATAACAATAATCCTAGCAGCACTATGTCTCACGTTTGTGTACCATTGTTGACAAGGAACAAAAATTGCAACAATGAACCTGGTGCCTTTGTACCAAATTCTCATGAACCAAACTAAAATTGCAACTTTATGACGGTTGTCGATGAACCAAGCCAAAATGAAGTTTACCAACCTATGGCTTGCCATGGTGCGTGGAAGATTAGCATTGGCCACATTAAAGTTGCATTGAAGCCATGCTGGAACCAACTTGAACTTGAGCATTTTTGTGGGCCTGCAATGTGTTGGATTCCATAAGAATTTCCTCTAGAATGTAACAACCATAATGGAGGTGAAGGGAGAGGAGTGCTAGCAACCATAGGGGTAGGGATATAGGAGGATGGGGGAGGGGCCACTAGAGCACTGGTGACTAGCGGAGAAGATGAGCCAAATTTAGGGGAGCGCGAGGGTGATAGAGTGGGAGAGGTGGAAGAAAAAATGTTGGGGGAAATTCAATTTTGAGATCTCTAGCTAGACACGTAAGGGAGGAGAAGGAGTGGCTAGAGAAGGTAGAGAGCTATCTTATCCATCCACTAGATTTCGCTTTCACCTGATAATTCTCCTTGAATTGGTGATCAAGTAGGTTTCGTAAGGCCCACAATGTGGGACAACCTTTGCGAGTCTCTTCCTCCTCTAGAGCGAGCACCTCTCTCCTAATGTGAATTGGAATGCCATAGTAAAAAAGAGTTTTGACAAAGGACACATCAAAGTCGGTGGGCGGACGACCCCGAGCCCTACCTCTGTGAGGATGTTTCCCCCAGCCTCTGTCACTGTTCATGGCTGGGTGACAAAGGTTCAATGTGACAAAGTGGGAGTTGGAGGGATTAGAAGGATCCTTTAGAAGAATGATCTGGCCCGAGGAAACTTCTGGGAGGCCAGATCTCTTGGAATTTTATTTTCATATTTGACTAGCACGAGAGCAGGGTACGGGGCATGTGAATTCTTGTAGGTGAATTTATGGCTCATGGTTGCCACTTGTTGGTAGACCCACACCATGTAGTGAACATTGCTAACTGAGCTAAGGAGTCATGTTGATCCTCCTACAAGCACCCAAATCTTGGGGAGGAGGTCTTGCTCCACCAGATGCAGACACTAGGGGAGATAGGCTACTGAGGCCAGGGAAGATGGAGTCTGATTCTCTCTAGGTTAATGATATTGAATTCCTTTGTTAGCAATAAATTTTGCAAGGGACTTGGCTTTGCATTTGACATGGGAGAAAATTATGGCTTCTTGTTATTAGAGTATGTGATTCGAGTGTTGAACATTATACTCCACGTGCTAGCTTATGGCTTTCTTGGTTATAGGGGAACCATTGATGATGTGACTCATTATTTGGATAGTGACCTGGGAGTCCCCTTCCGAAACTAGGGGAAAGAGGTGATTGTTTTTAGCTATTTGGATTCCCTTAATTAAAGATTCTGGCTCTACAAAATTGTTACTCTCAAATCTAATGTGCCCCATGTAGATGCGAATGATATATCTTGTGTGGTCCTATTGAGGCCTCGAAAATTGTTGCTTCAACACGGGGGGAAACCACCTGGTTTGGACATTAAGACAACTCCTTTTCCGTTTAGGTAGTGGCTCCGACTAGGGATAATGGGACCAATTTCCTAATGAAAGGTGATTGAATGAATGTTTAATGCTTATAGTGGAGTGAAATAGATGAATTTGCAACAATTAATCAAATGGAACACAGATACATTAATCCACTCTATAACCCAGGATTGTTTAACATTTATCTAGATGACATCTATAATGATTTTCCTTAGTAAATGAAAATGTAGATTGCTCAAACACTAATGGAAATGAAAATATTTCAAAATGATTACTTTGATTAAATAGTTAATAAAAATAGTGTGTATAACTCATATGACATTTAGAATATCAAAGCAAATGCTTAACATGTATTTAAAAATATCAATGATAGCATGATCAGAAATGAATACAAGTAACACTCTTCTTTACATACCATGTAACAAGAAATCTGAAAAGATAAATTCACTATTTATTTATGAACAAAACAAAGGTACAAAGATAGAAATACTAGATGCACATTGCTCAACTCATAAAAGAAAGAGTAGCAATTTATTCTATCTCACAAAGATGATTTCAAGAGTACAGAGGTGCAACTTATCAAAATTCTTTATGAAAATTCCTAAACAATGTTCCAGTCATTCTATTGAGAAAAGTTTGAAAGTACAATAGTGCGAGCTTTCGTAAGCCTTTCTTCATAAAGTTTCGGAACTTAATTTCGTACAACAAGCAAGCTTAAATAGCAGAAAAAAATTGAATGTATTGTGCAGAGCGTTCAGGGAATTTAAACAGATCCCTTCAACACATTTAAAAAAAAAAAAAAAAAAAAAATTGGTAGAAATTTCTGAATGTGATTTGTTGTCTTCATAGGCTTTGTTTGTTCCATCGGATTCTCAAGATGTTTTTTCATCTGTTTGAACTGAATTTCCGGTTATCAGCATATTGTCTTCTTCTATCATGAACCTGAACATGGAAAACAGGAATTGATAAGTTAAAAATAAATGATATTGATAAGAGAATTTCATTTGAAACAAATCACTTTTGCAGGAAATCAAGAAAAATGTAGAGTGTAATAAATCCCAACATAAACATCATGGAGAGGAATGCGGAGTGAGGTCTGTGGTAAGAGAGGTGGAATTTATGGTTCTATTGCATATCGCTTTTAGACCAGGGGTAGAACTCAAAATAATCATAATCTCTTGGAGGACGGGAGTACTTCAAATAAAATCACAGTTGCTATTGTAGAAAGGTGGATGGCTAACGATTTTTTGCAAAGGGGGTCGAAAGTGGTAAGTGGTTTATGAAGAGGGGGATCCGAAAAAACAATGGAGTGATGCGTGGATATATGGCTGGATGGGAAACCACTTTTTGGACCCCCCCCCTCCCCTAAGAAACTTAAATTGAGTGCAGGGGGGTCTAAAGTCTTCTCTATTGTTGATCTGGGCAGATTTGAGATGTTTATTAAATCAAGGCAAGTCGGGATTTTATATCGCAATCCGTGTTAAGGAGTGGCAAAATTTAAGAGGTCGCTAAAAGACTTGATATTTGCGATATGTGGGATGAGATGATGTCATTGTGATGTCACTATGATGTGGTGGATGACGTGGAGTATGAAATCACGGATGATGTCATATCACAATAGGCATGAGAAATCACATCGCAATCGCAATTGGCATGAGGCATGACTCTTGGAACTTTGCGATTACACGGACGCGATATTAATTTAACTGTAGTGTATAATCCCAACGGGGCTGGCTATATCGCATATTGCAATCGATTAAGGCATGAGGCAGGACCCTTTGGTAACTATGATAGCCATGGATGTGGGAGATTTATTGAATGGATTGTATAATCCCATCGGGTCTCAACTTTATCACATATTGTAATTGGTTAAGGTATGAGACTTAATTTCTGTGGTTTATTGCGATAGTCGCAGACATAGGGAAATAATAGAATTGTGTTAATCTTGTCGTCATGTCCAAGGTTAATCACATTTCACAATTCAGAGTTGGTGGAGGAGTATTTTCCTTTGGAAATTTGTTTATTTGCGATGCGGGGGAGTCTTAGCCTTTAGATAAGTCAGAGTTTTAAATTATAACTCGTATTTATTTGAACTCTGAATTGTTATTTTTATTTTGATAACCCATATTTTTTAATATTTATGGTTTTTTTGATGGTGTTGGACCTGCCAATATGTCAAGGGATCTCCTCGGTAAGAAGTCCCAACTTAACCTCATACCATTTGGTGTAGGAGTCCCAACAGTGGGTCGTATGGTATTGCCTTGATCGCGATTGCACGCAAAGGCAAGTAAGATGTCCCTGTTGGTAGCAAGGGTTTGACATATGCAGCAAGTCAAGGAAGGTGCATGAGCAGTTCTAACACACGGAGGGTGAGGTGAGTGCGCCCCTTGGAAACCTGTGAAAGCACAGAGTTAAGAAGGGAATACACGAGCAAAGATGCATCACAAAATGGAAGGCAAGTGATCTAGCAATCCAAAGTGATGGTTAAACCAAAAACACATTTCAGTAAGATTCATACATACTTATATAGGAAATCCATACATGCATGCATAAGAAAACATATACATATATCATTTAGAGTAAACAAGATAGCTGAAATACAATATGACATATGCATGAAACGTGTTGGCTCTGTTATATTAAGAAGTGAAAGTTCCAGTCATACAATGCAACCATGACCAACCACCAGTTCCGATAGCGAAACAATATAGTCACTGCCGCCTGCTCCTCCAAAGAGATATACTAGCTCTGTACAGTGGAGAAGCCAAGGCTCGTTACAATACTCTCCAAGCTTTCTCTAAGATACTCCTATCGGAAAATTGGCTGACCAAAAGACTCCACAAAGAGTTATGAGGGACTATATATAGCAAAGGGTGGGGTGGCCCTTGACATTCCCCTTTGTGATTGTTCATCTACCCTCATGACTCTTCATCTACTCTATGACTGTTACATCCAACTATCGACACTTGAATTTCCACTTGACAAGATGTTACATACAATCTGCACATCTACCCATGTGAGACAAAATAGGCTTGAGAAAGCCATGAAAGACATCATTATGACTCAGACAATTGTGGGAAGACTAGCTCTTTGCTATCCTCATGGTGGTCAACAGTAGCGAACTAATGCCAATCTCGGTAGTTTGCGATGGTGTCCGTGTACTCTATGGTGACATCTTTCTGGAAACGAACTCTTGCCTCTATAGCATATGGGTACACTACTCTAGCTCCTCTGTCCAACTCATCTGATAATATGCGCATCATTGTCTTTAGTGCAGATGGACGAGTGACAAACTAATGCATGGTGTTTGCATTGATCACCAAGTTCGTGCTGGTGGCTATGCACATCAACTCGTCAAAGTACGAGTCAAGCTCTAGTCGGACTTGTGCCTTTGTCTTTGCCTCGGTGAGTTTCCCAATAGATGGGATCGCATGTGCGCACACAAAAACATCCATACCTCTAAATAACCGTGCGTGGGAAGCCTACAAACTAGTGATGACTTACGAGATTTCTTCATAGTTCCAGATCTGACTCTGGATGCGTTCCTTTAGCTCGACCACTCTAGGCTTCATCATCATGCACAAGTGTAATGGGGCTCCCTTGTATCTCATTGTCCATGTTTGCATGTAATCAATAGAAGTATGCACATTTGACAAGATACGTGCTCTCTTAGCACATTGCTGCTGCCAACTGTTGATATGGACAACTGCCTTATGCACGGTACCAAACTTGGAATACACCACCCACATAACTATCTCAAGGGACAATACTTCATCTAGTATTTCCTTTTTCAACTCTGCTCGAGTGGATGTTGTAATCAGTTCTCCTTATTGCTTGGCCGTATGTAACTCCTTATCCATTTTCTCCTTCTCAACTATCAAGAAGTAAACACTCGAGCTAGTGGCTTCGTCATATGCTCTGGTAGCATCAACCAATGCTTCTTGATGCTTTCGCACGTCAGACACGATCACTCATTCCTCAAACTTCACACAAGATGTGTTTTCATTTGGAGTAGACACTCTGTGTGATTGCACAACTCTATGTCGTGACTCATCGAATGATATGTTGTGCATCTCTCCTTCTGGATTGTCTCTAAGGATCTTAGTATCTCCTTGTTCACTTGGTACTTACTCTGCTTTCGGATCCAATGAAGCTGGTGGGTCGATCTCTTCGTGGTAAGGCATGAGGTTGATATCTTGCTCTAACTTTTGTTGCTCCATATCCATATGCATCTTCTCAAGTGCTTATTCAGTCTCTTGAGCGAAGTCCTACTCCTGTGACTGCTCACCCTGTCTGCTTGGTGTCATTTGTTCGGATGAGTCTACTACCTATACGGGCACAGTTTCATATGTCTGTAGATGTTGTGCCCCCTGCTATACTCATTCTTGCTACACTTCCTTCTCATGTCTGCGTAGCTCCTGTTCCTTTTGGATTTGCTCCTTCAAGTCATGCAACTCCTTCATTGTTTCCTCCATCCTCTATTTTTCTCTCTACCTTAGCACAGTCCTCCTGTCGCATTGTTGCCTCTTCGCCTTTATTTCTAAAGTTTCTTTCTGTACAAGTGGGTCTGCTCTGAACTTGCAGATTTGTTCTGCCTCCATGCTATCGACAATCCTCCTCTTGCCTTTGTCACGCGCCTGTATGTTTACCTCTGTTGTTGGTGATCTCATCGATGCTACCTCACACTGCTTTGCTAACCATTCCACAACGATGTTGACCGGTTCATTGGGCCTAGAGAAGCTATAACAATATATCCATGGGTCTTTCTCCACCTAATGACATGCCTCATGGATCCACTGAAACTGTACTCTCGCGCAGTGGTCTTTCAAAATACAATGTGGGTCATACAGATTGAAGCTTTAGACGTTGAAAGGATATTTCTTGATCTCCTCCGTTTTGAGATCCGCATGCTTGAGGTTCTGTATCTCAAACAACCTGATCAACAACGGAAGAGTGGGTCAAGGTGCCTTCTTCTTCCAATGCAGCCTAGCTGTTAGTCCTACCGAGATGCGGTATGATACTTCTTGGCAAACATGTGGAGGCTTCTCCGCGTTGTATATCCGTATGAAGGTTCCGGACGGTGAGGCATACCAACCCACTATATCAGTCAATGCCTCCATTGGTGCCTTCGACATGTAAGGTGGATCCTGCTCAAATATCATCTTGTACACTAGGGTGACAAAATGATCTGACATATGTGTGATGAATCCTCTAAAGATGCATTCGGAAAACAATTTACAATAAGTATTAACAGAGGTTTCTGTCGATGTCCATGCCCACTTCATGCACGGGAACTCCCGATGGGCACAGATTGCATCCAATATGTAAGCGGACATGTAGATTTCTACTTTCTAACCTCTGGGTGGCTGCCGAGCTCCTGTGATCGATTCCTTTAGCATGTGAGCCAACATGTCAAACTAGTTGCATGCTTTGCCTTCACTGGCCAGTTGGGCCAACGCGATCACCCAACTCTGCAGGAAGCTCTCCGTGCTCTCTTGGCCATACAAGCAACATGCAAAGATGGCCAAGTATTGATACGCCTTCCGAAATATCTTCATCTTGTAAATATGGTTGGGTGTCATCTTGAATTTGGCTGGCTCCTTTACCCAGTTCTTCAAGATATCCCTAGAGTTGGCATTGTTGCTGGGTAGGATGAAAGGTGTCTCCATGTTGATCACTAGCTTCGACAAATGGTATATCTGTTGATAATCCTATGCCATAAAGGTAGCATATCCATCCTACTAACACTGCTCAATGTCATTGTCCTGAGATCAGTGTGTGAGATGATCCAATGTATCATGTCCGCGCATGGGAATGCGAGATACCTGCATGCAATTTGGTACAAGCTGGACTTGTGAATGTTCACATAGACTTGGTGGTCTTCAAGATCTTCCCCAAATGTGTTAGAGAATGCATCATTTACCTCTTGCCATTTCAGCTTGATGTCTTTCTCTACGATCATCTTGGTGTCTTCAAAGATCAACAAACTCGTCGACACTCGCTCAACTACTGCTCTAGTTGCATTTCCGTCGGTGTCCTATGATCTTGCTCTCTTGGAGGCCATTGATCCCAAACCACTGAGAGATGGATGAACACCTGCTATATCTGGAGACATGGCGACATGCATGGCAACAAATTTGTTAGTTAAAACCAAAGCAAACTTGAGGGATGACATGCTACATACCTGGGGATTGATTAGCAAGGATTACACAATTTTCACTGGGAGGCCGTGAGACTGGCTGCCAAAACTGCGCAAAAGGAAGTCCAGACTGTCAGGAGGCTGGTTAGCTACTAGAATTGCACAATGCAAAATCTAGAATGGCCTATTGGGTTCTGGGATTAAGTAATGTGCAATTTCAGCTGGAAAGTGTTGCAGGACCATGGACTACATTGCACAATTTTCTGGGCCAGCAGTCACTGTCTCTCAGAATTGCACAAGGCAAGACTAGAGGGTAGTCATTGGCTCGAATTGTGAATTTTTTGGGAGGAAGGCAGAGCCTTCCCTCTCAGAATTGTGCAATGTTGTCTTGGTGAGGTAGAGTTTGGGCCAAGGTTGCCCAAATCCACCGACGGGAAACTGGAAACAAATGAAGATGTGAATGCATGGCGATACAGAGTGTAAGTAGAGGTGAATGATCATGCATGCAAACAGTGAATGCAAGATTCAAAACATAGAGCAACATGCAAGTGTGTGAGACGAATCGCCGAATCGGCGAACGTTCATGCAGAATAATGTTATGCATGCGACAACAGTGAGATTCTAACGAAATCTGATTTGGTGCTTGCACAAGCTAATATGCATGAAAATGACAACAAGAGTTTACAAAAATCAAGAAGACAACACTCACACAAGCCAAAACACAAAAAGTGACATAAATGCTGCAAAAAACAAGTTAAGTGGATTTACTAGGAAATAGCTAAGTTGGATGTGTTGAAGACTCCTGCATGTGTTATGGGATGTCAGATCAGATCTCCAAGATCAATGTGAAGAATGAGCTCTAAAGCGTCGAATAAATAATTTTGAGACTAATGATGCGCATGCCATAAATCTAGGAAAAAGTGACACTTGGAGGAAAGTTTCTAAAACGATCTTTGCATGTAACCTCTAGCTACTAAAAATAGCTTCCTAAAATCTAAGGATGCTTTTTGCATGTTGCTTTTTAGTATTTCAGGAATAAGCAGCCCATGCATGCAAGTCAAATTTTCTTGGGCCCTAGTGGAACTGGTCAACCTGAGGGCACATGCAACAACATGTTTGATTGAGGGAAAATTTTGTGTAGTTTCTGGAACGAAGCTGGGTTGGCTGCCTAGAGGGATTGTGCAATTTTTGGGAGGAGCAGCTAACTGCTGCCCAGAATTGCACAATTTCTAGGTTGAGCAGCACTGCTGGGCCAGATTGTGTAGTTTTCACTAGGAAGCCTATCTGACATGATTATGCAGTTTCTGAGCCCAACAGGCTGCTAGTCAGATTTGCGCAAATTCTAGAGGGAAGGCTAGTTCCCCTCCAGAATTGCGCAATTTCTAGGGAGCTGCTTAGCCAATAGCTAGACTAATTCTGGAGTAGCAACATGTGAGGGGAGTGAAGCAAGATATCATGCATAGGCTTGCAAGTTGCGAGAAAACCACTAAAGCTCATGTACTTTACAATACAAGACATGCTGCTGAGGATGGTTGGTAGGGAGGCTCCAAAATGATGCTAAAGAAAAATTTTAGAGGGTGGTTGTAGCTGCTACAACACTTGGCGACACACTAGTAGAACTCCAGCTCTCTGAATGGACCTTTTCATGAAAATCAAGTCTAACACCACTGAAAGTATTGTTCAGTTCTTTGTTCGTCTTGGTTTCCACACTTGCTTGATTGCAAGATGTAGAATCTACCAATCCCTTGGTCGGTTGACACAAATTCCAAGCCAATTCAACGCAGTTGTTTCAATTGGGGACGAGGGGTATATTGGTGCACCTTCAGTATAGTCATTAGAGTTTTAGTTTCATCTTTGGTGTTGCTCTGCTGCTAGTAGGCCTAAACAGTACCCTGACAGAGTCACATAGGAACACAAGCATCGTTCCGCTGCCAGCGAGCCTGGTTAGTACCCCGACGAAGCTACTTGCATCACCTCTCTATGCAGGAAGCTTTTCTCTTCTTTCGCCTAATTCATTTTTCATTTTTAAAATTTTTCACCTTTTAATTTTTGAAATTTTTCATTTTCATAACTGTGCATAGCACTTATTCATTTCATAGGCGGAAGAGGGATCCCGACTTATTGAGAGTAGAAGAGGTTGTTCCTTTAGAGAAGTAGTTTATATATACCTCTGATGTGCTTGTTAAGGTTTTCCCCCTCACCTTACTCTACTTGACTGAGCTGAAAAGGGTTAACCCAAAACAACTGACTAGAGTAGGTGACACTAGTTAGCGTGCAAGTGTTGTGTTTTCACCAAGGTTCACTTCGAACAGTACGTATTTTCCATCGATGTATCATGGACTAAAGATAACAAGTTCTTCATAAAGAGGAAAGATGACAGATAACCAAGTATTGATAACTACACAACTCCTCTTGTACTTTACCCCACTTATTTCAAGAGTTGCGCGCGGTCTCATCGAAACTAACCTACGAACATAAACAAGAAAGCAAACAAAAAAACAAAGCGAATGCAGAAGTAAATGTGAAAGCAAAGTGAGTAAGAAAACGAGCATGCAAGAAAACAAACATGCAAGGTAAGAAGCAAACACACATGCAGGCAAACAAACCAAAAGCGAACACTACTCCTACTCCTAAGCTAATGGTGCATTGGTCTACTCACGTGAAGTGATACTTCCAATGCAGCCACCGACGCATTGGTCGACCCATGTTGGTGAAGGCATGGTTCGCGAACAACACAGCTGTGTGAACCAGTAAACATGAAAGATATAAAAACGAAGAGAAACACACTCCAAGCTTAAATGTGTCCATAGAACATACATGAGTGCAAGTGCATGACATGCAATCCGTGGACTTATCATGGTGTCATGCGACACTGCGTGCAACTGTTAAGCATATGCATACTCTTGATTGTGACATGCAAGCAAATGAAAGAAACAAAGATAGCCTGTGTTGTGGACGTGTGCTTGCTATGTAAGATTCCTCCAATGCATGAGCGATGGGGTCATGTATTTCGAGTGGAGGAAGCACAATCTGTGTGTGAGATTGATCTTCAATGCATATAGATGAGTGATAAGGAGCCTCGGGTGTCTCAACAATTTCCTGATCAGAAGTGAAGCCAATCTCAGGACAACGAGGGCCTGACATAACGACTAGCTCGGGTTGAAGTGCCTTGACAATGTGGGGGGTTTCGACTTCGTCGACAGATAGATCATAATAAACAGGTGGCTTCGAAAAATCAACTATGATAGAATCATCATCATGATCGAATATGAGAGGAAATAGACCACGATAGCTATGATCAGAAAAATCAATGATTTCATTGGCATCCTCATGATTTGATGAATCAAATAGAGGGGTAGATGAGAAGCAAAAAAATTCACCCTCTGTGTTTTTGGAAAAAGCAGATGACAAGTTAAGTGGATTTTCAATGACTAATTTATCCTCTCTGTTGTTGGATGATGGACTGGCATCTGGTGGGTTCTGCAAATGATCAATAATGGGTGCATCCATAGGTGGATATACACATGCTAAGTCATGGATGACAGAATCACCAAAGATGTCATGGAGAACGAAAGAGGCTCGGACGGAAGGGAGTCATCCTTCGTCGAGGATTGATGCTCAAGCTCTCAATTATACTCTCCATGAATGATAGTGCATGTTGGTTGTGCAACACCAACTCCATCGATAGATTGATCTTCATTCACAACAAGTGTAGAGTCCGGAATAGAAGAAAACAAGACAGTGTAATCTGGAGGATCATCTGACTATGAAGACAGAGGTTGAGGTACAAAATGCATGTGAGAACCCAATCGATTCACAACCAAGCTTGCACGAAAATTAGAAGGAGCGATGTCAAGAGGATGTGACAGTTGAACAGATGTGTATGCCTGCTCTCCCACATCACTCTACAATGGTGGAGCTATTTGATGAGTGGGCGATGGACAATCACTTGTAACAACGACCCTATCCACCTGTGATTGCGCGGCTCCATCACCGAAGTATGCTGAGTGGGGCTTGGGTTCAACTTCTTATTGGGATGGAATGATTTGTTAAGATAGTATTCAAATCTATCCCAAAGATATGGAAATTTCATCTCACTTTTCAAAGCTTGAAACTGCAACACATGGAAGCGTTCCCAAAATTCCATAGGTGATTCATGCGGGGCCTTCCATTGTTGTAATAGTTTTTGGTCAAGAGGTTCTGGATCAAAATGATGGAAAGTAGATTCAATGAGATCACAGAACTGCTCAAGTGAGTGCACGCTTCCAAGAGGTAGATTGTAGGACCACCATTGTGGGGATTCACGAAGTTTTTATGCAAGCAGTAGGCTGGCCTCTTTAGCAAAACATTCATCTTCCTTGTCAAGCATGGAAAAAAAGTCTTGTAAGAACACAGACTAGGCCATTTCACCCTCACCATCATACATGAATTCGGGCAAGAGATCATAAAACTCCCTTGTGATGTCGAGAGGTTCGGCATGCGAAAACCATCGTGGAGGGGTGAGTATAAAAGAATCCATGATAGATGTGAAAAGGTTAAAAATAGGATGAGAGGACACAACTTGTCCTCTAGCGCTCCTTCTAGTGCCAGAAATGTGGATGGTGTTGGACCCACTAACATGTCAGGGGATCTCCCTAGCAAGAAGTCCCAACTAGACCTCTAATCGTTTGGTGTAGGAGTCCCAGTAGTGGGTTGTACAGTATCGCCTTGACTGCAGTTGTGTGCAGATGCAAGTAAGATTTCCCTCTTGGTAGTAAGGGTGTGACATATGCAGCAAGTCAAGGAAGGTGCATGAGTGGCTCTAACACATGAAGGGTGAGGTGAGTGTGCCCCTTGGAAACCTATGAAAGCATAGAGTTAAGAAGGGAACACAAGAGAAAATATGCATCACAAACTGGAAGGCAAGTGAGCTACCAATACAAAGTGATGGTTAAACCAATAGCACATTTCAGAAGGATTCATACATACTTATATAGGAAACCCATACATGCATGCATAAGAAAACTATACATATATCATTTAGAGTAAACAAGATAGTTGAAATACAATACTACATATGAATGAAACGTGCTGGCTCTATTATATTAAGAAGTGAAAGTTCCAGAAATACAATACAACCATGACCAACCACTAGTTCTGAAAGTGGAACATTATAGTCACTGCCACCTGCTCCTCCAAAGATATATACTAGCTCTGCACAGTGGAGAAGCCAAGGCTTGTTACAATACTCTCCAAGCTTTCTCTCAGATACTCCTATCGGAAGCTTGGCTGACCAAAAGCCTCTACAATTAGTTATGAGGGAATATATATAGAAAAGGGTTGGGTAGCCCTTGACATTCCCCTTTTTGACTATTCATCTACCCTCATGACTCTTCATCTACTCTATGACTATTACATCCAACTATCAACACCTGAAATTCCACTTGACAAGACATTACATACAATCTGCACATGTACCCATGTGAGACAAAATAGGCTTGAGCAAGCCATGCAAGACATCAATATGAATCAGACAACTGTGGGAAGACTAGCTCTTCGACATCCTCATGGTGGTCGACAGTAGCAAACTGATGCCAAGCTTGGTAGTCTGCAATGGTGTTTGTGTACTCTATGGTGACATCTTTCTGGAAACGAACTCTTGCCTTTGTAGCATCTGGGTACACTGCTCTAACTCCTCTTTCCAATTTGTTTGATAATATGTGCATCATTGTCTTGAGTGCAGCTAGACCAGTGACATACTAATGCATGGTGTTTGCACTGATCACCAAGTCTACGCTGGTGGCTATGCACATCAACTCATCAAAGTACGATTCAAGCTCCAGTTGGACTTGTGCCTTTGTCTTTGTCTCGGTGAGTGTCCTAATAGATTGGATTGCATGTGCATGCTAACAATATCCATACTTATGAATACCCATGCATGGGAAGCCTGCACCCTAGTGATGAGCTGCAGGAGTTCTTCATAGTTCCGGATCTGACTCTGGATGTGTGCCTTCAGCTCGACTGCTCTGGGCTTCATCATGTTGGGAAAGTGTAAAGGGGCTCCCTTGTATCTCATTGTCCATGTTTTCATGTAATCACTAGCAGTATGCACGTTTGAAAAGATATGGGCTCTCCTAGCACATCACTTCTACCAACCGTTGAGATGGACAGCTACCTTATGCATGATACCAAACTTGGAATACAACACTCGCATAATTTTCTCAAGGGACAATACTTCATCTAGTATTGCTTTATTCAACTCTACTCGGGCGGATGTTGTAACCAGTTCTCCTCCTTTCTTGGTCGTCTGTAACTCCTTAGACATTCTCTCGTTCTCAGTTATCAAGAAGCGAACACTCGAGCTAGTGGCTTCAGCATATGCTCTGGTAGCATCGGCCAATGCTGCTGGATGCTTGCGCACATCAAACACGATCACTCATTCCTCAAACTGCGTAGGAGATGAGTTTTCATCTAGAGTAGACACTCTGCATGATTTCACAACACTATGTTGTGACTTGTCAAATGATATGTTGTGCATCGTTCCTTCCAGATTGTCTCCAAGGATCTCAGTATCTCCTTGGTCACTTGGGACATGCTCTGCTTCCGAATCTAATGAAACTAGTGGGTCGGCCTCTTACTGGTAAGGCATGAGGTCAATGTCTTGCTCTAACTCTTATTGCTCCATATCCATATCCATATTCTCAAGTGCTTGTTCAATTCCTTTAGTGAAGTCCTACTTCTACAACTGCTCACCCTGTCTGCTTGGTGTGTAGGTGTTAACCCCATACATAAATTACTTGCATACAAATTCTAAAACCATAAAATAAACAATGGCGAGAGCATAACACATAAAACAAATATACAAAGTGATTTTCCCCTGGATCCCAAAATCGGGACTACCAGTTTGATTTTTCATTATATTCCTTTCAATGTTACAATACATATATATATATATATGTCAAAGAATACATAAACCCCAATCCATTAAGGCTGGATTAGAACATTACCATAGTGCCCTTGACCGGATCTACAAAATACCATGGACCGAAAACCATCGCGCCCAAAAGCATGTGCAAAATCCATGCAAAAAACCATAGGTAGGTTCGCCCACCTAATATAGCGTCCAAAACAAAATATCTCGGGCATTGCCTCGGACCTCGTAGAGGCGGCCTATCGCCTCCCTGTGACCCCCCTCGTGCAACGAAGGGGGTGCTTCGCCCCCCCTCTAATGCCCCAATTTCACTATTTGGGTTGGTCGTGGAAAGAATATAACACGACCCAACATTCTCCCACTTGTTGTTTTCTTTCCACACGGGGCCACAGGGCAACTTAGTCATTTTTCCAGCCTTGCAATGCCCATTGTTTCTCTACACCAAGAGAACTTCTCAAAGCTCACAAATTTTGTTAATGCAACTGCAATATTCTTCAAAGTGTCCACCTTTACCATCAACACCTTTTTGTCTTCTACCATATCCCTCACAAAGTGATAATGAACATCAATGTCCTTTGTCTTTGAATGATAAATAGGGTTCTTTGCCAAGCAAAATTGCACTTTGGCTGTCACAGACTATCCTTATAGCTCACTGTACTAACCCCATACTTGAACACAATCTCTGCAACCAAACTGCTTCCTTGCTTGCATGAGTGGCTGCCATGTATTCTTCCTCTGTAGCTGACAGTGCCACTACAGATTGTCTCTTACTCATCCAATTGACTGCACCTCCAAATAGGTTAAACACATGCCCACTTGTAGATCTTCTCTAATCTAGATCTCCAGCCTAGTCTACATCAACAAAGCCATTAATGTCCAAAACTTTGTCCAATCTTGGTCTTCCTTGGTAGAAAAAACCATAATCACTAGTACCATGTAAATATCTCAAAACCCGCTTCACTGCTGTCCAATGCTCCTTCCCTGGTTTTGACATAAACCTTCTCAATAATCCCACTACATGTGCAATTTCTGGTCTAGTATAGACCATTGCATACATCAAACTACCGATTGCACTTGCATATGGAACACGGGACATGTCATCTTCCTCTTCTTGTGTCTTGGGACACTGTTCAACAGATAACTTTACACCTACAGGAATAGGAACCTTCACTAGTTTACTATCCTACATATTAAACCTCTGTAGTATTGTCTCGACATACTTCCTTTGGTTTAACCAAAGCTTCCTCTTTGCCTCATCTCGTTTAATTTCCATGCCCAAAATATAGTTTGCAGCACCAAGAATATAACACAACCCACAGCGGGGTTAATCATGGAAAGAATATAACACAATCCAACATGGTGCCAGTTGTTTGGATGAATCTACTACCTATACGTGTGCAATTTCATCTATCTGCACATGTTGCACCCCTTGTTGTACCTATTCCTGTTGCGCTTCCTTCTCCTATCTTCGCATCTCTTGTTCCTTCTAGAGTTGCTCCTTCAACTCACGCAACTCCTTCACTATTTCCTCCATCCTCTATTTTTCTCTTTTCCTTTGCATGGTCCTCCTATCGTGTTGTTGCCTCTTTGCCTCTATTGCTAAAGATGATTTCTATGCAAGTGGGTCTGCTCTGAACTTGCAGCTTTATTATGCCTCCACGTTGTCCACAATATTTCTCTTACCTTTGTTGTGCATTGATATGTTTACCTCTGTTGTTGCTGCTGCTGGTTCTCTCCTAGATGTTGCTTCACAGTGCTTCGCTTACCATTCCACAATGATGCCGACTGGTTCATTGGGCCTGGAGAAGATGTAACAATATTTCCTTGGGTCTTCCTCCACCCAATGACATGCCCCGTGGATCCACCAAAACTGTACTCTCGCGCAGTGGTATTTCACAATACAATGTAGGTCATATGGATTGAAGCTTCAGACGTCGAAAGGATATTTCTTGATCTCCTCTATTTTGACATCCACATGCTTGAGGTTTCATATCTCGTACAACCCAATCTGCAATGGAAGAGTGGGCCAAGGTGCCTTCTTCTTCCGGTGCAGCCTAGCTAACAATCCTGCCGAGATGTGGTATGATACTTCTTGCATGACGAGATTTTCCATGGAAAACTTCAGCAAAACATGCAGAGGCTTCTCCACATTGTACATCCGTATGAAGGTGTCAGATGGTGAGGCATACCAATCCGCTATATCGATCAGTGCCTCCATTGCTACCTTCGACATGCAAGGTGGATCCTGCTCAAATATCATCTTGTACATCGGGGTGAAAAAATGATCTGACAACTATGTGATAACTCCTTTAAAGCTGCATTCGGAAAACAGTTTACAATAAGTATTGGAAGAGGTTTCCGCCGATGTCCATGCCCACTTCATGCCCGGGAACTCCTGATGAGCACAGATTGCATCCTAGATGTAGGCGAACATGTAGATTTCTTCTTGCTGACATTTTGGCAGTTGTCGAGCTCCTGTGACCTATTCCTTTAGCCTATGAGCCAACAAGTCGGACCAATTGCATGCTTTCCCTTCACTGGCCAGTCGGTCCAACACGATCACCCAACTCTGCAAGGAGGTCTTCGTGCTCTCTTGGCGATGCAAGCGACGTGCAAAGATGACCAAGTATTGATACGCCTTCCACTGTATCTTCATGTTGTAAATCTAGTTGGGTGTTATCCTGAATTTGGATGGCTCCTTTACCCAATTCTTCAAAATATCCTTGGAGTTGGAATTGCTACTGGGTAGGTTGAAGGGTGTCTCCATGGTGATCACTGGCTTCGACAAATGGTACATCTACTGATAATCCTCTGCCCTGAAGGTAGAAATCTCCATCCTGCTAACAATGATCAATGTCATCATCTCAGTATCTGTATGCGAGATGATCCAATGTATCGTGTCTGCGCAGGGGAATGCGGGAAACCTGCATGCAATCTGATACAAGCTGGACTTATGAATGTTCACATAGACTTGGAGATCTTCGATATATTCCCCAAATGTGTCAAAGAATGCATCATTGACCTCTTGCCATTTCAACTTGATGTCTTTGTCTACGATCAACTTGGTGTCTTCATAGATCAACAAACTCGTAGACACTCGCTCAATTGATGCTCCAGTTGCACTTCCGTCAGTTTCCTTTGATCCTTGTCTCTTGGAGGCCATTGATCCCGAACTGATGAGAGACAAATGAACACCTGATATATCTGGAGACATGGTGACATGCATGGCAAAAGAAAAATTCAGTTAAAATCAAAGAAAACTTGAGGGATGACATGCTACATACATGGGGATTGACTGGCAAGGATTGCGAAATTTTCACTGGGAGGTCGGGAGATTGAATGCTAGAACTATGTAAAAGGTAGTCTGGACTATCAGGAGGCTGGTTGGCTACTATAATTGTGCAATGTGTAATCCATATTGGCCTGTTGGGTCTTGGGATTGAGCAATGCGCAATTTCCGCTGGCAAGTGCTACAAGCCCAAGGACTGCATTGCGCAATTTTCTGGGCCAGCAATCATTACCTCTCAAAATTGCACAAGGGAATACTAGAGGGTAGTCATTGGCTAGAATTGCACATTTTCTGGGAGGAATGCAGAGCCTTCCCTCTCAGAATTGCACAATGTTGTCTTAGTGAGGCAGAGTCCGAGCCAAGGTTGCCCAAACCCGCCAATGAGCAACTGGAAGAAAATGAAGATGTGAATGCATGGCGATACTGAGTGTAAAAGGAGGTGAATGATCATGCATGAAAATAGTGAATGCAAGATTCAAAAAACATAACAACATGCATGTGTGTGAGACAAGTCGCGGAATCGACAACCGTTCGTGAAAAATAGTGTCATGCATGCGACAACAGCGAGATGCTAATGAAAAATGAAATGATGCTTGTACATGCTAATATGCATGAAAATGATAGCAAGCATTCATAAAAATCAAGTAGACAACACTCACATAAGCCAAAACACAAAAATCGACATAAATGCTGCAAAAGACAAGTTAAGCAGAATTACCCGGAAATAGCTCAGCTGGATGTGCCAAAGACTCCTGGATGTGTTGTGGGATGTCAGAGCTCCAAGATCGATGTGAAGAATGAGCTCTGAAGCATCGAATAAATAAGTTTGAGGCTCATGACGCGCATGCCACAAAGTTAGGAAAAATTGATACTTGGAGGAATGTTTCTAAAACGATCTTTGCATGTAACCTCCAGTTGCTAAAAATAGATCCCTAAAATCTAGGGATGCTTTTTTGCATGTTTCTTTTTTCTATTTTAGGAAAAAGAATCCCATGCATGCAATTCAAGTTTTCTCGGTCTCCAGTGGAACTGGTCAACCTGAGGGCACATGCAATAACCTCCTTGACTGAGGGGAAATTTTGCACAGTTTTTGGAAGGAAGTTGGGTTGGTTGCCTAGAGGGATTGCGCAATTTCTGGGAGGAGCAGCTAACTGCTACCTAGAATTGCTCAATTTCTGGGTTGAGCAGCACTGCTGGGCCAGATTTCATAGTTTTCACTAGGAAGCCTGTCTGACAGGATTACGCAGTTTCTAAGCCCTACAGGTTGCCAGTCACATTTGCAAAATTTTTGGAGGGAATGTTGGTTCCCCTCCAGAATTGCGCAATTTCTTGAGGGAGTTGTTCGAATGGCAGCTGGACCAAGTCCGAAGTAGCAGCCTGTGAGGGGAGTGAATCAAGCTATCATGCACAGGTTGGCAGGCTGCTAGAAAACCATTGAAGCTCATTTACTTGACAGTGCAAGACATGCTGCTGAGGATGGTTGGTAGGAAGGCTCCAAAACAATGCTAAGGCAAAATTTTGGAGGGTGGTTGTAGCTGCTACAACAGGTTTTTTGAAGCCTAAGTATAGTTTTGGTCTTGGAGGTTATTAAAATTTGGTTTTTTGGATAACCAAGGTTTAATACTTGTGTTTTAATTAAGAAGCCTAAGCATTAAACTTTGGTTATAGTTATTTATTAACAACTTTTATGTTGATTCTCTAAAACAAAAGGGTCCATATTTTAATATAATAAATTTCATAGGAAATTTATAATACATTAAAATGGGGGTTGTTGAACATTACAGCAACTGGAAATCATTGGAAGAACTAGTTATCTGTGATAAATGAAATTTTCCAAAAATTCAGTAAAAATAATCTAAGAAGTGGAAACTACTTTTCGAAATATTTAGATAAATAAAATTACTCTGGCTATAAAACTCATTAAATTTCAATTTCTTTTAAAAAACCTTTCGTGAATGAAAAACACCTATTTACTTGTATCAGTCATTAACGAGTTTATAAAAATAAAGTAGGGGGCCTTTTATGACTTAGTTTGTAATGTACTCGTTCATCACAGATAGAGTCACTGTTGCCGGCAAGCGTTCAGAGCCTCGACAGGGTTACCTTTTAACCAACAACAAGCCAATGTCCCATCCATTTAATAGTGCAATAATTAGAGGTAATTTTTTTTTTAATGCTAAAAATCCATTGTCCTGGTTTGGTGGCCAGATAACGACAATGCCATTCATCGGTAATAATTAAAATTGAACAAGCTGGCTCGTGATGAGACCCCTTGTCTTACAATTAAAAATCATAAACCATTACCCTGATTTGGTTTTTTGTGTGGTAATGTCAGTTTAATTGGTTCCCTATAAACATGGTAAGCAAGCTCATGATGAGACCTCTTATCTTTCTAGATTTATTATATTTTAGAATTACACTCTAAAATATTACCTTTTTAATGGATGGGGAGTATCATTGACTCAAGAGTTTAGGATGACAAATACGAGTTGAAAGATTTTTAGTCGTAAGATGATCTTTACTTTTTAAGGATAACCTTTTTTGACTAAAACTAGAGTAAAAGGATATCATTTTTTGAGGTTTTTAAAGATTTTACAACTTAATGAAAAAGATTTTCAGACATCTATAATTTTTATCTAATTTTCAATTTTGGTAACCACTTCTTAAAAAAATTCCTACTTTCAAAATGAAAAAATAAAAATAACTTCAAAAGATGTTTGAAAAGTCAATAGAGTACTATTTAACATTTTATTAACAAAATCTGTAAAAGGAAAATAAAATTTTAGTGCGATGTACAATGGAAGTCATCTTTTACAATTTTTTTTTTTTTTTTTTTAATTCTTTAGAAAAGAATTTCTTTAAGATGAGCCCATTTACAGGAATAGAATCTCTCTTTCTTGATAAATCTTGAAGTATAAATGTATATGGGCTTATATGTTCAACAATATGAAATGGACCAAGCCATTATTTCTGAAATTTGGTATGTTTCCCTTTTTCTTTGTGTGCTTTGTCCCACTTGAGAACTAGATCTCAAACTTGGAAGGATCTTTGTGTGACTAAATTTGCATCAAAAGAAGCTTTGACCATTTCTTGATGTTTGGTGTGTGTGAATTTGGCTTTTTCCCTTTCTTCTTCTAGTTTTACGATTTGTGAATTTCTTATTTGCAAGGAAGAAGAAGGTGGTTCTTCAATAAATTGAACTAGGGCTAATGAAGGAAGAGCTAAATGTGATGGAATGATGGCTTCCTTCCCACAGACTAAGTTGAATGGAGAAGTGCCTATAGAGGCCTTCTGAGTTATCCTATTGGCCCATAGAGAAAATATTAAAGCTTTGTGCTAGTTTCTTTGATTTTGATCTACAGTTCTTTTGATTATTCTAAGGAGGTTTTTATTAGTGGATTCTACCAAAATGTTTCCCTGGGGATAGTAATTAGCAAAATATTTGAGTTTAAGACCTCTCCTAATGAAAATTCAATCATATTGGTACCCAAAAAATAAGATGCATTATCAAATATAAGTGCATAAGGCAAACCAAATCTTGTAATGATAAATTGATCAATAAATTCAATAACAGATTTAGAATTGACTACCTTTAGTGGAATTTCTTCCACCCACTTAGTGGAGTAATCTATAGCAGTCAAAATATATCTATGTTAGTTAGAAGAATGAGGAACAATCTCACCTATGATATCCAGTCCCCATTGTTCGAAAGGTTGTTCGATGTTGACTAGATGCAAAGGCAAGGCTGGTTTCTGTTGTCTTCCAGAAGCAGTTTGGCATGTTTTGTATTTCCTTACATATGCGTGGATATCTTTGAAGAGAGTGGGTTAGTAGTATCCAACATGTAAGATTTTGTGTGCAGTAGTATCTCCTCCAAAGTGTCCACCTGCTGGTCCATCGTGAAGTTCTTGCAAAACTGTTTGTGCTTTAGACTTTTTAAGGCATCTTAACAATATGGAATCATAGTTTCTCCTAAATAATACGTTATCAAAAATCTCATAATGACTTGATTTTAATCGTAAATCTCTTTTTCTTTTATAATTGAGTTCAAGAGGAACATATACATTTTTCAAATAAAAAATTAAATCAACATATTGGGAACCAACATCAATAACACTTACCTCATAAATGTGTTCATCGTTACCTGTGTCCCCTTCGGTTGGCATGTTGGATTCTCCTGTAAGCAGCTTGCAAAAACCTTTCCCTCTTACAATTTTGGCTGGTTTAATTTCAATATCATACTCCTACAGAGATGTTACCCAATTTTCTCTCTTTTCTCCTAATTCTTTCTGCATTAGTAATTGCCTCACTGCTGGGAATGAGACTATTAATTTTGTGTGTGTTTTTAAAAGAAAAGGTCTAAAATGCTTTACAGATTTATATACAACAAATGCTTGTTTTTCTACTTCTGAATAATTCAATTCAGCACCCTAAAAATTTGAACTGAAAAATGAGATGGGTGCTTCAATTTTCTGATTATTAATTTGTGTCAAAACAATGACATAAGACGTTGAAGAAGCAAAGGTATATAAGATGAAATGATCAGAGAAATTTGGAGTATTTAAAGAAGGAGCATTGATAATTGCATGTTTGATTAAATCAAATGCTTGCTTTTCATGATGACCCCATTTAAAAATTGTGTCTTTCTTAATCATTTGTTGTAACAACAAAATAATTTGTGAGAAATCAGGGACAAACCTTTTGACAAAATTGATCTGTCCAAAAAATGATTGCATGTTTTTTTTTGTTATATGGTGGAGAAATTTCTTTTATTCTATCAGGGTCAATGTAAATTCCATTTTTTGACACAATGAATCCTAAAAGTTTCCCTTCACTAAGAGTGAAGACAGATTTTTTCAGATTAAATAAAATCCCATATTTTCCACAGCGTTAAAAAATTTGTCTTAAGTCTTGCAAATGATTATTTTTGTTCTTTGAATAAAAAATAATGTCATCAAGATAAACAACAACCATTTTCTTTGAAGGGCCTTTGAAAGCTATATCCATGGCTCGTTGGAAAGTGGCCCCTGCGTTTATTAAACTGAATGGCATTTTTTGGTAGGCATAAGTTCCCCATTTAGTTCTGAAAGTAGTCTTTAGCCTATCATCTAGGTGGACCATGATTTGATTATATCTTGAGAAACCATCAAGGAAAGACATAAGTTCGGAACCAACAACTGATCGTAAAATCTGTTCCATAGTGGGTAGCGGGAAATTATCCTTTTAACTGGCCTTATTGAGATTCCTAAAATCTATACAAATGCAGATATCACCATTTTTCTTCCTAACAAGTACCAAGTTAGAAACCCATTTTGAATTCCTAATAGGAAAAATGATTTTAGTCTTAAGGAGTTTATTCAATTTTGTTTTGATTTTACTTTCTAAGTTCAGATGAATTTTCCTTAATTTTTGTTGGACAAGTTTATTATTAGATTTCATCAGAATTGTGTTTTGAATGATGGAGGTGTCAAATGTTTTGAGACATTCATAACTCCAAGAAAAGATATCCTTATATGTTTCAACAAATGAAAGAAGGATAATATTTCTTCAGACGAGAGACCAAGTCCTAAATTGATGTTCTCAGGTTTAAGATCTATCCCAAGGTTTATTAATTCAAATCTCAAAGTTAAACTTTGTAGTTTTGAATTAGAAACTCTTTTAAATCTGTCTTTTAACTATAGAGATCGTCAAGTTTGACTACAAATTTGGGTATGGGACTATCCTCTATTTTATGTTTTAATTGATTGTCATGTTCATCTACATCAATTTATTTATTTATTTTGCGTGCGCGCGTGGTTCACGGACACCTTCGGTCAATGGGTGGCGCTACGTCCACTGGAAAAATCTGGGTTGACGCCCCATGACCTACTGCAAAACTTGACCCCAAGAGCTTTCAAGAATTGATCCTGTGACCTCCCATCTGGCAAGGCCCCGTCTTGACCGATTGAGCTAACCCTTGGGGCTAGTGTTCATCTTACTCAATTATTTGGTCATTGTATGATTTTTTAGAAGTTAAGAAGCTTAAAATTTCTTCATCATCATTAAATACCCTCCAATTGGTGATATTATCAGGAATGGATGGTCTAAAGATTAATTCTATAGAAAATCTATCGGGACTATTAGCAAGAAGCTCAGTGTTGGCATTTTGAATCCTAGGAATAACATAAATGTTAAACACTAAAAATGTGAAGTGAGAGACTGAATAAAAGACTGATAATGCTTCAAGTGTGTAGAGATACAGTGCATCATGTTTCTTACTTGTTTAACTACAATTTCTGAATCTCCAACAACCTGAAGGTATTTAAAGTCAAGGCTAATTGTTTTATACATACCTTGGCCGAATGCTTCATAGTTTACAATATTAGTTGTGCATTCGAATTCCAATGTGCAAGTCAACATTGTATTCACCCCTCCAAGATTAATCAATATGCAACATGCTCCTGCACCATCACTTGATTTTGACCCATCAAAATACAATGTCCAGAATAAAGAATTAACTAATGGTTTTTCTAGCATATTTACACATCTGCAAAAGTTATTTTGTGAAAAAATTTCAATTTGAGAAGTTACATAATTACAAAGAAATGGTGACATTTGTGCTTTAAAATTCTCAAAAAATGATTTAGTAGAGTAGTTTCTAAGAATGTTGTTATTAAATGCTACTACCTCATTTTCACCTTCAAAATCTGTTACCGAATTTTTCATGTGTTTTTCTTAGTTGATTCTAATTTGATTTGGATTTCCATTAAATGGGAGCCATAAGTGAGACCAATCAGTGGAAAAATAACCATGTAGTTTTTCTGACCAATCTCTACTAAGAATTAAACCGTAGAAATCTGGGATATCAACAACAAGTATATCAATTATTTGACAAACTTCAGGATTCGAAGATAATCTAATAAGAACTGAATTCATTTCTCCTATGAATTTGACTTTTGTCCTATCGAGTTGCACAATGTGAACTGCAGTTTTCTGGGGTGACATATTTAATTTCAGACAAACTGAATACAGCATGATATTCGAAGAAGCCCCTGAATCTACCAAGCAGTTATGTACATTTTTATTAAATATTTCAAAATCCAAAAGAAAAGGAGGAGTATGTGAATTATACTTGTCATCTATCAGAATAGCATCAGAAGAATCAAATAATGAATGACCAGGAGGTTTAACCATTTCGTTAGAATATTTGGATACAACAGCAGAAGGCAGAGGAGAAGCAAGTACTGCGTTCAATTCTTTTAGTAAAAATTTATGTTGTTGTTTGAGTTTAGTGAGTTCATGAAGGGAAATGTTTTCTTTTATTTTCTTCATATCCTCAACTATATTGTACTTAATAGGCTATGAAAATACTAAGGTTATGAGTGAATATGGAGAATTCGATGAAGACATAATTAATGGGGGGAAGTGGAAGTGGAGTTTTGAACAACAACTTTATCTTTAGTAGTGGAAGTTGAAGGTTTCTGTTTTTGAATTAGTTGTATAGGATCAACTGGACCTTTACTTCTTGTGCCAATACGTAATGCTTCATATTCATTTTCACTATCAGAAATAGGAAGAATAAAATCCCACATTCCATTTAACTCAGCTATTTGTTCATCTTGGGATTCATCAGCAGAAAATGTCGCTTCCTTCTCATCTTCATCATCAGTTTCTGCATTAGAGATCGTGTTTGGAGGTTGTGGATTAGGTGGCTGATTTCTTTTGAATGTTCTAAAAAGTTTTTGGAAGAAGATTCAAAAACTTGTTTTTTGATCTCTACCATCCTGTTAGATAAATTTTTAAGGACTTATTGTAAGCCTTCAAGATCTAAGGGATATTTAAGTGCTTTCTTTTTAGGTTCATTCTTAAATGTAACTCTTTTTAATTTTTTGTCTTCTTGATCCTTTTTATTTTCTACTGCATTCATCCCCTTCTCTATAGACACAACTTCTTTCATGTTTTCTACTAAGCTAGTTTTATTAGCTCTATCTACAAAAAATGCTATGTTAGAAGGAAGGGATGAAATATACCATTCAATTTGTACATCGACACCAGGTCTAGAAGTAGCTATGATTTTATTTAATAATTTGTTAAATCTGGAATTAAAATCTTTTATCTTTTCCCCTGAATTTGTTTTTAAATTGGAAAGGTCATTGATAAGATATGCGGTTGAGGGATCATTGCCAAATTTAGTCAAAAATTGTTCTTCAAAAATATCCCAACTAGTAATATAACTGGCTGGTAATGAAAAGTACCGAGACCCTGTTGATCTTGTAAGAGTGTATGGTAATAATCTAAAAAAAACATCTTCTTAAACTGCCCCATTAAGATTGATGGCTAACATATAATTATGAAGGTGCTCTTTAGCAGGTATCCCATCATTAGGATTGAATTTGGGAAGCCATATTTAAGGATTTTTTGGTAGAGGATGAAGTGGTGTTGGAATTTGAACAGATCCCAGATTGGACCATGGTCTAGCTGTCATTGTAACAGTTGGGGAGGTGGAGGTGATGAAAGAAGAACTGGCAGCTGTGATAGTACTGCTTGAGGCAACACTAGTTGTTAATGTAGAGGAAATGGAAATAGATGAAGTGATCAGTAAAGAGAAAGGAGACGTAAAAGGAATAAATGGAGATGTTTGTGAAGGAGAGAATGAGGTAATATCACTAGTAGATGTTTGGGAATCTGATGTAGTAGTTTTCATTCTGCGGGATTGAAGTGGAAATTCAAATGGCAAGATGCCAAGTCTTGTACTTCAGGACCGAGTTAAAACCCCAGTTCCGTGAAAAATAGAAGTAATACTTCCTTCAGAAACTTTGGATGATTCAAGATCTTCTGCTGAAATGGAGACGTCTTCCAATTTCTTTATCAAAGCTGTAATTTTTGGTGCTTCTGGAGTATAATCCACAGGGATTACCTCAGGAAGTATTCTAAGAGACATGGGAGGTGATTGTACAACTCCTGATCTAAAAGTAGGAGATTCTGGAGGGATCTGGAAGTTGTAGGAGATTTGGAAGGGGAATGACTCTTGGAATAGCCTTTAGTTTTTGGATTGGACTTAATTTCCATTCATAATCTATAGGTCCTCCTTCTAGAGCCAAAAAAGTGTTTAGGCCTAGAAAATAGTTGCTTCACCATGGGGGAAACCACTATGTTTGGAACTTAAGACAAATCCTTTTCCGTTTAGGTAGTGGCTCTAACTAGGGATAATGGAACTAGTTTCCCAATGAAAGGTGATTGAATGAATGTGTAATGCTTATAGTGGAGTGAAATAGATGAATTTGCAGCAATGAATCAAATAGAACATGTATACATTAATCTACTCTATAACCTAGGATTGTTTAACATTTATCTAGATGCGATCTATAATGGTTTTACTTAGTAAATGACAATATAGATTGCTCAAACACCAATGGAAATGAAAATATTTCAAGATGATTACTTTGATTAAATAGTTAATCAAAATAATGTGTATAACTCATATCGCATTTATAATATCAAAGAAAATTGCTTAACATGTATTTAAAAATATCAATGACAGCATGATCAGAAATGAATACATGTAACATTGTTCTTTAAATACCATGTAATAAGCAATATGAAAAGATAAATTCATTATTTATTTATGAACAAAACATAGGTACAAAGATAGAAATACTAGATGCACATTTCTCAGCTCATAAAAGAAATAGCAACAGTTTATTCATTCTCACAAAGATGATTTCAAGAGTACAGAAGTGAAACTTCTCAAAATTATTTATGAAAATTCGTAAACAATGTTCCAGTGGTTCTATTGAGAAAAGTATGAAAGTACAATAGTGCAAGCTTTCGTAAGATTTTCTTCATAGAATTCCGGACCTTAATTTTGTACAACAGGCAAGCTAAAATAGTAGAAAAAAAACTAAATGTATTGTGCAGAGTGTTGAGGGAATTTAAATAGACCCCTTCAATACGCTTAAAGAAAACCAATTTTTTGGTAGAGATTTTTGAATGTGATTTGTTGTCTTCATAGGCTTTGTTTGTTCCATCAGATTCTTTGGATGTTTGTCCTTCTATTTGAACTGAACTACCACTTATCCGCATACCTGTCTTCTTCTGCCATGAACCTGAACATGGAAAATAGGAATCGATAAGTTAAAAATAAATGATACTGATAAGAGAATTTCATTTGAAACAAATCACTTTTGCAGGAAATTAGGAAAAATTTATAGCGTAATAAATCCCAACACAAAAATCATGGAGAGGAATGTGGAGTGAATTATGTGGTAAGAGAGGTGGACTTTATGGTCCTATTGCATATTGCTTTTAGACCAGGGGTAGAACTCAGAATAATCGCAATCACTTGGAGGTCGACAGTACTTCAAATAAAATCATAATCACTATCGCGGAAAGGTGGATGGTTAACAGTTTTTTCGGAGGGGGTTGGAAGTGGTAAGTGGTTTACGAAGAGGGGGGTCCGAAAGAAGAAAAGAGTGATGTGTAAATATATGGTTGGCAAGAAAAACCACTTTTTGCCGTCCACCACCCCCTCTTCTGAGAAACTTAAATTGAGCACAGGGGGGTCTGAAGTCTTCTCCGCCGTTGATCTGGGCAAATCTGAGTCGTTTATTAAATCAAGGCAAGTCAGGATTTTATATCACAATCGGTGTTAAGGAGTGGTATACTTTAAGAGGTGGCCGAAATAATTGTGATTTGCGATATGAAGAATGAGATGATGTCATTATGACATGGAAGATCCATGTGGAATGGTGACGTACGGATGACGTGGAGGATGACATCATGGATTACGTCATATCGAAATCGACATGAGACATCATATCGCAATCGCAATTGGCATGAGGCATGACTCTTGGAACTTTGTGATTGCGTGGGCGGGATATTAATTTAACTGCAGTGTATAATCCCTGCAGGTCTGGTTATATTGCATATCGCAATCGATTAAGGCATGGGGCAAGACCCTTTGGTAACTTTGATAGCCACGGATGTGGGAGATTTATGGAATGGATTGTATAATCCATCGGGTGCAGGCTTTATCGTATATCACAATTGGTTAAGGCATGAGACTTAAGTTCTATGGTTTATTGTTGTAGGTTTCAACCTTGTACAGAGATTACCTGCACATGAATTCTAAAAAATAGAAAATAAAAAAAGGTGAGAGAATAACACATAAAACAAATATACATAGATATTTTCCCTTGGATCCTAAAACCGGGACTACCAGATTGATTTTTCATTATGTTCCTTTCAATGTTACAATACATATATCTACATGCCAAAGCATCCAATACCATGGACCAAAAACCATCGTGCCCAAAACCATGTGCGAAAACCATGCACAAAACCATGGGTCAAATTTTTTTTTTTTAACACAACCCAACATTCTCCCACTTGTTGTTTTCTTTCGATAGGGGGCCACAAGAGAAGTTAGTCATTGATACAGAACTATAATGCACATTGTTTCTCTACACCAAGAGAAGTTCTCAGAGATCACAAATTTTTTCAATGCATTTGTAGTATTCTTCAAAGTGTCCACCTTTACGAGCAACACCTTTTTGTCTTCTATCATATCCCTCACAAAGTGATACTGAACATCAATGTCCTTTGTCTTTGAATGGTAAGCAGGGTTCTTTTCCAAGAAAATTGCACTTTGGCTATCACAGTCTATTCTTATAGCTCACTGTACTAACCCCATACTTGAACAAATATCTGGAACCAAACTGCTTCCTTTCTTGCATGAGTGGATACCATGTATTCTGCCTTTGTAGTTGATAGTGCCACTACAGATTATTTCTTACTCATCCAACTGATTGCACCTCCAAATAGGTTAAACACATACCCACTTGTAGATCTTCTCTCATCTAGATCTCTAGCCCAGTCTACATCAACAAAGTGACAAATATCCAAAACTCTATCCATACTTAGTCTTCCTTGGTAACGAAAACCATAATCACTAGTGCTACACAAATACCTGAAAACTCGCTTCATTGTTGTCCAATGCTCCTTCCCTGGTTTTGACATAAACCTGCTCAATACTCCCACTGCATGTGCAATGTCTGGTCTAGTACATAGCATCGCATACATCAGGTTATCGACTGCACTTTCATATGGAACACGGGACATGTCCTCTTCCTCTTCTTTTGCCTTGGGACATTGTTCAGCAGATAACTTTACATGTACAGGAATAGGAACCTTCACCATTTTACTATCCTCCATATTAAACCTCTGCAGTATTGTCTCGACATACTTCCTTTGGCTTAACAAGAGCTTCCTCTTTGCCTGATCTCTTTTGATTTCCATGCCCAAAATATAGTTTGCAGCACCAAGATATTTCATGTCGAATTTGGAGGACAATTGGATCTTCAAATCTTGGATAATTTCTTTGTCATTTCCAACTAGCAACATATCATCCACATATAAGACCAGATAAATAACATGGTCACCAATTAATTTAAAATACACACAGTGATCTGCTTTGCTTCTAGTGAAGCCAAGTTCCCATATAAATGTATCAAATTTCGGATACCACATCCTTGGTGATTGTTTTAACCCATACAGAGACCTTTTTAACTTGCATACTAGTTCTTTCTTACCCTTCAATGCAAAGCCTTCGGGTTGCTTCATGTAGATTTCCTTCCAAATCCCTGTGAAGAAATGTTGTCTTTACATCCATCTATTCTACCTCAAAATCAAAAGCAACAAAAACAGATAAAAGTAACTAATAGAAGCTACCTTGGCAACAAGAGAAAAAATATCACCAAAATCAATTCCCGGCACCTGAGAATAACCTTTTGCTACCAACCAAGATTTGTATTTTTCCACCTTTCCTTTTGTATTTATCTTCTTCTTAAACACCCATTTGCTTCCAATGGGTTTCATTCCAGCTGGCAACTCCACCAGATCCCAAGCCTTATTTTTGTGCAAAGATGCCATTTCATCAACTAGGACCTCTTTCCAAAGTTTTCCATCCTCTAAATCTACTGATTCCTTCACAGTTTTGGGATCATCACCAGTAATAGATAAAGAAAATTTTTAATAGAAAGAAAATGGACTATACCTTTCTAGTTTCCTTCTTTCTCAAACTGATCTTCTCACACACAGAGTTTGGGCTCTTCATCTTCTATTTCCTCTTCTGCTGTAGAGTCTGATTCTTCTTGATTTAGCTCAAACACTATCTTTTCAAGTTCCTTTGATGGGACTTCATGTTTAATAAAATATTTCACCTCTCTAAACACCACATCTCGGATGTACACAACCTTCCTTGTTACTGGGTTCCAAAGCTTATAACCCTTTAAACCATCCTTATACCCAATAAAGATGCACTTTTCATATTTACTATCCAACTTTGTTCTTTTCTCCTTTGGAACATGTACATATGAATCACATTGAAATACCCTCAGATGTGAAAGAGAGGGTTTCTTACCATTCCATACCTCTTGTGGAGTCTTTTCCTCCAACACTGATGAAGGTGATTTGTTGACCAGGTAACATGCAGTCTCCACCGCCTCTACCTATAATTCCTGTCCTAAACTAGCACCACTGAGCATGCTTCTTACCCTTTCCATCAACGGTTTGTTCATTCTTTCTGCAACTCCATTTTGCTGAGGTGTGTATGGAGTATTCTTCTACCGGCTATACCACACTTCTTATAGAACTCTTCAAAGTCCTTCTTGCAAAATTCTGCACCATTATATGTCCTTAGCGCCTTTATCTTCTTCTTTGTCTGGTTTTCCACTAGAGCCTTAAATTCTTTAAACCTGTCAAAGACTTCAGATTTCTTCTTGAGGAAATATGTCCATGTATTCCTTGAGAATTTATCTATAAATGATACATTGTGCACAAGCCCTAATGGAACCTTCACAGGTCCTAACACATCACTGTGCACAAGCCCTAATATCTGCTTCGCCCTCTTACCACTAGAGGGGAATCTCACTCGATTTTGCTTCCCATATACACAATTTTCACAGAAATCAAAATCCAGAGAGCTATTAGTCATACCTTCTACCATACCTTCACCATGAAGTATTCAAAGGCCCTTCTCTCCAGTATGTTCAAGCCTTTGATGCCATAGCATGGTCTTTTCTCCCGAAACCACTAGATTTTATGCTCTACTTTCAGGAACCACAGAACTGTTGCACCCATCAACAATAGTGCTACCTTGCAGCTTGTATAGAGTTCCAGTCTGAACTCCTCGCATCAATACTAGTGCTCCCTGAACCAACTTGCATGTATCTTTCTCGAACATTGCTTTTACACCTGCATCATCCATCTTGCTTACAAAAATTAGATTTCTAGCTAATGAAATAATTTGCAGAACACCTAGAAGTGTTCTAATCCTTCCACCTTGCAACTTCAACTTTACTTTTCCATGACCAATGATTCTAGCCTTCCTAACATCCCCTAAGAAGACATCACCACCATCATATTTCTCATACTTGCAGAGCCACTCTCTATGTGGACTGAAGTGAAAGGATGAACCTGAGTCAATCAACCATGCCTCATGATCTACATGTGTACTTAAAGAAGAAGCCAAGTACACATCCCCACCTTCATCTGAGGTGGCTTTCGCCTCCATAGAAGGAGCATCATCAAATACCTTTCCTTTCTCAGTTGCTTTAGATTTACAGTCCCTTTTGTAATGCCCTTCCTTTCTACATTTCCAACACACCTTTACAGGTTTTCCTGGAGATTTAGATCTCCCTCTAGATTTATATCTCCCACTCGAGGACTTATTTTTATTTCTATTCTAGGACCGTCCTTGTATAGTCAAGGCATCACCATTCTAGCTCTCCATATTTTTCCATCTCATGTCCTACGTCAGCAATGATGAGACTATTTCATCAAACTGCAAGGCAGTTGCATTGCTACCTATTGCAATAACTAGACTATCCCACGAATTTGGTAGAGAACACAACAAACTGATGCACTTATCTTCATTTGAAATTTTAATATCAACAGATAATAACTGACTTACCACAGTATTAAATGCATTCAGATGCTCTGTCACTGAGTCTCCATCTTTCATCCTTAGGTTATACAACTTTTTTCGTAGGAAGATTTTATTCACCAGAGACTTAGATTGGTACAAAGTCCCTAACTTGTCCCACAAAGCCTTCATCGTAGCTTCCCTTGATACATTTAGAAATACTGAATCTGAGACACACAATCGTATTGTGCTCTTTGCCTTCCGATCCAACTTCTTCCATTCTTCATCGGACACTCCCGTTGGTTTAGTACCCGGATCTACCACAATCCACTGATATTTATCCACCAACAGATCCCCCATCTTGACTTTCCACAACTCAAAATTTTGACCGTTAAATTTCTCGATCTCTATCTTTCCACTGCTCACTATCTTCTTTCACCACTAGAATTGATCCCGCAAATCTCCCACTGAACAACGTCTACCACAGGCCCAAGTGAAACCCCTCAATAAAAAAGGCGTCTCCTTGAAGCCAAAACTGCTCTGATACCAAATGTAGGTTTTATCCCCATACAGAAATTACCTACATACGAATTCTAAAAAACAGAAAATAAACAAAGGCGAGAGCATAACACATCAAAGAAATATACATAGAGACTTTCCCCTGGATCCCAAAACCAGGACTACCAGATTGATTTGTCATTATGTTCCTTTTAATGTTACAATAGATATATATACATGTTGAAGCATCCATTACCATGGACCGAAAACCATCATGCCCAAAAACATGTGTGAAAACCTTGCACAAAACCATGGGTCCAAAAAAAGCATTCTCACTAGGGGAGCTAGTCGTGGAAAGAATATAACACAACCCAACAATTGTGATAGCCGTAGATGCAAGGAATAATAGAATTATATTAATCTTGTCATCAGGTCCGGGGTTAATCTCATTTCGCAATTTGGAGTGGGCGGAGGGGTATTTGCCTTTCGAACTTTGTTTATTTGCTATGCGAGGGAGTGTTAGCCTTTAGGTAAATCAAAGTTTTAAATTATAACTCGTATTTTAATTGAACTCCGACTTGTTATTTTTATTTTGATAACCCATATTATTTAATACTTAAGGGTTTTTGAAGCCTAAGCATAGTTTTGGTTTCGGGGGCTATTAAAATTTGTTTTTTTGGATAATTAAGGTTTAATACTTGGGTTTTAATTAAAAAACCTAAGTATTAAACTTTGGTTATAGTTCTTTATTAACAATTTTTTTGTTGATTTTCTAAAACTAAAGGGTCCCTATTTTAATACAATAAATTTCATAGGAAATTTATAATACATTAAAATGGGGATTGTTGAATAGTACAACAGGTCCCTAATGACATCGTTGATGCCAACCTCACTTGGGTTTCCCTGAGAGGCACCATCAAAGTTGAGCTTTAGATGGCAGGGGAGAGGAGGGCTCCAAGATAAGGGAGTGGGTTTGGGCAATCAAGAGGAAGGAGCATCAAAAATAAGGTTGGGTGGTTTGCAACCCCGCCAGGAAAGAATATATTTTCTAGATGGGGGGGCTTGATAATCCTGACGTGACCAATTGGTCAGGGCAATGGATTCCTCCAGATGCTTGTGGAAAATAAATCAAAATCCTTCAGGAGGTTTGAGCGAATTGTTGAAGATTCTATGGTTTTTCTCTTTCCATATTTCCCAAACCAAGAATAGTGGAGTAGTGGTCCAAATACAATTCAAAATAGGGTTGTTGAAGAGTGAGATAGGTCATTGCTTGAGGGTTCTAATAATGAAGATTTCATCTTTGGTGGATTTGAGAAAGTTGTGCTCCAACTTGTGCCAAATGTTATCAGTGTAGAGGTAGGAAAGGAATAGATGATCCAAAGTCTCTTGTTGTTCACTATAGAGAACGCACCAAGATGGTCCATGAAAGCCTTTCTTGATTAGGTTGTCTGAGGTGAGGACCCATTACCTAGAAAGAAGCCACTGGAATTTTTTTGTTTTTGGCCATGTATTTACGCTCCATAGCTTGTTCCAAAAGGAGGCTGGATCAAGAAGATTAGGGTGGGTGAGAAGTTTTTATGCTTCTTTAACTGAGAATTTTCCCAAATGCTAATAGCCCCACCTGAGAACATCCTTTCCATCATTTTGATCAATTTTTCTTTTTAGCAGCTCTTAATGAAGGAAAGCATGGTTGTGTTCATAGTCTTCCTCGGAACAAAAGATGTTTGGGGCCCACTTGTGATGAATTGTGTCTTCTCGATTCATCCATCATTGTAGAATAGAGATGCGACCCTTGCTAATAGCTTGAGCATGGCTGAGAGGGGTGGGAAGGACAGTGGCGAGACTTAGTCTTTGTTTCCAGGATTCATTCCAGAAATCTATAGAGTGCCCATCTTTGATCTCTAAGAAGTAGTGAGAGTGAACCAAGTATCGACAATGACTGGGGAGGTTCTAGATTAGAGAGCCACGGGGGCTATGCGACAGGTGAACAAGGTTCTTTTTGGGCATATTGTTGGTGTATTTAGCATGCCACAATTGGGCCCATGGTCCCTATTTGTATTTTATCCATTTCCACCATATCTTGGTGCCCATGGCTTTGTTGCCCACGTTTAGATCCCAAACTCCCATTCCTCCATGGGCCTTTGGGAGGCAAGGAATGTTTGACTTAACAAGAGGCCATTTGTGCTTGAGATCTGCTCCTCCCCAACAAAAGGTGTGTTGAATGTTCCTTATGCTCTTGAGGACCCATTTGGGGGAAACTAGGGTAGAGAACAAGTAGAGGGGAATGGCTTGGAGGAAAGATTTGAAAAGGACAAACCTGCTAGAGATATTTAGGTCTCGATGAGTCTAGTAGTTGAGTTTGGAGGTTAATTTATCAATGAGGTCCTGCGAGGATGAGTGCTTGATATAAGAGTTGGTGAGGGAGGCTCCTAGGTATTTTGAGGGGAGAGAGGCATTGGCAAAGTCAAGGATGTGTTGAATGTTCCTTTGGGTGATAACAAGGGGTATTGAAGAAGAAGATTTGGGATTTTTCTAGGTTGATATCAGTTCTGAAGGCTAAAGAGAAGAGGTTGAGAATGTTTTTTATCGCTTTGGCCTCTTAAATAGAGGGGTGGTTAATGAGGTGGGTGTCATCAACAAATTATTCGTGGGTGTGAGCGGATTTATTATGAATAGATAGGCCTTTGAGGGATCCTTTGGCTTTAGCAAACTTGATAGAGAAATCTAGGCTTTCTTCCATGAGGATGAAGAGGAACAAAGAGAGGGGGGTCACTTATCGAATTCCCAAGGAGGGAAGGAAAGTTTCGGAGGGGTAGCCATTGACCATGATAGATGAGAAGAGATTGGTGATGAGAGACATGACCCATTGTATCCATAGAGCATAGAATGATTTTAAGATGTTTTTAATGTAGTCCCAACTTAGTTTGTCAAAGCCATTGGACATGTCTAGTTTGAGCAACAGATCAAGTTTCTTGAGAATTTTAAAAGAGTGGATGGTCTCATGAGCTAGGATGATGCCATCAAGAATTTTCTTGCCTTCCACATTGGTCAATTTCTCTACGGAGATGAGGAGGGGAAGGAGAGGCTTGAGCCTATTAGAAATAATTTTGGTGATGATTTTGTAAATAAAATTGCAAAGGGCTATGGGTATGTATTTACCTCGCGTTGTATCATTATCCTTCTTGCGAACGAGGGCAAGGAAGGTGGCATTGAAATCCTGGAGGACGGATTTGGAGCTTCTAGATTCCTCCACTATGGCATGTATTTTGTTGCCTAATAAAAGCATCTTTTAAAGAAGGACACAGTGAAGTCGTACGAACCTCGGGCTACATTGTATACCATTTGAGTGAGAGCTTCCAAGACCTCAAATTCAAAGATTGGTCTCATGAGGCTAGTGTTATGCTCTACGGTGACTAGATGAGGGATATTTGTTGTGATTTGGTTGATGGCTTCTTTGTGTTGGATGGACGGTTCTTGGAGAATGTTGGAGAAGTAACTAACAAGCTCTTGTTCTATGTCCCCCATGGGTCTCAACTATAATACCTGATTCCATTCTAAGGAGGGAGATTTGGTTGTTGGTGCTATGTTGGATGGTGGATTTATGAAAGAAGGAGGTGTTGCATTCTCCCTCTTTGAGCGAATGCACTCTTAATTTTTTATTCCAATAGATCTCTTCCTACTTGTAGTGTTCCTCCAATTGTTTGGAGAGGAAAACCTCTCAAGCATTGGTTTCCTCAGAGCATCCATAAAGGATGATTTCTTGCTTGAGGGAGGCCATAGCCTTTTCTAGAGTATCCTTTTCCTAGAAGATGTTACCGAACTCCTCCTTGTTCCATTTCCTAATAAGGAGCTTTATTTGTTTGAGATTTTATTGAAATATGTACATTTTGAATCCCTTGTAGTTACCCATACCTATGCACTAGCCTTCAATCCTAGAGATGAGGTTGGCATTAGTGAGCCATAATTATTCGAATCTAAAGGGTTTCTTTATTGGTTTGCTAAAGGTTCTCCAGGAGAGGGTGATGGGCCAATGATCTAAGCCTGAGGAGGGTAGGATTGTTGCAGAGATCTCATGCCCATTGACTAAGAGTTCCTTAGAGACTAAAAACCTATCAATATGTGAGGAGATTCAGGAAGCTCCCCCTATCTTGTTGTCTACGTGAAAAGTCCGTTAGTGTGTAAACCAAGTTGGTTTCCTCTATGAAGGTGCTTAGCATTTTGTATTCATGATCTAGTTGTCTTCGTCCTCCCCTTTTTTCCTTGAGGGAGGTAATGATTTTAAGGTTTCCTCCTATAACCCATTTGGAAGGATTAAGCTATATCCTAAGAGAGGAAATATGTTCTAGCATAGCTTGTGTTTTGGAAATGGCATGAGATCCATAGACATTAGAGATGGTGCCACAAAAATTGGTTCATAAAATATGAAAAGAGGAGGTAAAGATAGTAGGGTTGAGATATGGGGGTTCCATACCTACTAGAGATGGGTTCTACGTGATGCCTAGGCCCCCAGATGCACCTTCCGCATCCATTGCCAGACTTTTTGATGATTTCTAGATATTGGAGATTACTAATGCGAAGTCAGTGTTGGAGCACTTGGCTTCTTGGATGAGCATGATTGTAGGAAGGTCCTATTGGATCTTTCTATGAATAATTCGATGTTTTTAGTTGTTCTTTAGTCCCCTTATGTTTCAGGAAATGATCTTCATGGTGAAAGGCCAGATTGGCAGCAGTAAATCTCTGAGATATACTTGTATTGTCTTGATTCCACCAACTTGCAGCCCACCGTATCGAGTATTTTTAGAGTAGACTTCCTACCTTGCTTCTTGAATTCTTTGCCACTTTTCTTTCCTTCTCTGGTTGTTATGGTTTGAACCCCTAGCTACATCTTGGCTTTCGCTTTCTAGAGAGCCTTTGCAAGAAGGTGTATTTGTTTGTCTGGGATTGTGGTTGTTATGTTCCTACGACAAGCATATTCCATGGAAATGAGGTCTAAACCCCATAATTTGGTGAAGTCATCGTCTTCTTCCATAGAGGCATCTTCTTCCTGATGTTGCGATGGATGTTGAGCCTTTTCCTTTGTCCAAAACTATGGGTTGAACTTGTGTTGTGCTAGGTGTGACTTCGAATTTTCCTTTTGGGGTATCTAGGGTATCCTCTGGGAGGTCCTCCAGCACTTTGAAGTTGTTGCTAGACGTCGAGAATTTGGTCTTCACAGGGGGGTACCTTCTTCTTCGTGTGCCTTTGCTTGGTGGGAATCTTTATGAAGCCTTCCATGTTTGTTGGGCTAGCATTGGTAGTCTTCACCTTGGGGTCATTAAGGGAACAATACTTGAATAAATGGCCATGTTGATGGCATTTCCTGAACGTGCTCATAGTTGAGCATTTGAAACCAATCCCTATCTTCTTATTTCATGGCAATAACTTATGGGAGAGAGCCGAAAACATCCATGTAAACACACATTCTTGCATAAGTAGCATAGAAGCCTTGGCGGGTTTGTTTTGAGAGACATACGGAATTCCCTAGACTATTTCCTATGTCGTGGAGATTGCTAGGGTCCCAACATTCGTAGGGAAGGGAATAGAGTTGGACCAATACCATCACCCAAGAGAAATCGTCCTTTTCGTGGATGAAGCATGGTGTCCATTTCCACATGTAGAGACCTACAGATTTGAGGAAATAGGAACCTCCCTCTAGGATAGATTTGAGGACATCCTAATGATTGAAATCACCATGAAGAAACCCTCGGAGCCTAGTTTTACATTATAATTTGATTTGATCTTCCATTGTAAGGCTATTCAGTACAAGAGTGTTTTCTCTGTTGGTCAAAATTCGATGAATTTTCAAATATGTACATGGTCCTGCATGTACTAAATGTTGTTATTTAACCTCGCCAGGGAGGGGGTGTGCAGTCTGAGGATCTTCTCCGATTTGGACTTGCATGTAGTGGTGCTTCTCTACTCGAGTTCTCGGTGCACGTAGGGTTCCTACATGAAATATTTGTGATGTTGTCAGCTTGCATTCCTATTTTGGCAGTTTTTACATAGGGGTCAAGGGGGTTTGGTTCATAGGCTGCAAAGGAAACTACATGACATTGGGGAATGGAAGAGGCTAATGATCCTCCCCTAATGGGCATCATTCTAGCAGAGCTCAGCTACCAAGCGGTTTAGGGGATGCAGGGGGAGAAGGGAGAGTCGAGGGAATAATATTTGGTAACCAGGAGAGAAGGGTGCGCATTATAGAGCCAAGCCGTTTGCAAACTAGAAGTTGTAATTATTGGAAATTTTAATATTAAAAATATAATTATTATTATTATTTTATATTTAGAAGATCTTAAAAAAAAGAAAGAATAAGATTTGAAGAAATAAAGTTATTACAAATAACACTAATCTAGCAATAATATTTAACATTGTTAATGTTTCGAGATTTTCCTTACATCTATATCTTCCATATCATTTTACCCCGTTTACTATCACTTAAAATTTCAACTACCTTTAATATTCTTTTTTATTAATATATTAAGAAGCATAAAGAAACCCTATAAAGACATTTACGTAATGTTTTTCAATAATATAAACAAAATAATTAGAATTAAACATGGTTCATAAAATAAATTCATCAATACAGTTTATTGTGTTAGAAGTTACGGTAAAAAATTGTAATCCAGTTTTAGACAATTTGCAATTTATTTAGGCACAATTTACTTCATTAATAAAATCATTTATATTATGGATTAATGATCAATCCAATCAAATTTAGATTTGTAATCCATTTAGAATAATGTTACAAAATAAACTATTTTGAATGGGCAATAATCATAGATATATGATGAGAAACTAAAAGTACAGACATATTTTCATTGACATAATAATGACAATATTGAAAATATTTTATTTTTATTAACAACAACATAAAATTTGAAACGGGAACTGATACTATTACTAGTTTCGTAAAGATAGCAAAAAATTGACCCGATTTTGAAAAGGGCCGATGCAAAACACACATATTTTTTAGAGCATAGTTTTTGGCACTTTAAATAACCGATACGATTACCCATTTCGTAGGGATAGTAAAAAGGTGACCTGATTTTGAAAAGTGGTGATGGAGAATACACCTTTTTTTTTTAGCATATTTTTGACACTTTAAATTTTCTTATGTATCAAATATAAATATTTGTTTTTAAATGTTAATAATTTTCATGCTGATTTTGAAACGTGTTGATGCAACGTGTTGATGCAGCATACCTTTTTTTAGAGGATTTATTTTTCACACTTTAAAATTTATTATGTCCAATTTTTTTTGAAATTATGATTACTTAACGAATTTTGAAGTTGTTTTATTTTTCTTTTTTTAAATGTTGATTACTTAAAAAAACAAATATAAAAATATATATAAAAAAGACAAAAAAATAAAAAATAAAATGTTAAAAAAAATAAAATCTCATAAACCATAAAAGAATTTGGAAAAAAAAAAAAAACAAAATTTAAAAATATATATATAAAATTAAGTAAGTAAAAATAGAAAAAAAAAAAAAAAAAACATTAACAAAAATTAGGAAACAAAAAAATTAAAAGCAAACTAGATTAAAAAAAATAGAAAATTAACAAAAATAAATAAAAATAAAAAACTAGTAAAATTAATATTAAAAACATTTAAAAAAACAAAAAAAATTGAAATTATATAAAAAAAAAAAAACCAAAAAATTAGATATATATATATATATATTCAAATTAAAATAAATAAATTTAAAAGACATTTAAAGTTTAAAAAGAAGCATGTATTTTTGATTATATATATATTAAGCCTTACCTTTTCTATTTAAAAAATAAAAATAAAAATTTAAAAGAAAAAATTCAAACAGCGTTTTTTTTTTTTTTATTTAAAAAAAAAATTCCTCTCGCTGTTGCCTATGGTGGTGCGACCCTGTGTGGAGGGTTTGCATGCAGACCCCTCCACCCAGGGCCGCGCCACCACGAGTAGTCGGGCAGGCGGAGAGGCGATTCCCGGAATCGCCTCTCCGCCGGCTCAACCACCTGTGGTGGCGCGGCCCTGGGCGGAGGGTCTACATGCAGACCCCTCCGCCCAGGGTCGTGCCACCACGGGCGGCCGGAGAGGCGATTACCACGGGCAGCCGGGTGGCAGCAGGGTAATTTTTTTTTTTTTAAATAAATAAAAAAAATTAAAAATTAAAAATAAAATTTTTCAATTTTAAATTTTTTTGTTTTTAAATAAAAAAGGTAGGGCTTAGTAAAAAATAATTATTTAAAAAAAAATAAAATAAAAAATACATCTTTCTTTTTAAGCTTTAAAAAACCTTCATTAAATTTTACTTGATCAATCCATACAAATAGTTTTTTCAAAAATAAAAAATAAAATAGATGTTTAAAAAAGACATACCTGGGGCACTGTAGTCAATTTATCCTCTTAATGCAAGTAATGAAGCATGTGAATGATCATATCTTTCACCAATTAATATTTCAATACCAAAATATGTTACATGACCTAATATATATTCATCCAAAAGTACATTGCTAGGTTTTATATCATAATGCACTACTTGCACAAAAGAATCATGATGAAGATACTCCATGGTTGTTACACGTTGTTTTGTCACCATTAAGCAAACGATCGCTAATCTAGATCTTTCGCTATCCATCAAAGTGTTCCAAAGCATTCCTCTGCAAGACTAGAAGCTAAACAATCCCAAAGAGAATTAGAATTATGGATTACATGGTCTAAAAACCTATTTTTGAGTACCTTCACGATTCCCTAGCCAAAGTTTGCACATACGCAGACTTGACCATTAAAGTCGGCGTAAAAGTGCACTCTGTCTTCCACTGTGGAGTGCCCACATGACTCAACGCAAGTAAAAATAAAAAAGTAAATTATAGAATCTTAGTCGGGTGAATCTTTCCCAACTAAAAGCTTTGAGTTGATGATTACTCAAGCCTAATCCCTCTACTTATGGAGCTAATTCCCTCTCTTTTTGGAACCATAAGCCCACCTTTTGAGGATCTCAAACCTCCTCCTCTGCTATAAATCAAAAATAGACTAGAGGGTTGGGGAGGATCACTGAAGGTAGACCTATGCTATTGAAATAGGGCTAGAAGGATTGTCATCCAAGGAGAAGGTTGGAGATCATGGGAAGAGGCTTGTGACATCAAGGCAAGTCAATACAAAACAATTTTTCTTTCCTAATTGCGTATATTTTGATGTTATTTGTGAGATTCCTTGATCACTCACATGGTTTATCACTGATTATTGATTCAACTATATGATGTATGTTAAGTTAAGAACTTCATTTACCTTTGATTTTATATTCGAGATGCTTTGATCCTTTTGAATGTTTTTGTCTATGCAGATCTCTTTTGGAGCATCATGGAGAAGTTGTGGAAAGTATTGGGAAATCCTCTAAGGAATTGAAGAAAAGTTGGCTATGGAAAGCACTGAAAGGACTTCAATAAGTACTTCTCTGATAGGTAAGTGATTCTTTGCGTACTACATGTTTCATGTTTCAGTTGTAAGCTAGGGAAAGGTAGCAATTATTTTGATGTTTGTTACTAAGTTTTGTTTGAAATATAGGGAGATCCTTCTTGTCCGCAATAAGGATTAGTCTACCTAACAAATTGGTGACTCCACTGGGGAACATATCATTCTTCATCATCTCCTTGTTTTGAATTTTGAACCTTTTTTCATAGCCTTGTCTGAGTGTCTAAAAGATATTAAAAGTTTGGATTTTGTGAATTGTTTGGTTTTATTTTTATTTTTTCTAAAATTTTCTCAAAGTGCACATTTTATATTTATCAATAGAGCATATATATGTGCACTAAGCCTTTAGCAACAATACATATGTGCACTAGATCAAACTGTTTACTTGCACAAATACCTGAAATGTTTGAAAATTTGAGTTTTCCTTTCACCAAGTCCAGGAACTTTTGTTTTTTATGCTTGATTACACTTGTTTACACCTTCAGAAAGTATTTGTCAATTCAATTGAGTGTTGTGAAAGAGTCTTCTTTAAAAATACTTGTTTTCATGAATTAGGGTAAAAGCTTCATTTGGTTTTTTGTAGATCTATCAAAAGAAGGATTGGTTGTTCTTGATTTTTTGTCTTCTTGTGTTTCTTCTTTGAAAAAAATAGATTTAGTGTTTATTTTACCTAGTTGTGAAAGATTATTTTGTTAATGAAAAGTAATATTTTTCGAGAATGAGTATTTTTTATGAAAGTACTTCTTTTACTAAGCTTGAAATGAAAAGCTATTCTTCTTTCAGTGCTGAAGTTTTTCAAAGTTGTACTCTAGACATCATTAAATTCATAGCATTCATTGGAAGAAAATCATTTTAAGGATTTGATTAGTTTCCTTATTCATTTTGAAAATTTTGAGTGATTGTATGTTAAAGGAAAGTTTCATGGTTTTTGAGTTATTGGGCGAATTGAAGTATTAAAGGTTAATTTCTTCATTTGGTTCATTTGAAACTAACAATTTGCATTCATGAAAAGGGATATGTTGAAATTATGAGTTTTTGCATTTTCTTTCAGAAATTGAAAAGACTCTCTTTTTACGCTAATTAGAAATTCATCAAAATGAAAAGATCACAATATCATCCTCGATTGCATTAAAGTTTTGGGTCAAGTCATAACACCATCAGTTTCACATCCATCTACCCATTGAGTAAGTATCATCTTTAAAAAACAACACTAATAAGATCAATTTAGAATTTTTATTATTTTAGGACTCTTTCCACCTACATTAGATGATGTTGTGGGGCTTTGGAATGGGGAAGTGAGTTAACTTTCCAAAGCTACAAACAAACACTAGAATTCTTGCGATAGGGAGTAAATACATTTATTATAGTTTGGCTTTGGGAAGCTCCCCTAACAAAGGCGCTAAGCACGAGATCATGTCGAACCCAGTGGAGTGATCAACCCCACTTCATTGGTTATGATAGAGTGATTTACACGTATTACAAACAGTGCCGAAAGGTGCTTGGGAGTCACTTGGAAGTAAACCTCAGATTAACCATGTTGAGGAACTTTCAAGGGGATTAAGCTTTGTTACTCTACCCTTGCATGTATGTTTGATCTGTGACTGTACCCCCAGGTTAAATTGTCTTAAGTGGTAACCTTAGAGACCATAATATTAGGGCTATTACCCAAGGTGACGACAGAGGGGAAGTCTTTGTTGTACCTGGAACAAACGTTGGCTAGAGTCACTTGGACCTTTTTGGAGGGTATTCTTCACTCGAGATGGCATAAGTGAAGTTACTTGCACCAGATCATGAACATTAAGTATGTTGTCAGTGTAACTGGTTCCACCCGCTATATCTTTGTTCACTTTTCACAATGATCTTTGCGACATTGGATTTCATCACCAACTAGTGATTTCGCTATGAAAAGTATGTTTGCATGGTTTGACTCCTTAGATTTACGAGTGTGTGTTATTTTCTTGTTTTTACTTTTTACGGACCTTAGGTTTGGATTGTGAATATTATTTAAATATTTAATAAAAATTCATCGTGGTTGATTCACTGAGGCATTAGCGTAGAATGCAAGGTTTACCCCTTGAATATACACCTAGTCAATTAGAGAAGATTAAAACTGAAAGGTGGAAATCAACAGGATATGGGACCTCAAATCAACCTGAGACATCCATAATTGTAGAATATAAGATAGTAGAAACTGAAGTGATTCAACCTCACGAAGTAGAATCAGGCTTGGTTCAATTTGGGCAAGAAGTTACCGAAGTTATTCAAAGAGAATCTGATACAGGAGAAATTTCAAACAAAGAACTAACTGAACTAGACATTGAAGAACTTGAATATGATATTTATGAACCTAAATCACCTTCAGCTGTTATAGCCCCTACTCCTACACCACCTTCACCTCGGAGGAGGCTTATAATTACATTTGTTCTACCTCGTGGTATTATAAGTATTGAAGATATTAGTGGAGAAGAGGAGGAAGAATCACCAAGTACTCTTGTTACTACTGGTGAACCAACAATTTTTCCAAGACTTCCTTTTGATTCTTTTAGACCAGATCCTTGGTATTCCACCCCTTGAACTATTTAGGTCAATGTCTTCCACGTTATCACACTCCTTTTTACTTTTCACCAAGATGAAACATGTCAGAAATTCCTCCTAGGAGTCAACGCACTGATACCTCTATGTATACCAGCTCTTTGGAGTCATTATTAGATGGTGGTCCTTCAATTCCTGTTGGGTACCAGTCACTTACTGGAACTTTTTTAGGAGCCACTCCTTCCCCTCAAGTTTCTACTTGGTCATCTAGTTTATCTACCTCTATTGTTCAGAGAATGACTTCCATGCCTGGAGTACCTTTGGCATCATACCAATATGTTAACATGGTATCTGGTAATTTAGGTAATCCTCAAGTAACCCCAACTGGTGTTTATTATCCGCTTGGGGGGAAACCACCTTATCCTCCACCTGGAGGACAACCTGTTATCGGGTCATATCCTACAGCTAGAGGACAACCTTATGCCAGAACTTATGCAAATTTTGGTCAGGTACCTCAGGTTGGTCCAAGTCAACCCGTTGTGTCTCAACCCTTGATTGGTGCTCCTTACCTTCGGATGAATACTATTTGGAACCCCATTTTTTCTCAATGGTCTATTCATGTTGCTCCACAAGTGCCAGTTTATCAGCGTGTCCAACCTACTGGACAATCTATTCCACAAATACCTATTCAATTTTTTTCAATACTTGTTCAAAGGATTCCAAAAACACCTATTTAAAAACCCATCCAAGGGAATCCACCAACACCTATTCAACAACCAGTTCAGTAACCTGTTTAGGGTCGTCCTCAAACACATGTTCTCTCTACTATTCAAACATATGTTCAACAAACCAGTTCCAACTTCACCTCAAACACCTATCCCGGGAGTATCACAAACGATTGTCCAAGTTATGCCTCAAATACCGGTTCAACAACCTACACAGGCTATCCCTCAAGCACCTTCTTATCAAGTTGGTCCTACTTTCTAGTCTACAACACAGACTCCTATCAGACAACCTAGTATAGGGATAATGCAAACGTGTATCAAGGTCAATATTTTCAAAGTCGACCTTTTCAAGGTCAAGCTTTTCAAAGCCAGCCTTTACAAGGTCAATTTTTCTAAGGCCAACCTTTTCAAAGTCAATTTGTTCAAGGTCAATCTTTGCAAAGTCAACCTTCACAGGGGTAATACAACTTGAGTCAAATGGTTCAAAGCCCACCTTTTTAGAGTCAACCATACCCTGGTCATACTTTTCAAATTCCATTTCAACCGCAACCTGGTATGTCTCACCCTGGTTACCTTAGAGGAATTCAAATACCAACCACACAAGCTATTCCAGGATATCCTGGGTATCCTCCTACAGGGGTTGGAATTAACCCTCAGAGTTATCAAAATCGACAACAAGACTTCAACCATTAGTTACCATTTATCGCAACCTTATATTTTCTAGATTTATCCCGACTAATGAATGATCCTATCTATTATTATCCATTTTGGCCAGCAATTCCTACTAAGTTTCCAAGTGATATACCAAGGTTTGAAGATAAATCAGGAGAGGACCCATCAAATCACATTATGACATATCATCTTTGGTGTGCATCGAATTCATTGATTGGTGATTCTATCAGATTACGCCTTTTCAAACGAACTTTAACTGGTTCGGCAATAAAATTGTACATTGAGTTACCACATGCTTCTTTCCATAATTTCAACTCCTTAGTAACAACAGTTTTGACACATTTTCAATTACCAATTCGATATGACACTGGTACTTAACTTTTGAATTCCCTAAAACAATCGACATCTACCTAAATTTTGGATCATATAAATTAATGGAGGCATAGGCATTGTTTAGTCAAATTTTATATTCCAGATCAAATTTTCGCTTAATGGTTCACAAAATCATTACTTCCCAATATTACCGAGGATGTTGCTAAAGGAGGTGTTGTAACAAAAGAGCAGGTAATTGCTCATTCCTAGTACCTAGACCTTCTCTATACACAATTTAGCACTTTTTACAAGAAATTCCCAAATCTACCTTGCCCAACAATTTCACATCAACTAGAGTCAACTCCTATAGGATCTCACACCACGGATGGTGTAATTGGTTCTTTCAACCATCATTCTAAGGGTAAAAAGAAGAATTCTAAAAACACTCAGACTTTGGCTATACAAGATTCACCCAGTGAAAATCTTTCTCCATAAACTACTTCTAAAATTAATTCCATAAAATCATCTACTGGCAAGAATCAACCATCCGGAGGTAAAAAGAAGGGGAAAGGTAAAACAAAGAAAAATGCTTCTCAAAAAGAGAAACCAACCAAAAATGAATGTTATGAAACCAACTCACAAAAAGATAGAAAAGATAGATCAACGCCTTAGAATTCAGCCTCTTCGAGGGGGCAACCTCCTTTATATTACACAAATGAACAATTCTTGGATGATTCAAATGAAAAAACCTCCTTTCTATATATAGGATTCTAAGGGGTCACAATATAACCAAGCCGACCTAACAATAATAATATAAAGGCACAAAAATAACAATAGAGGTATTCTATGGGGCACAATAATAAAAATATGGGGACAATAGGGGCACAACAATAATAATAAGGGATACAACGACAATAGCAATGCGTGAATCACTAGTATTATAGGGACCTAACATGCCCCTCTCCTTCAAAAATGTGTTGTCCTCAATGCTTGAGTAGTTCTGCATGCTTCTGTATAAATTCTAATCCTCCCATGTGGAATCTTCAACAGGTAAGTTCTTCCACTTGATAAGATACTCTGAAATTGATCGATTTCGTAGCTGTTGAGTTCTTGTTTCTTTGACTGCTTCAGGTTCTAATATGATTTTTCCTTCCTCATCAAGTTCTAGCAATATTATTTGAACTGGAAGTTTGTCACCTATAACCTTCTTTAAGCATGAAACATCAAAAATTTGGTGCACTCGGGAAGTTGCAGGAAGCTCCAATTTGTATGCCATAGTACCTATCTTTTGCAACACCTTGTGCGGACCATAATACTTTGGTGATAATTTATTATCCTTCTTAACTTGCTTGAGGGACATTTTTTTATATGGTTGTAGCCATAGGAATACCCAATCACCTACATCAAAACTTCTTTCACTGTGATGTTGATCTGCCTGTTGTTTCATTCTATTATGTGCTAAGGTGAGGTTATCCTTTAAGAGTTGGAGAACTTATTGCTGATGCTCGATGTGATCTTCCACTATTTGAACCTTAGAATTTTGTCTTAAATATGATCTGATGGATGGTGGATGATATCCATAAAGTGCCATAAATGGTGTCATTTTTGTTGCAGTATGGAAGGAAGTGTTATACCACCATTCAGCCAGAGGTAACCATTTGACCCATTGTGTTTGTTTATCAGATAAAAAGCAACAAAGATATCCTTCCAAACATTTGTTTACTATCTTAGTTTGCCCATTGGATTAAGGATGATAAGGTGAGCTATGAGCTAACTGATTACGAAGACAAGAAAATAATTCTGTCCAAAAATTTCCAGTGAAAATGGGATCTCTGTCACTTATAATAATCTTTGGGTTTCCATGTAGCTTTTGAATTGTTTCGATAAATGCAATAGAAACTATACTCACTTTAAATGGATGAGATAATGTACAAAAGTGTTCATACTTGGTAACACTCTTTCCTTCGGACTTGGTTAAACCTGTGATAAAATCCATTGAAACCTCCTCCCAATGTTGGCTTAGAATGGATAAAGGTTGTAATAGTCCTGGGGTCTTAATTGTTTCAACTTTATTTTGTTGGAAAACTAAACATTCCACCACAAACTTTTGAATATCCGATTTAAGGCCATCCCAAAAAAAATCCTTCTTAACCCTATGGTAGGTTTTTAGAAATCCTGAGTGCCCTCCTAAGGGAGAGGTGTACAATTCCCTAAGAATCTTTTGTTTGAGTTGGGAATTATTACATAGGTATAACCGATCCTTGTACCATAACGAATCATTTTTCTAGCTAAATGTATCAGATGTGTTGGGATCTTGTTGTATCTTTTGAATGAGTGCCCACACTTCCTCGTCATTCTTCCATTCATCCCTTGCTTCGTTTATCCAATCTAGTTGGATAATAGAAATGGTGCAAAGAAATGCTTCCACATCCTCATCCTTTCTTGAGAGTGCATCTGCCACAACATTTTTCTTCCATTTTTTGTAGATGATTTCAAAGTCATAACCCAAAATATTTGTGACCCATTTTTGCTACTCTTCTGAAGAGAATCCTTGTTCTAAAAAGTATTTAAGACTATCATGATCTGTTTTTACCTTGAAGTGTCTTCCCATTAGGTAGGGTTGCCATTTCTTAAGTGCATGTAGTATTGCCAACATTTCCTTCTCATAAATATCTTTTTGTAAATACTTTCCTTTGATTGGATGACTTTCAAAAGCAATGGGTCTTCCTTCTTACATTAAAATAGCACCAATTCCATTTCCTGAGGCATCACATTCCACAATAAAGGTTTTTGTGAAGTCCGGTGTAGCTAAGACTGGTGCTTGGCACATTGCCTCTTTAATATGTTCAAAGACCTTTGTTGCTTCTGGAGTCCATGAAAATGCATCTTTCTTCAATAATGTTGTTAGAGGTGCTACTATTCTCCCATAATTGTTAACAAACTTGCAATAATACTCTGTCAACCTAAGAAATCCTCGTAGATGATTTATGGATGTGGGGATTTTCCATTCCTTAATGGTTTTAATTTTGCTAGGGTCTACCTTAACACCTTCATGAGATACAATATGACCCAGATATTCCACCTCTTGTACTCCAAAGAAACATTTGGATATTTTTGCATATAATTGTTTCTCCTCCAATAGTTTGAGCACCATGTCAACATTTTGGACATGATCTTTCCAAGACTTGTTGTAGATTAGTATATCATTAAAAAATACTAACACAAATTTTCTAAGGAAGGGTTTGAAAATGGAATTCATCAAACCTTGAAATGTAGAAGGTGCATTAGTTAGGCAAAAAGGCATGACCAAAAATTCATAACGACCCTCATGAGTTCTAAATGCTATTTTTGGAATGTCTTCAATCTTCATTCTGATTTGATGATATCTTGAACAAATATCCAACTTGGTGAAGTAAATTGATCCATGCAATTCATCCAATAATTCATCAATGACACGAATGGGAAATTTATCTTTAATAGTGTGCTTACTGAGCTCCCTATAATCTGGACACATGTGCCATGATCCATCCTTCTTGTGAAACAATACTACTGGAGCAGAGAAAGAACTTTGACTAGGTTGAATTATACCAGCCTCTAGCATTTCTGCAACCATACGTTCAATTTCACTCTTTTGGACATAGGGATATCTGTAAGGCCTGATGTTTGGAGGAACACTTACTGGAATCAAATTAATAGCATGATCATGATCATGAATAGGTGGGAGGCCTTTGGGAGTCTCAAATACCTTGGAATGATTGTCCAATATTTTCTGGAGATCTTGAGAAATGGATGATTTCGATGTGGGAACCTCTAGTGAACATAATTGTGCAATTATGCCTCATTGTTATTTATTTAGAATCTTTGTCATTCTGTTAGAGCTGATTATCTTTCCCGGTTTCCCTGTGATACCCCTTAATTCAATTTCCTTTCCTTCTGAAGAAAATTTCATGAAAAGTCCTTGAAAATTAAAAGTTGTTGTACCCAATGATTGTAGCCATTGGACTCCTAGTACAACATCAGCACCATCCATTGGAATGGAAAGCATTGGGCTATTCAATACATATACTCCCGTGGATAGATTGATATTATGGCACTTTCTTGAGAAATTTATGGTTCCTCCACTTGCAACCATCACTTGACACTCTGATGTTGGATATAGGAAGCAATTCAATTCCTTGGTTGTCTTACAATGAATAAAATTGTGGGTACTTCTCAATTCAATCAACACTATTACCTTTTTCTTCTTGATATGCCCTTCTATCTTGATAGTTTAAGGACTGGTAATTCCAGCCAATGAATTGCAAGATATGGTCGAATTCATTTCTTCTTTTTCTAGGGTTTTTTCCTGGTGTATATCCTATTCTTTTGACATTTCTTGTTCCTTTTCTTCCTCCTCTTCACAATCTATGTAAAATAATTTATTCTCGACACACTTATGACCTTTAGTGTATTTGCTATCACAACTGTAACAAAGCCCTTTTACTTTTTTTTCTTCCAATTGTTGTGGTGTCAACCTTTACGTTGTGGATGGCTAGGGGCAGAAAAACTTCCATCTTTATGATTGTGAGTGGTAGGCTTCCTTGTTGCCATAATTTTGCTTTCCATTTTTCTTGCCAACCTGAATGCCTTCTCTAATGAATCTGGTTTCCAAAGGTGAACCTCATGTTGGATGTTATCTTTTAAAGTCCTATGAACACATCAATCCTATGCTCCTATGGAATATCTTTTACCCTTATATTCAATTTTTCGAAGTCCTCAATGTGCTCCATCATTGTACCCTTCTATTTGAGATTTATCAATTGGCTGAAAAGAGTGTTGCTCTTTGTATCCTCATAATGTGCTATCATTTCATCCGTAAAAATAGCCCAAGTGACAATTTGTTTATGAGAGCAAAGCCATAGATACCATACAAACAGATTTGGTTCCAAATATAAAGTTGCAATGTGTACCTTTTGTGTGCTTTGAACATTATGGAGATCGAAAAATTGCTCCATCTGTAGTATCCATGTTCCAGGATCCTTGCCATCAAACTTCCTCATGTCGATCTTTGGAACATGGTGGTTCTTTGATCCAACGTTAGAGTCTATGAAATAATGAGTAACATTCATTTTGTTCTCATCATGAGTTTCCTTTTCTACCCTTTCACCATTAGTAAGCATGTCTTGTAGAAATTTTTTCAAATATGTCTTCAAATCTATCTTCAAATCTTCCATGTCTTTCTTTACATCATCCATCTTAGTTTCCATGCCATCCATCTTAACTTCCACGTCGTCCATATTAGCTTCCACGTCATCCATCTTACCTTCTACGCCTTTACCATCCATCTTAGCTTCCACGCCTTTCTTTAAACCATCCATCTTAGCTTCTACGTCTTTCTTTAAACCATCCATATTATTTTCTGTTAATTTTTGTGCGAGTGAAATTTGTTGCACTTGGTCTTGTAATTTTGATATATCATGTTGCATTTCTTCCTCTTCTTCATGAGTCATGCTAGAGAATTCAGGTTACTTACTAGGTGTTTCCATTTTCTTTCTTCAGGGCATCAATTACCGATAATAATGCTTCACTATGACCTTTTAATTCCTTCAAACTAATTTTTCAAACCAAGATTATGCAAAAATTTAAAAAAACTACACACCTTTTTTCACTTTGTAGGAGCTCAATATTGAATCTGATGAACCTCTGTAATTTTGGATCTCCTAAGTCTAAAATTTCTTCCTGCGATAACCCTCTAAGTAATATTTCTAACCCCGCAAGTCTGATCAAGATTGGATTCTCCAATGAAGAGTTATGCCAAATCTCCCACGATGACCTGAGTATAGACTAGTTCAGTAGAGCGAACTTGTACGACATGCCGTGGGTCACTGTTTCAACCTTAGGTTCTGAAAATGATACCGAAAACAACTAAAATCCGTGCTCTTTCTACAAATTCTTATGAAAATTCAATCTGATGCTCAAAGTAAAAGTTATGACGATTTTCCCAAGGTGACCTATTTGGAATGTAATTTGGGGGTCTACAAAAACCCTAACTCCTCATATTATATCTCCGAAAATATTGTGAGACAGGATCTGAAATTTGGAGTCGAGGTTCAGACCGATTTCTTCTCAAATGGGTTTTTTTTTTATCTTCTAAAACTTTGTAGCGAAAGAGTTATAGCGACGATTCCACAATGGCCTGTTTTAGATGAAATTCTTGAGCTTGCAAAACCCTAATTTCCTCATATCATATCCCTGAAAATGTAGAAAGACAAAATCGAAAATTTGGACCCGAGATTCAACGCGATGTAGTCTCAAATGGGTTTTTGTTTTAGCTTCTGAAACGTCGCAGAAAAATAGCTGTAGAGAAAATTCCACGATGACCTGTTTGGAGCAGTGAAACCCTAGGATCCAAAGCTCTGATACCAAATGTTATGAAACCAGCTCACAAAAAGATAGAAAAGATATATGAATGCCTTAGAATTCAGCCTCTTCAAGGGGGAAACCTCATTTTTATTACACAAATGAACAATTCTCGGATGATTCAAATGAAAAAACCTCCTTTATATATATAGGAGTCTAAGGGGTCACAATATAACCAAGCTGACCTAACAATAATAATATGAAGGCACAAAAATAAAAATAGAGGGATTCTATAGTGCACAATAATAACAATATGGGGACAATAGGGGAACAACAATAATAATAAGGGATACATTGATAATAGTAAAGGGGGAATCACTAGTATTATAGGGACCTAACAATGAACCTTTTCACAAGAAAAAGAAACCTCATTATCCTTGTCTGGTCTATAATTAAGATCATTATACAAAGGAATGCCCACATCGAGTATAGGTTAGTAAATTCATAAAAGGTTCTCCAAATCTTGTTGTTTTGAAGGATACTTTCCCCTCTCAAGATGGTAAAATGGTTTCACATAATCAATCTTCTTCTTCCACATCAACAGATATTATGATGATGTCTTCACAAGTTATGGTAGCAACATGATCTAAATATTATGGATCTAAGGGTCGTATAGAAAATGGAAATGATGTTATTCCATCTAGTCAACCTTCCACTTCACTTCCTTCTCCTTCTGAACCATTAGAGATTGAGAAAGAAAACTCTGACATGATGATGCGACTGCCTCCCAAAGGTGTTGTTTGAAAACCATCTTTCAACCCAAATGCTAGAGCTACTCAGAACTACAACATTGTTGAAGATCTAGCGATGTCTCCTTCAACAATGTTAGCTCTTGAAGTGCTGCAAACATGTCCAACACAACGAAATTTATTTTTTTCAGCTATTGGAACAATTGATCCTTAAGATACTATTCTTATCATCTTTGATCTTGAAATTCATATACCTAGACTCCCACATCACCTCGCATTCCAAATACTGGTTTTTTGTCAAAACCAAATGAGTGTTTCATACAATAATTAATGAAGGAGCCTCTGTGTGTATTATGTCTATTTCTTGTTGGAAATCTTTGGGTTCTCCAACTACCAATCAATCTCCTACCACTATGAAAGCCTTTGATGGAAGAGTTTTCTTCCTTATGGGATCTCAAACGATCTACCAATAAAGTTAGAGGGTAAGACGGTCACAATCAAAGTAGAAGTCATTGAGGCCCAACTCGATTACAACATTTTACTAGGTCGAAGTTGGACTTATGCTTTGTCTGTAGTGGTCTCATCACTTTTCTGCATGATACTATTTCCCCATCAAGGGAGAATAGTAAAACTAGACCAGTTATATTATTATACTTCTCACCCCAAATCTACAGGTAGTGTACCTTTTGTGGGGAAAACAATTACTCTTTATGAGGATATTGGTGTTGGCTTGCTTAAGGATTCATCACTGATGGGAACTTTTGCACTCCCTCCACCAATCTTTCCTTTTAATGTTTCCTAGATTAACATGATCTCATCAAGCACTATGTTGAAGTCTAAAAACGACTCTCTAGATCAAGAGTTATCACCAGTTAAAGGTGACTAGCTCCAAGGTCAAAGTAGCAACTCTAAATATGGTGTAGGGTCAAATTGGTGACCAAGTTTTTCATTTTATCCAAACATGGTGGAGTATTTAAGTGTAGTTGCTAACAAGGGATCTAGGCGAGTGTGGCCTAACTACATAGCAGCGGAGAAGATGGTGATTAGCCAATGGTGGTACCCATTACACGTAATCTCGACAAGAACTTCCCCTGAGGTTACAAAGTTGCGTGAAAAAATAAGACCCAGGATGATATATGCCCAGGAGGAAGTGGTCAATCCATGAAATAGGTGGGACATGCCATTATTGGTACATAGTGAGCCCATGTGACAAATCCTCCTGGTGGAGGATTTCCCCGAAAGGACCAAAGGGCACACAAGAGTTGAGGCCATGGATGATGTAAGCCTGAGAGGATGTCAGTAGGTGGAACAAGTGACGATTGGAGAAATAAATCTGCATGGGAGCCCACTTGGACATGCAAGCCCAATAAACATTCCTCAGATGGTACCAAAGTTGTGCACAAAGGTAACGGTGAGGATGAGGTAAGCCCGAGCCAAGGTGGACAGTCTACAGAACAAAAGCAAAGGCTCTCATTGGTGGAGTGTTTAACAGTGGAGGTCCCCATGGGAAAGCTCATCCCTAGACCTGCCGAGAAGAACAAAGGTATGATCAAACCTTGAAAGTCTTGGGATGATGTAAGTCTAGGTGGACATGGGAAAGCAACAACATAGGACAAATCAAAAGGTAGTCAAAAATTCATGGAAGTTGACATTGTAAAAATATTGAATCTGGTGGTGGTTATGGTAGAGCTGAGAACTAATAAGAATGAATCCAGGACATGTTTCATAAAGAATCACATCTCTAAATCAAGAGAATAGTCTTATTATGTCATGGGAAGGTTCTTCAATGGAAATCTATTGATGAATCAATAGGTTCTTTAGGCCACAAGCTTCCTAGTGGTTTATTCAGTCCTAAGGCAAGCCATTCTTATTAGTTTCTTTAGCCCTAGACAAACCACAACTCAATTAAAAGAGGAAGAGATCTCAATATGAAAAATGTGAAGGTTATTTAGTGGCAAGCTACTAATAAACTAATGGGTTCTTCAAACCACAAGCTTCCCAGTGGTTTCTCAAGGCAAGCCACACTCAGGGTTTTTCTTCAATCCTAGGGAAACTAGGGAAACCATAGGAGGATGAGAGTTTAAGATGGGAAGGTTCCTTAGTTGGGAAAACTACAATGGGAGTGAAAATATCACCCTTGCTAGGTATTTATTCATAGTTTGCAAGAACTAATGTTTCTAGCCCAGGGCCACACCTGGTGTTTCCTTAGTCACCCTGAGTACTTGAGTATCTATGTCTCCTGGCCAGTAGCTTCATTGGTCCACAAACTGCCTAGTGGGTTATTTAATCCAAGTAAAACCACTCTTGATGGCTTCATCGACACTTGGAAAGCCACTTCTCTCTGTCCTCCACCAACAAACCCTCTTGGCTTCTTTAGCTAGTTTTGTTTTTCTTTTTCTCTATCTGATTTCTCCCTCTCTGTCGAATTTATTTTTCCTCACCCCTTCCTCTTCGTGAGAATTTCAATTTCTTTCCCTTCCATTCAATCTGCCCCTTTTGAATGTAAGAATATTACTAGAACCCTCTAAGCCTCTCATCACTTCAACATCAGCCTCTCAGCGTCTAAGCACTTCCTCTATATGCACAAATTCTTCTACTTGTGCGCGTGTGAATCACGCATCACTTCCCTTTCCAACAGGAACATCCTAGCCTCCCTTCTTTTCTTGTGCATATGACTTAGGTCCCCCCTCTTTCTAGAGCTCTCATCCTCTTCTTCTTTTGGTTGTTCTCTTTGCCTCAAGGAATGTCCTCCCTCCTCAACACGTGAGAAAACATTCTTTTCCAAATCTTCCCCTGCCTTCTAGCCATGATGATTCTATCATTCAGAGTGGTCTACATGGTCCAACCATCCTTGACAATGCGACCCATACTTTCTCATTTAATTTTTTCATTTCTTTGCTTGTAACTGTTACCCAAAGAGAACAAAGGAATGTCCTTGTTTTATAGTTGAGTTAATACACAGTCAACTCATTAAAACCACTTAGTTATCTCGTGACTGATAATTAGAACAACCAAATCCTGAAGCAATCTCCCTCCTCAAACAACATAATTTGTGTCCCTCTCTCAATGATTTTAATTTATAATTACAAGGAAATTTTTTTACAAGGGGAACTAACCCTCAGGGGATGACATAATTAGACATTAAGAAAGTAAAGATTAATTGGGATTTTTTTAACATTTTATTTCTATTATCAAAGAGAAGGGAGAGAAGCATTCCTAGATCACAGCAGTATTCTTGACTTAACAAGTCTAGAAGGTTGGTAGTGTGGCAAACATTTTGACAATTAGAATGAATGTGAGTAAGAGTTGGGAAATCCAAGAGAAATTTCTTCTCATATTCAACCCTCTAGTATCGCAAAGCTGACAAACACTTTCTTCCCATTGTGTTTCTGGAATAAACCAATGACCGGTTTCATTTTGAAGCTCCTGAGAATTAGTTCTTATCTTGGCAATCTTCATTTTCTTCTTAGCATTGATCAAGAAAGAAAGATAATCAAGTTTTTGAGTTTGGGGTTGATCACCTCCTTATAATATATTAGTTTCATTTTAACATAGTTACCGATCAAACAAGAAAATTACCTAGTACCTGTGTTTTTGAGGTAGAATCGTCCGATTTTGAAAAGTGGTGAATCAAAATACACTTTTTGTTTTGGAGCATATTTTTGTTGCTTTAAATTTTCTTATGTATCAAGTATGAACATTTTTTTTAAATGTTAGGGATTTTCATGTTGATTTTGAAAAGTGTTGATGCAACATCAACACAATTTATTAGGGCTTATTTTTGACACTTTAATTTTTTTCTATGTATCAAGTGTGAACATTTGTTTTAAAATGTTAGTGATTTTCATCTTGATTTTGAAAAGCATTGATGCAACATCAACCCTTTTTGTTTAGAGGGCTTATTTTTTACACTCTAAATTTTCTAGTGTATTAAGTGTGGATATATATATATATCTATATATATATATATATATATATATATATATATATATATATATATATATATATATATATATATATTTAAATATTGGTGATTTTCATATTGGTAATAAAAAAAAAAAGCGAACAAAATTAACTTTTAAAAAAAAATTAAAACCAAAAAACAAAAAGTAAATAAAAAATATCAAAAAATAAATTTAAAAATGACAAATAATTTTAAAAAATACACATAATATATATATATATATATATATATATATATATTATAGTTAAACAAAAATAATTAAATAAAAATTTTAAATAATTAAATTAAAAAAAATTAAAATAATTAACCTACAAAAGATTAAAAATAATTAAAATTAAAAAGAAAATTAAAATAACTAAAATAAAATAATTTAAATTTAAATTTTAAAAAAAATAACAAAATTAAATAATTTAAAAAATTAATTAAACTTAAAAATAAAATAAAAATCAGAAATATTAAAAAAAAAATTAGGCGACCCCATGGTCATCTGGGCAGGGAGGCCGATGGAAGAGAGGAAGTTCCTTTCTGTATATGATAATGGAATTGCCCTTGTTTTTCCAGCTGTTATGGTCATGGAAAACAGGTTAGCACACAAGTTGTGGAGGAGAAATATATTGGAAGAAAAGCCCAACTGGAAAAAGGAACCTGTGGAAAAACTCTTCATTTGTAGCATTGAAAATTTGGCACATCATTGAAAAACAACAAAATTGTGTGGAACGAACCCATCCATGAGCCCAACTGCCAGTAAAAGAGAATGCCACGTAGATATCCCTTCACGGATATACAAGGCATCAAAACGCTCAGATCATAGGTGGAGGGAATCTCTTTAGAGGACCCATTCACAGTGTTGAAAATTTATAGCCATGCATGTGATGAGATTTTCACGGCTAGAATTTTCATAAGGGAATCGTTTGGGAACAGGGAAATTTCGAAGGTGCATAAAGTGATACGCATTTGAATCTATCAATCAATGCTGGTTAGTATTTTTGTCTGAACTTAGTATGATTCCCCTGATTACGTTCTTTATGTGTTTTTTTGGACCAATTCAACCAACCTACATACCCTTTAGCGAACCAATTCCCAGCCTTATAATTTGTGGGTCCAAGCAAATTATATTAAAAATTCTGAATTCTGAAATACTTCATCTAAATTGTTTGTTTCGTATCTATTTCAATATCGAAATTGTTTGTTTCGTATCTTGGCGGGGTATTTTAACACATTTACCATATCCAGACACAAAATAAAAATTAAAAAAACTTTATAAATACTAATCTATACCGCGTGATATTATAAAACACACTTACCATATGTTAATAGTTTTCAGTTCTATACACAATGACATGAACCAATTTATAATTAAATGAGCATTGGAGTTAACACCGGTTTTGACATTCTCTACACTATCACTGCATATCGTTTTAAATGGGATTAAAGTTGACAGTACTGTACTAAATATATGTTGTTCGTATGGTTAATATCATGACATCCAACACTAAAAGACTCTGGTCGCTTGAGACACTTGGCTTGGCTTGCTCCCTCTAATCTAGGGTTGGCGATTAGACAGTCCTTGGCGCCCAGGGTTTAACATCGTCACTGCTCCTTCCACGTTCTGTCATCAATGGTTTCATTTGCGTTGTGAAGTTTCGCCAATTTTCTGCTATACAACCACAATGATCCTCCGTTGCAACAGAGAAGGTTTTTGCCTATCCGTTCATGTTCTAATGGGGGATTATGTCAAGCCTTATCCGGCAGGTACCCTACAACATCTGCTTCCTCCTTGTTTTGGGTATTTTCATCTCGCTATCAACTTCTTTTTGAGGTTACTCAGATGGATTATTCCGCTCATTTGATCCACTGTGTAGGGGATGCATATTTCCGCTGGCTTACCCATCCAGTTGAAGAAAAATTTGGAGGCTATCAACCTCAAGAAGTTAAATAGAAATGGTTATGGTAGGGTTTGCTTAAGGTTTTCTTCTCCCATTTTTCTGATTCGAATAACTGTTAATCGATTTCCTAGGTTTTAGGCGTAGGCGGCCTTCGACTTTCTAGTACCGACTTGTCTCAGGTATTTCGTAAATCCTCTACAAACTAGTTTAAGTTTGATGTTAAGGGTTTCATTTTAATTCCATTCTTTGTGCATTGACATGTATTAATATTTGCTGGAACCATTCCATCATGGTCATTGATCCAGGTGGATATTGGTGGCCACCCGCCAATTCCACTAGGATCCCCACCATTGTTTCTTTCAGTTTTTCAGTTTCCTTAATTTTAGCACAATTTTCTATGTTTAGCTATTTTTCGGGTCCTAAAGTTCCGGAGCCATTTTGAGGCCCTAAACGATGATTTTTTGGCAATCTACCGCAGCGTTTTTCTGTCTAAATTTGTCTTTTCCGTCATAGTCCTCGGAGAGATCTTTCCAATGGTTTATAATGTGCGTCAAATAGAGCAAACATAAATAATATGACCAAGTCGCGACCCTCAGAAGTTCGTTGTCCAACTCACCCCAACGAGGCCCATAAACTCTTGGTGTTACATCTCCTCGGGTTAGGGTTTTGCTTGTTTAGGGTTTAATCTTATTGTTCAATATTAAAAAGGCCCTTGATCCTCATTGTAGCGTAGTTCAGAGGCATGTAGCCACCACATCTCTCCTCAGAGATAAGCTACCATCGCCCGAGCTAGTCTTATTTCCATTATGTTTGTAAGCATATTTCAGTATTTGATATTAATGAAATGAAGTGTTATTTCTACTGCATCCTTGTATTTATGCTTATATCTGTAATTTTATGCCTTCCTGTTTAAATCCAGATCAGTCACGGTGGCTCAAATGCTTCCTTATTTCTCATGGGTACTACCTTCTTGTTTCCAGGTTGGTCTCAATGTCGAACCCTACGGTGGTTTGTTGTTCTCTAATGTTTTTACACAAATGGTAGCTCTTCTTAATCTCTCCACTCGATGATGTCCTAGCTTTTATCGGTCAAAGAATTTGTCTTTAAGCGGAGGCTACAAGCCATCTATAAACTGTATTTAATACTTTGTTTTTAATGAGTTAGGAGTACTAAGTGAATTGAGTTGTTTTCAGTTCCGCCACGGCATATCCTATGTCACTCAGGTCTTGTCGAGGGTTTAACTTTAAGTTATTTCCTTTTTTGTGAAAGGGTCTATAATTTTTGTTTTGAAATTGTACAGAGTGTTTGTATATAGTATTAACTAATTACACTTATCATAACGGTTTTAGGCTCCTTTTAAATTTGCTCAGCCTCCGATACCGAAACTTATCATTTCGCCTTTAATGGACTCTATCGAATCTATATATGGATTTATTGTTTCCGTTGAATAGATTCTGAAAATGAATAGACTATGTTAACTCATCTTTCTTTCTGGGATTCACTAAATATTATTTTGAACCTTTCATTTGATAATGAGAGTTCTCTCACAATTACTTAGTCTAGAGGAATTAGCTGAGTTCTTGAAATTTGATAGTTTTCCATAAAAAAATTCTTGGTTCTTCAGTTTATAGTTACCTAGAAAAAATCAAACTAGTTGACACTTAAATTTATCATCTTCTTATAAAATGTACAGTATACAGAAGGCTTGCATAATATAAACAATTACTATGTTTCAGTAGTTAGACTATTCTGTGTTGGTCATAACGAGCACACACACATACACACACACACACACACACACACATATTGTTAACAGTTCTCTGTCTCAATATTTAAGAGATCTACTTTCCGTTTATTAGTATTTTAGGAACAGTTCTCTATTTTAGATATAGCTTAATTCTCTACTTAATGCATAAATTGTCCATTATTCAAAGCATTAATAAATACCTAGTTAGATATTTCTTACTAGCTTAAAATACAGAACAAACAATTCCAGTTAAGCTAACAAATCAATCACTATGGTATTATTTCCTTTAATGATAACTAAGTCAAGGGTTTTACTACTTATCTGTTCACTGCCTTATTAATTATGTAATTCTTTTCTTTTCCTGGAAGGTCTCACTACCCAATTGTGAGTCGGACAATTACGTCTAGGCTCTCCCCCAAGCTCTTCCTCCTCTAAACAGTAAAATGCTCTGTTGCAGTCAGGTATCTTGGGCTTCAAGACTCACAGTCCAGCCTCAATTGACATACCTCTCAAACTGTACTCAAGGTTTTTTCCCACTGGTTTATTCCACCCAACTCAAGGAAATCTGGGTAGCATTGTTCTGCTCCCTTTACCCATCTGATATATATTTCTTTCTCTATTTTTATAGTCCCCTAGGCCTTCCTTCAATTCCTCTTTTGAGGAGATAGATGAGTAACCACTTTAACTACTTCAAGAGTTTAATAACTATTTCTTTCAGTTCTTGTGAAAATACTTTAACTCTTAATTATTCATTAATCAAATAGTAAAATATGTTCTGGCCTACTAGCCATAGTTCTTTAATATTCCATGTCAAGTATTTAGGATAAAGTAATAAGTAAAACATGGTAACCAAATTAAATGTCTATTCAATGTGGGGTGTTACATCTTCCCACCCTTGCGAGGAACACCATCCCTGGTGTTCTTCCTGATTTATGAAAATAACACCGGATAGGCTTCTCGCATAAACGCCTCTTCTTCCGAGGTGGCCTCTTCTGGGCCGAAGTGCTTCCATTGTAGTTAAACCTGGGTGTGGGCTCGTTTCCGCAAGGTGGTTTCTCTCTGATCGAGAATACGAAGAGGTTCTTCCAAAAAATCTCCTTCCGGTTCAACCTGCATATTTAACAACCTGCAGTCAGAAACTTCTCAAAACAACAAATCATATGTATTGGGAAAATGTACAAGTAATAAGTTAAATAGAACGAATAATGTACATTATTCGTTCTATTTAACTTATTACTTGTACATTTTCCCAATTAATTATATGCTGAGGGTTGTACACAAATTCTTTTAATAGGGAGACATGGAAAACATTGTGGACTCGGATATGGCTTGGTAATGAAATTTTGTATGCTACCGGTCCAATCAGTTCCAAAACTTGAAAAGGTCCACAGTACCAGGGTGCTAACTTAGCACAACCCCTCCATTGCAAAGTCATTTTTAGAGGCTTTACCCTCAAGTACACATGATCCCCCACCTGGAATTCTTTATATGTTCTTCTTTTATCTGCATAAGCCTTTTGTCTATCCCGAGAATATTTTAGATTCTGACGGATGTTATTAACTGTCTCTTCCATCTCGGCTAACATATCAGGACCCAATGTTAATTTATTGACAAGACTATTCCAATCTATGGGCACCCTACACCTTCTTCCATACAACACCTCAAAGGGGCTCATGCCCAATGACTCATGGTATCCGTTGTTATAAGAAAACTCCACTAAATGGAGGTAATCTTCCCATTTATGCGATTGTTGCATCACAAACATTCTTAACATATCCTCTAGAATTTGATTCACTCACTCTGTTTGACCATCTGTCTGCGGATGGTAAGTGGTACTAAATTGGATCTGGGTACCCAATCCAGAAAAGAGTGTCTTCCAAAAAGTGGATGTAAATTTTACGTCCCTGTCAGAAATTACTACCTTGGGTATTCCGTGCAATCGAAATATTTCCCTCATAAATATCTCTGCAATTTCAACAGTTTTGTAAGTGGATTTTACTGAAATGAAATGAGTAGTTTTTCTTAGCTTTTCAACTACCACCATAATTGAGTCTTGTTGTTTCTTAGTGCGAGGTAAAATCGTGATGAAGTCTAGAGTAATTATCTCCCATTTCCACTTAGGAATGGGCAGTGATTGCAGTAATCCAGTGGGGTGGTGATGCTCTGCCTTCACTAACTGACACTTTAAACATTTAGATAGGTACTCAGTGATATCTTTCCTTAAACCTGGCCAAAAATAACCTTTCCTAATGGCAACCAGTATTTTCTGGTACCCTAGGTGGGCAACATAAGGTTTTCTGTGAAATTCATCCAATATTAATTGTTTTAGAGAATTTTGATATGGATGGAGACCGTAAAGGTCATGCTACTTACCCGCCCGATATAGATGGAGACCGTAGGATCTGGAGGCTCCAGATCAACAGCAGAGAAATGATCCGATGGATGACCAGATTCGACGGGGAAATAGGCTGAGTCATATGAGATTTGAGGTCCGGTATGACCGATGAGTTGGAAAAGGAATCAGTTTCGCGAGCAATCTTGGAGTAATGGAAATAACGACCGTTCAAAGAGAACTGACACTCATTTCATGAGGAAACAGGTGGCCACCTCTCTGTGAAACGTTACACAGTGATGATGACGTGGAGTAGGGGAATTCAAGCGGACAGAGGGCAGGAGATCCAGGAAGCTGGGAAGCGGAAACGAACAGTCATGGAGCAGATTGGCTTTAAGCCATGAACAGACAGAGAGTAAGAAGAGGCAGAAAGAGAGAGAAGCAAATTGCAGAGAACAGAGAAGTCGAGCTGACCTGCAGAGCAAAGGCAGCATCGAGCAGATAGAGACAGAGAGAGTCCGAGAGTCTATGAACTCCAGAGAAGGCTTGAGAGGTTCAAGAAGCTCTTTTGTGTGTACCTGTCAGGTATTGAGTACCAAACTGGACTCATACCACTGAGACCAGTTGAGGTCGAGATTCAGTAAGGGGAGTCTGTGTACTCTAGAGGCTTGGGGAATCCAAGTACAATCCTATTGATCATCATCTATTAAGTGAGACTCAAATTGAGCTCATTATTGTAAAAACTCTGCTTTTAAGACACAATAGAAAGGCCACCACTGAAGGCTGGACCAAGAGACGTAGCCTAGGAGGATTAGGTGAACTCCTTATTAAGCTTGTTGTGTTTTATGTGTTTGCTTATTGTGTTCTCTTACTGTTTTAGTGTCTATGTATTTTGGAATCTTATCAATTATTTGCATAAAATAACATAGGCACACCCCAGCACATGAGCCTGTAATACCTTCATTAATTCTCTAAGGTCATTTACGGGTGATTTCAGATCAAGTGGTATCAGAGTTGTAGGTTGTTAAGGTTAGACAAGCTTGTGCTGGATTTTGTTGCTAAATGCTAACTAGATCAAAGCTTAAATTAGGAGAAGGAGAGTTGGTTGAAACTAACCCAGAAATTGGAAGAGTCTATCCTAAGAAGAAAATGTCAGAAGAAAGTCCCTTGGGACCAGACCCCCAATTTATAGATAGTTTCCTGGCCATGAGGTCCATGGTGGAGGAAATGTATATAGACTTTAGAAAACATAAAGATGAAGATTCATCAGTCTCCAAACAAGACAAAGGAGAAGAAGAATCTCTCCTCCATGACCACTCCAAAGGCAAAGGGAAAGAAGAAAAATTCCTCGCGCCTCCTAATAGCCCTAAACATAAAAAGAAGACATCTTTGATTAAATTAGATGCTAAATTTGACTTAACCATATATGATGGAGAGTTGAATGCAGAGAAGCTGGATAATTGGATCAGGCAGATTAATGTTTATTGCAGAGTGCAGAGTATTGACTCAGACAAGAGTAAGATTCAGTTGGCCAGCCTATACCTCGGAGGCACTGCCTTGGTATGGTGGGAAGGTAGGACAAAAGCTGACATGAAGAAACATGGTAAGATTCTTTCTGTCTGGAGTGAATTTGTTTCTACAATCAAAAAGCAGTTCTATCCGCTAGCTTACATGCATCAAGCCATGATGCGCTGGCAAACTCTTCGCCAATTGAAAGGGAAAAGTGTACAAGGTTACACCCAAGAATTTAGGAAAAGAGCTTTGATTCTAGAAATTTCTTTAGACTCACCTGAGACTCTGTTGAAGTACATAGGTGGTGTAGACAGCTACATGAGGCACACTATCCTCATGTTTGATCCCACTAGTATAGATGAGGTATCTGTTCAAGCTACGCATCTAGAAGCTAGAGGAAATAATGGGAACCCAGAAGTTGGGGGATCATCCAAACCCACTGCAAGCAAGAATAAGGAGAAAAGAAATAAGAAATGGAAAGAGAGGAAGGCCAACATTGTACAGAAAAGAAAGTCTTCATGCACTCACTATAAGAAGGATGGGCATGATGATGAGCACTGTTGGATTCTGCGTTCGGAGCTAAGACCTAAGAAATTCGAGGGAAAGAAGAAGAAGACTGCTGCAGCTATTCAGAAAGATTTGGGGTTAGACTCAGGAGATGAAACAACTATTGCAGCCACCGGTATAAAAGGTAAAAATTCTGAAGCATCTACTAGTAATTCTGCACAATCTACTAATAATGAAGAAAATGAGAGGAAAAGACATGAGCTTTTTCATATTCAAGTTATTTCCAATCATCAAAAGGTTGATACTTTGCTTGATAGTGGCTCATTAGTAAATTTAATCTCTGAAGCAATTGTAAAGAAGTTGGGATTACTAACTACACCTCACAAGAAGCCATATCCATTAGGTTGGTTATGTGATAAAGCACAACTACAAGTGACTAGACAATGTAAACTTAAGTTTTCTTTTGGGTCATTATTTGTAGATGAGGTTGAGTTACATATAGTTCCTTTGGATATATGTGGAATTGTTTTAGGAAGTCCCTAATTGTATGATAGAAAAGCTATTTTCTATAGAGCTGAGAACAAGTATCTACTCGTTAAAGATGGAATCGAATATATTGTAAGGGCTCATAAGCTCAAGAATAATTATACTCTCATAAACTCAGGGCAGATGAAACGAATTGTAAATTCATGCAATTTTTTTTTACTGATGGTTTTAAAGGAAAAGAAACCTGATAAAACCAATGTATTTGAGGGTTGTGATGCTAAACAGCAAGCTAATTTAGAAAAAGTTGTTTTAGAATATGATATCTTGTTTCAAGAACCTAAAGGTCTGCCACCCAAAAAGGAAATAGTGCATGATACTAATTTGCAGCAAGATGCTCCATTGCCTAACATCGGAATGTACAGGTTGTCCGCTTTAGAGAATGCAGAAATCAAGAAGCAAGTGTAGGAGTTGCTCGAGAAGGGGTTCATCAGACCTAGCACATCACCATGTGGGTCTCCAATTGTCTTGGTGAGAAAGAAAGATGGCTAGTGGAGAATGTGCATTGATTACTGAGCACTGAATAAGATAACAATTAAAAATCGTTATCCTCTTCCTCACATAGATGATCTATTAGATCAATTGAAAGAAGCTGTTTATTTTTCCAAGTTAGACTTGCATAGTGGATATCATTAGGTTAGAGTTGTAGAGCAAGATGCATGGAAGACTGCTTTCAAAACAAAGCAAGGATTGTATGAGTGGTTGGTCATGCCTTTTGGCTTAACTAATGCTCTTGCTACTTTCATGAGAATAATGAATGATGTACTCAGACCTTTTCTCGATGACTTTGTTATTGTATATCTAGATGACATTCTTATATTTAGAAAAACGTGGGAAGAACATTTAAAGCATGTTAAGCAGACACTAGATGTTTTGAAAAGAGAAAAACTTTATGTTAAACTCTCAAAATGTGAATTTGGCAAAACATCTTTGAATTATTTGGGACATATAATAGGGGGTGGTGAATTGAAGATAGATCCCTCTAAGGTTGTAGTCATTGTAAACTGGCCTAAACCCAAATCTGCTACAGAAGTTAGAATCTTCTTAGGAGCAACACAATATTGGAGAAATTTCATTTCTAACTTTTCCTTAATTGCAGCTCCCTTACATGCTTTAACCGGATTGAACAAGGTGTTTCAGTGGGGAGGCAAACAGCAGAAAGCCTTTGACACCTTGAAAGAAAAGATTAGTACAGCACCAGTACTAGCACTACCCGATCTTCAAAGACCATTTGAGATCCAAACGGATGCCAGTGACTATGCCATGGGAGCAGTGTTGATATAGCACGGTAAACCCATATGTTATCATTCTGAGACATTTAATTCTGCAGTAGTTAACTATCCCACATATGATAAAGAATTGTATGCATTAGTACAGAGTGTGAAAAAGTGGAAACATTACTTAACGGGCAAAGAGATAGTTATACATACTGATTATCAACCACTTCAATATCTACACTCCCAAACTAAGTTGCAGCAATCAAGACACTATAGATGGATGTGTTTTCTACAATAGTTTCATTTAGTCATCAGATATAAAAAGGGCATACACAATAAAGTTACAGATATGTTATCTAGACCAATTATAAATGCATCTACTATACTTAAGCATAATTCAGTATTGCATGAGAGCTACATTGAACAATATGCTCAAGATATAGATTTGAAAGATGTATATGCAACTTTAAGTCAAGGTAAACGAGTAGAAGAAATGGATTATCATATTAAGGGCCAAATCCTGTATCATTGTGGGAAGCTATGCATTCCACATTTTAAAAGAGTAAAGATAATTCGAGAAGCACACACTTCTCTAATATCAGGTCACTTTGGGGCAAGTAAAATGGTTGCACCGTTGCAAAGATTTTGTTATTGGCTAAAAACGAACGAGACAGTTTCTAGATATGTAAGAGGATGTACCATGTGTGCTAAAAGCAAGCCCAGCAATAGAAAACTAGGCTTGTACGCTCCACTACCAGTTCCTTCTCATCCTTGGGAAAGTGTTTCCATGGACTTTGTTGCAGGACTGCCTAAATCTAGGAAAGGTCATGACTATTTATATGTTGTTGTGGATAGATTCAACAAAATGTGTATTTTGATACCTTGTAATAAATAGATTACAGTGGAACAAACTGCAAAGTTGTTCTTTTAGCATGTATGGGTTCATTTTGGATTACCCACTTCCATTGTATCTGATTGAGATTCCCCATTTGTTGGGAAGTTTTGGTCAAGTCTGTGGGAACTGATGGACACCAAACTCAAGAAGAGTACAACTTTTCATCCTCAAACAGATGGCCAAACAGAAGTGATCAACATGACAGTGATCCAGTTGCTCAGAGGCTATTGCAGCAAGCATCCCAAACTTTGGGATGAACATTTATGTTATGTACAACATGCTTACAACCGAGCAAAACATTCTTCTACACAAAGATCTCCTTTTGAGACCTGTTTTGGTTTCACACCAAGGTATCCCTTGGATTTTGTCTTTGGTACAAACATAGTAGTTGATGGACACAGTGATGTGGACAAGGCAACCAAGTTCATTGAACAAATCCAAGAGATTCACCAGGCAGTACAGGAACAGCTGAAAAAGATCCAAGCCAAGTACAAGGCAAGGAATGACAAGCATAAGATGGAGCATAGTTTCCAAGCTAGTGATCAAGTCTGGCTGTATATCAGCAAAGACAGAATGCAAGGTGAAGGTAAAAAGCTAAAGCCAATAAGGCATGGACCTTTCAAGATACTTGAGAAAATTAGTGAGAATGCTTTTCGCCTTGATCTACTAGCTTACATGCACATCTACTCAGTCATTAATGCAGACAGCTTGAGAGTATTTGAACCTTCATTAATTGAAGATCTCGAAGAGCAGAGACAATTGCATTATATTGATGATCTGTTAGCTGAATATCTCAATGAATTGCAGGAAGACACAGTTCTGGATCGGAAGGTGAGGACGATGCACAGGGGAGATGTTGAGTACCTCAGGATTGGACTCAAGGGTTCAAAGCCAAGCAATGCAAAATGGATAGAGATCGGACAAGTGAGACAGCTATACCCTCACTTAGTCAAGACTTGAAAGCCAACTTTTGGTGGTCCAAAAGCTTTTTCAGTGGGAAGGTCGTGATCTGAATTGGATCCTTAAACATTCTCTAAGTTTTCATGACTGTTTCAAATTATGTCAAGCTTCAAATTCTTATGGATATTGAGCTTATCAGAAATAACCTCTAAACAATGGCAATTTGTGGTCAGCACAAACCAACGAGGACCCTAGGTCAAAGTGCGCAGACCATTGGCCCATGGTGACTGTGCGCTGGCACAAATTGACAAACGGGAGGTCAAATCCAGAAACAGGGGTGGTTTCTGATACGTGATTAGTGCTAATCGTGTATCGCAGGGCGTCCCCCTCAGTGAAGGAAAGCCCCCAAGCACTCGATCACGAGGAAAGCATAAAACTGTACAGAAATCACCAATTCCGTTAGAAGGCGGGTCCCGTGCTAAAACTGGCAGGATATCGGAAGGGCTTCAAGCGGTAAGCGGGTTCGACCGAGTCCCGCTCGATGCCATACACTGGGTGACACGCATTCAGTGGATGAGAGAGAAAACCACTCACATCGGACAGGTAAAGGTCATGCTACTTACCCGCCCGATATGGACGAAGACCGTAGGATCTGGAGGCTCCAGATTAATGGCCGAGAAATGATCTAATGGATGAACAGATTCGACGGGGAAATACGCTGAGTCATATGAGATTTGAGGTCCGGTATGACTGATGAGTTGGCAAAGGAATCAGTTTCGCGGGAAATCTTGGAGTAACGGAAATAACGACCGTTCAACGAGAACTGACACTCAGTTCATGACGAAACAGGTGGCCACCTCTCTGTGAAGCATTACACAGTGATGAGGTTGCGGAGTAGGGGAATTCAAGCGGACAGAGGCAGGGGATCTAGGAAGACGGGAAGCAGAAACGAACAGTTAGGGAGTAGATTGGCTTTAAGCCACGAACAAATAGAGAGTAAGAAGAGGTAGAGAGAGAGAGAAGCAAATTGCAGAGAACAGAGAAGCCGAGCTAACCTGCAGAGCAAAGACAACATTGAGCATACAGAGACAGAGAGAGTCTGAGAATTTGTGAACTCCAGAGAAGGCTTGAGAGGTCCAAGCAGCTCTTCTGTGTATACCTATCAGGTATTGAGTACCAAATTGGACTCATACCATTGAGACCAGTTGAGGTTGAGATTCAGTAAGGGAAGTCTGTGTACTCTAGAGGCTTAGGGAATCCAAGTACAATCCTACTGATCATCATCTTTTAAGTGAGACTCAAATTGAGCTCATTATTGGAAAAACTCTGCTTTTAAGACATAATAGAAAGGCCACCACTGAAGGCTGGACCAAGAGACATAGCCCAGGAGGATTGGGTGAACTCCTTATTAATCTTGTTGTGTTTTATGTGTTTGCTTACTATGTTCTCTTACTGTTTTAGTCTCTGTGTATTTCGCAATCTTATCGATCCGTTGCATAAAATAACATAGGCACACCCCAACGCATGATTCTGTAATACCATCATTAATTCTATGAGGTCATTTACGGGTGATTTTAGATCAACCATATTCAGATTTTTCCCCCTTACTTTGAGAATCAATAGCCTGCTAAGGAAGGCATACTATGGGTCCTTAAGGGATGCTTCCTTAATTATATCAGGGAGTTTTGATTGTACCTGGCTGAATTGCACTTCATAAATACAATGCAATTTTCTGCTTAATGTGTCAGCTACCCGGTTTTCCTTTCCCTTGAGGTGCTTCATATCAAAGTAAAATTCACTCAAAAATGTTGTCCATCTGGCCTATCGGGTGTTTAAGATAGATTGGTTGAAGAAATTTGTAAGACTATTATGGTTTGTTAATAACAGAAATTTCTTTCCCAATAAGTAGTGTCACCACATCTTAAGCGCATGCATTACTGCCGTTAATTCAAGATCGTAGGAAGAATATCACTCCTCATATTATTTCAATTCACAGGATTCATAGGCTATAAATTACCCTTCTTTCATCAATACTCCATCAACACCTTCCTTACTTGCATCTATGAAAACAACAAAAGATTTTTCTAGGTCTACTACTTTTAGTACGGCTGCAGTAGTAAGCAATTGTTTTAATCATCCAAAGCTTTGCTCGCATTTAGTTGTCCATCCGAAAGTTCACCCCTTCTTTTGCAATGAGGTCATAAGAAAGGAGATTTTCGAGAATCCTTCAATGAACCAACGGTAGTAACCAGCTAAGCCAAAGAATGATCTAATATCAACAACATTCTTTGGGGTGGCCCACTCCATGATAGTTTTAATATTTTCTGGATCCACCGCTACACCCTCTGCTAATATGACATCACCTAGATATTGTATCTGGCTTTTGTATAAATCACACTTGCTATACTTAGCGTATAACTGATTGTCCCACAGAGTCTGCAACACTATTCTCAAATGCTTCTCATGCTCCACCTGGTTCTTAGAGTAAATTAATATGTCGTCAATAAAATCAACACAAACTTATCTAAGTATGGCTGGAAAATACCATGCATCAGATTCATAAAAGTAGTTGGGGCATTGGTAAGGCTGAAAGGTAATACCACGAACTCGTAATGACCATAATGAGTTCGAAACGCAGTTTTACAAATGTCTTCTTCCTTTATCCTTATTTGATGGTAGTCAGACCTTAGATCAATTTTTGAAAACACACTAGCTCCTTGCACTTGATCAAATAAATCATCAATACATGGTAAAGGGTATTTATTTTTTATAGTTAGATTATTCAATTGATGGTAATCAATGCATAGCCTCAAAGTTCCGCCCCTTTTTCCATACAAACAGTATGGGGTCTCCCCAAGGGGACACATTGGGATGAATGTAACCTTTATCAAGCAGTTCTTGAAGCTTTGTTTTGAGATCTGTTAACTCAGGTATGCTCATGCGATAAGGAGTTCTTGAAACAGGAGCTTAGCGAGGGACTAGTTCAATTGTGAAATCAATATCACGTTTAGGTGGTAATCCATGAATGGATTCAGGAAACACGTCAACAAAATATTGAATGACTAAAATACTTTCCAAGGAGGTCATTTTACTCTTGGAATTTGTATATCCTACTTGGACAACATAAATCTGACAACCCTTCCTAATGCATTTCCCCAGCTGGCTAGCAGTAATAGGACACAACTTAATATTCTTCTTGATTCCTTGTATTTCCTTTCTCTGTCCCAATTTAGTAAAGTAACTAACAGATTTTTCCTTACAATCAACTAAGGACCAGCATCCTTCCAACCAATCCATTCCTATCAGTACATCATACAAACCCAAAGGGAGTATATTTAGATCAACATAAATCGGTTGTCCTGAAATGGTTACAAGATAATGCTCTGTTTTCGCACTTACCCTTCTATTTGCCCTTGTGGCCAATTGAATTAACCAATATTTTTGAAACTTACTACTTTGCATTTGGCATCTCTCTACAACCTTAGGACTAACATAGCTTAGGCTAGCACCTAGATCAAACAAAATAGGGATAGGTTGATTAGCGATCATACCTTCACACTCAATCATGGTGGGTTGGTACTTTGTCTAATGATCGTCAAGTGCAGCATTAATTCTGGGCATGCTCCTTGCCACCTCCCCAACCGTGAAAGCTTCTTGCATGTTTTAAATTTGTTCTATTCTGGCCCTATGCGGGCAGTTTTTGTAATAATGGGGTTCTCCACATCCCCGACATTGTAGGGGCTACTTCTGCTGTTGATCATTAATAGGTTTATTAATCCCTTTCGACTATCTATTTTCAATGGATGTTGGAACCCTTGACTGATTCCTTACTAGAAATTTACTAAAGGGTCTTGGTTGTACATTCCTTCCATTGGTAGCTTTTTCCTGTCTGTTTGGGTGTAAATTCCTCCCCCTCCGGCTCAATCCTCCTTTTTACCCCTCACTTTTTTGTTTCATTTGCTGATAACAGATACAGGCTTTTCGCACCACATCATCCATCGTTCTTGGGTAACTGAATTCCAGATTTTCCTTCATAAATTTGGGTAGGCTGCTAATAGAATGTTGAATCTTGGCCTTTTCTTCCTGCATATACAATACATACCATAAGGAGGTAAATTGTTTCACATATTCATCCATGGTCAAGGCTCCCAACCTTAAATCATGGAAATCCTTTGCTTCTTCATCATAATAATGCTTAGTTAAATATTTATCCTTAAAATGCTTTTGAAATTATTTCCATGTGACCTACTCTTTGTCAATTTTCCTCACAGTTTTGACTTCCTCCCACCAAAGGGTGGCCTTACCCCTTAACTGAAAAACTGTGAGTCGTGCTTTAAGTCTATCATTATAGTCATAAATATGAAAGTATTTATTCATGTCAATTAACCATGCTTTCGCCGCTTCTTCAGACTCTCCATCAAAGAGTGATGGTTTTATCTTCTTAAATTCCCCTTGTAATTCCAATTTCGATCTTTTTATTTTCCGTTGGTCGGAAACATTATCAGAACATCCTTCTTCTTCATCTTCAAGTATTTTTCCCGATTCCGCATTATCTTCCCCTTGGTGGATTGTCGTGGTTTTCTCTGTGTAACTAACAGTAGGTTCTGGTCCCCATTGATTCTGTCAATCGGACAAAATTTTAAGGATTCTTTCTTGCTCTTGCCGCAACCGTTCATTATCTATCCTCAAGCTTGTCATATCAGCACGTAACTGTTGGACAGTTTCGAGTAGGGCAACATTGTCTTGTCGAGATTCCTATCCCAATTGTATCCATATATCAAGGTTGGCCCCAACATAAGTTGCTTCTGGTTGGTTTGATGGTCTGGGACCCCTCTACATTCTACTCCTTGGTGCTGATCTCTGTGTTCACATTCACATTTACTTAGTTGTTGATTATATATATATATATATATGTCCCAAAACTCTCAGAATGTGAACCTGAGGCTCTAATACCATTTGTAACACATTTACCATATCCAAAAACACACACACAAAAAAAAAACTTTATAAATACTAATCTATATCGCACAATATTATAAAATACACTTACCATATGTTAATAATTTTTAGTCCTATACGCAATGACATGAACCAATTTATAATTAAATGAGCATTGGAGTTAACACTAGATTTGACTTTCTCTATACTATCATTGCATATCATTTTAAATTGGATTAAAGCCGACAATATTGCACTAAATATATGTTGTTCGTATGGTTAATATCACGACATCCAATGCTAGAAGGCTCTGCTAGCTTGGGACACTTGGCTTGGTTTTCTCCCTCCGATCTGGGGTTGGTGATTCAACGATTCTTGGTGCCCAGAGTTTAACATCATAACCACTCCTTCCTCGTTATGTCGTCAGTGGTTTCATTTGTGTTGTGAATTTTCCCTGGTTTTCTACTCTGTAACCAAAATGATCCTCCGCTGCAACAGAGAAGGTTTTTACCTACCCGTTCATGTTCTGATGGGGGATTATGTCAAGACTTATCCAGCAGGTACCCTGCAACATCTGCTTCCTCCTTATTTTGGGTATTTGCTTCTTGGTATCAAATTCTTTTCGAGGGTACTCAGATGGGTTATTCTACTCATTCAATTCACTATGTAGGGGATGCATATTTCCACTGGCTTACCCGTCTAGTTGAAGACAAATTTGGAGGCTATGGGCCTCGAGAATGTAAATAGAAATGGTTATGGTAGGGTTTGCTTAAGGTTTTCTTCTCCCCTTTTTCTGATTCAAACAACTATTAATCGATTTTCTGGGTTTCAGGCACAAGCAGCCTTCGACTTTCCGGTACCGACTTGTCTCAGGTATTTCGTAAATCCTTTGCAAACTAGTTTAAGTTTGTTGTTAAGGGTTTCATTTTAATTCCATTCTCTATGCATTGACAGATATTAATATTTGTTGGAACCATTCCAACGTGGTCGTGGTGGCTCAAATGCTTCCTTATTGCTCATGGGTACTACCTTCTGTTTCCAAGTTGGTCTCAATGTCGAACCCTACAACGGTTTGTTATTCTCCAATGTTTTCCCACAAATGGTAGCTCTACTTAATCTCTTTAGTGTATGATATTCTAGCTTTTCTGGGTGAAAGCGTTTGTCTTTAGGTGAAGGCTATAAGTGAGCTATAAATTGTATTTAATACTTTATTTTTTAAGATTTAGGGGTACTCAATGAACTTAGTTGTTTTTAGTTCCTTCACGGCATAGCGTTTGCCACTCAAGTCTTGCCAAGGGTTTAGCTTTAAGTTATTTCCTTTTTTGTGAAAGGGTCTGTAATTTTTGTTTTGAAAGTGTACCAAGGGTTTGTATACAATATTAACTAATTGCACTTATCTTACCTGGTTTAGGCTCCTTTTAAATTTGCTCGGCTTCCGATACCAAAACTTATCATTTTCCCTTAATGGACTCTATCGAATCTGTATATGGATTTATTGTTTTCATTGAATAGATTCTGAAAATGAATAGACTATGTTAACTCCTCTTTCTTTACGGGATTGACTAAATATTATTTTGAAACTTTCATTTGATAATGAGAGTTCTCTCACAATTACTTAGTCTAGAGGAATTAACTGAGTTCTTGAAATTTGACAGTTTTCCATAAATAAAATTCTTGGTTCTCCATTTAATAGTTACCAGGAACAAATCGAACCAACTGACACTTAAAGTTATCATCTCTTTATAAAATGTACAGTATACAGAAGGCTTGCATAATATAAACAATTACCATGTTTCTGTAGTTAGAGTATTTTGTGTTGGTCATATATATATATATATATATATTGTTAACGATTCTTTGTTTCAATATTTATGATATCATATTTCTGTTTCTCAGTATTTTAAGAACAATTCTTTATTTTAGATATAGCTTAATTCTGTACTTAATGCATAAACTGTACTCTATTTAGATCATTAATAAATCTCTCGTTAGATATTTCTTACTAGCTTAAAATACAAAACAGACAATTCTAGTTTAGCTAGCAAATCAATCACTATGGTATAATTTCCCTTAATGATCACTAATTCAAGGGTTTGACTACTTATCTGTTCACTGCTTTATTAATTATGTAATTCTTTTCTTTTTTTGGAAGGTCTCACCACTCAGCCATGAGTCTGGCAATTACATCCAGTTTAGCTAGCAAATCAATCACTATGGTATCATTTCCTTTAATGATCACTAAGTCAAGGGTTTGACTACTTAACTGTTCACTACTTTATTAATTATGTAATTCTTTTCTTTTTCTGGAAGGTCTCACCACTCAGCGGTGAGTGAGTCTAGCAATTACGTCTAGTTTAGGTAGCAAATCAATCACTATGGTATCATTTCCTTTAATGATCACTAAGTCAAGGGTTTGACTACTTATCTGTTCACTACCTTATTAAATACGTCCAAGCTCTCCAGCGAGCTCTTCCTCCTCCAAACAATAAAATGAGTGTGTTGCAGTTAGGGATCTTAGGCTTCAGGACTAACAGTCCAATCTCAAGTCACATACCTCTCAAACTGTACTCAAGGTTTTTTCCCACTACTTGGGCTTTAAGACTGACAGTTAAGCCTCAAGTCACATACCTCTCAAACTGTACTCAAGGTTTTTTCCCACTACTTGGGCTTCAAGTCTGACAGTCCAGCCTCAAGTCACATACCTCTCAAACTGTACTCAAGGTTTTTTCCCACTGGTTTATTCTACCCAGCTTGCTCAAGGAAATCTTGGTAGCATTGTTTTGCTCCCTTTCCCCATTTGATCTATCTTTCTTTCTCTATTTTTCCAACCCCCTAGGCCTTCCTTCAATTCCTCTTTTGAGGAGACAGATGAGTAACCACTTTAACTGTTTCAAGAATTTAATAACTGTTTCTTTCAATTCTTGTCAAAATACTTTAACTCTTAACTATTCATTAATTAAACAATAAATTATGGTCTAGCCTGTGAGCCATCGTTCTTTAATATTCCATGACAAGTATTTAGGATAAAGTAAAAAGATAAAGTAACAAGTAAAACATGGTAACCAAATTAAATATCTATGTAATATAAGATATTATAGTTGTTTGCAGCAAAATTGTGAAAAAAAGTTTCATCCAAATTACGAGATTTTCTAGTCAAAATGGGGATTTTTAATCTCTTTAGATCAAAGTGGGAGGGAAAAACAAGGTAAACCTCTGAAGGTAAGTGGAGGAAAAGATGGCAGCGTCCACCATGCCAAAAGAAAGGTAAACATCTGGGTATCAAATTTATTAGTAAATTTTACATTAGAAAATTGATTTTAAGTAATTAAATAAAAATAAGAACGATAAATAAAATATTTATATATATATCCATAAATATATATAACATTTTTTTTTTTCCACAGGAAAAAAGCGGTAACCTTTTATTAAAAAATGAAAAGTTACACAAAGCATATGCATTGAAGCATTTCCATAAGATGCCCATTGGGCTCGAGTGCTTTCGCACACAATGCAACGTAGCAAAGCTACCGTGCATTTAGAAAGAATGAAAGAAAAGAAAAGAGAAAGGAGGAAAGGACAGAAAAACTGGTTCCCGGTAGTGAGTATGAGGACTCACACCTCAAGTTTTCCTCCCCTTCTTCTTTTCGACCTTGCGCCACTCTCCTTGAGTGGGCTCGATCGAAGCTAGGACTAACTGTGTTTCTGCTTTCTGTGGAGCTGTGTCCTTGTCTGAGTCTGAGGTATCTGAGGGGTGATGCCGTTTGATCCCTCCCATACTCAGATCCTCGCTTGTCTTCTCTGCCTGATTTGAATGGAGCTGTGAAACCTTGTTGGCTGCTATGTTTTCCTTTTGGGTCTCCTTTCCTTGGGGAGGCTCAGAATTCTCTGTGGGGATAACTTCCTCCTCTGCTTCTGATTCGTCGTCCTCTGAGTCAGGAGGGGGAAATTGCCATCCTTTCCTCTGCTTCCCTTTCTGCTTCTTCTTGTTGTTTGCTTTCTTGGCTTCTGGGCATGTACTTTGTAAGTGGCCTGTCAGCCTACAGTTCCTGCATCTGAAAGCAGTGTTTTCGTAATCTAGTCCTTGCAGCCAGTTTTGTTGTTTGTATACCAGCCTTATACTTTCCGGCAGTCCTTTACTTAGATCTACTTCCACACAAATGCGTGCGAAGGTGAAGATCCTCTCATCAGTCCTTTCCAGATCTGTTTTGATATATTTCCCTATGCTGTTCCCAATTCCTTCCAGGACTCGTTCACTCCAAAAGTGAAGGGGAAGGTTATATAGGTGGACCCAGACCGGCATTTTGGAGACAGTCATTTTGTTTGGATCAAAATCTGGAAACCATGGGGTCATAAAAAGACCCGATGTTCCCCAAAACCAAGGCCCAGCACTGATGATTGTATCTCTGACTTCCGTGGATGCGAATCTAACAATGAAAAACCCCTTGGAGCATAAATGTATATCACATTCCATGGTCCAATTGGTGAAGATCCAGTGAAATAGATCCATTGGCTTTGGCCAAAAACTGTTAAATCGGCAGATTAAGGCCTGTGTTTCATATGACTTAACAAAATCTTCAAGTCCTGTAGAATCAAAGTTGAGGGCTGGGGTTTGCCCTAGCTGATCTACTATGTATGGCCTAGGTGTATATCCACCTTGATCTGGAGGGGACCCTGGATCTCTGTTACCCTGTAAAATGTTTTTGTAAGAGGAGCCTCCCTTGGATTGATGCTGAGATTCTGTCTTTTTCCCCTTCTCTCCTCCTGAGGAGCTTGGATGTCCCTGGGGCAGAGCCCCTCCTCTCAACCTAAGGTTTAAAGCAATGGTTGTTTCTGGGCTAATATCATAGCTTTTCAGGGTTCTGCTATCCTGAAGGGACCACCTACCACTGACCAAATGTTGGATCTGAACAGGGTATCCCATCAAAGCCCATATTTGCTGTTTCAACTGCATAATGGTGCTTTCTGCATGTACCCACACTAGACTGGTTTTCCCCACAGGGGTTTTAATAAAAATCTGAAAACAAGTTGATGTTACCTGTTGCCTGGGTTCTGGCTGTGATCCTGATCCGCCTAACCCAGAGTCGCGCATATGGCCCTTCTGCTGTCGATCTGCCTTAAAGATCAGATCCGTGTGCTGTCTACGCCTTGGTCTCTCCGGATCTGGCTTATAGGGATCATTTTTCAGAGATCCGTCTGCTCTGTCAAGAGTATCTGTATTCAGTTGGAGAAAACGGGCCTCCGAGCTCATGGCCGCTTTGGTTAGGGCCACTACATCTGGCATCCGTTCATTGTCATATGCCCTCGCCTTTTCAGATGAGTATTGGGGCGCCGCAGTCCATATGGCCCATAATCTCTCTCGCTCTGTCCAGATCGGCCGCACTACCTCTCTTTTGTCCTTTACTACTTGCAGATCTGATCGACTGCCCTGATGCTGGAGAAGAGGGTGCCCACCTATTGATGTTCTGTGGGGGTTTCCTGCATGGCCCCCCTCTCTGGTATGCAAGGTGGCTGCGTCATTAAATCCGTTGACACGGTCGGGCTGGTCAATACGCCTCACAAAGGAATCGCCTGTATTGAAGGGAGCCGTGGGATGCAGCCTCGCCATCAAGCCTGTTGAGGACAAGGGGATCTGCAGCATCGATTGCCCTTTCGCCATTTTCCCCCCGCCAAATTGAACACAACTGAGTTAAAATACAAGATTCCAATTAATCCAATAAAATTGTTGTTATATATATATAACTTAATAAAATTTACATAAATAAAATCTCTATTTTTAGGGGGAAATAGATCGTATTTCAAATTAACGTATTGGGCAATATCCTAGCTACCAGCCCATAGAGCCTGATGTCCGGAGGATCGTTATCAAGCCACCGCTTCGTCATTATGAGCAGATATGGAATGAACTCTGCAAGTGATCTTCATTACTACTCCAGTATCAAAATTGTTCACAATATCTGTATTTTTCACGTAAATAATAATAATTATTTTATATAGCCGCTGGAAGATGTTTTTGTTTTGTGTGTTTTTTTAAACACAAGACTTATTCAGACACGTCCAGTATATGTGTAAAAATTTCCTCGGGCTATCTACTCTTTGAGTGAAAATTTCATAAAAGTGTGTATTTTTTGAATTAATCAATATAAAGCTATAATTTCATGAAATTGTATATTTCTTGAACCTAATCAATATAATCTATAACATGTTTTTAAATTCATGAAATTGTGTATTCCTTAACCTAATCAATATCAGCTACATCATGTTTTTAGAAATATCAGCTACATCATGTTTTTAGAAATTTAAATTTACATAGATAAAGTGACAAGCCACAATCTCAACTACTTATCAGCCCGCTAAAAGATGTTAGTGTGCAAACTGGAACGGAGAGGAGGACCATGATAGGAAGGAAATGTTTTTATGCTTTAAAATGCCTAGAACGATAAATGTTTTTGTTAGGGTAGAAAACTAATGGCCGATGGGAGCCTGTCTGATGTAAGTTTGGTTCCGAGTGATTTGTCTCTTGAGCTTATTTCGATGGTTGATTTCTTGAATTTTTTTACCATATCTATGTCCGTTAAATATTCGAGAAATCCGCAATTGAGATAAAGATGATGCATTGATTTGTCTAGCATGTTTTGTTTTATACATTTTTATTCTAATTTTTATTGTATAGCTTGTTTTAAATAGTAATTTTTTTAATTGTTTTTTTTTAAATTGTAGAGTAATTAATAAGAATTTTAAGAAAGTTATATAGAGAGAGTGTGTTAATTTAAAATTTAAAATAAAAATAAAAATAATAATTAAGTAGAATTAAGTTAAAATTTTATATTATAATTAAATTTCAAATTTACATTAAAATATTTATCATAATTAAATTTTAAAAATAATAAAAATTAATTTTCTCTAAGTGCAAATTTCTGTGATTTATGATCATAAACTAAGTCTTTCTTGTTAAATCATATAGAAATTTCAAAGTCTAGTTCATCATCAGACAAAGATGGATAGGTTCATCCAAGGAATAAATAAATATTGTAATGATACAACGATATTTATGATCATAAACCAAGTCTCTTCCTATTAAATCACATAGAAATTTCAAAATCTTGTTCATCATAAAGACATAGATAGATAAGTTGAATAAATAAATATTGTAGTGATATAACAATTAGATTACAACAAAATAAAAAAATAATATTCTTTTCACATAGAACCGGAGAGAATAAATAATAAAAAAAAATCATTTGAATTGAAAAAAAAACAAAAAGAAAATCCATAAAACTAAGAATTAACTAGAATAACAAAAAATAATTAAAATAAAGTCTTAAAATAAGAAATTTACCATAGAGAACCCAAAAGTGATGTTTTAACAAACAAACAATTATAAATTAATAATAATATGATTATTTCTATTTTAAAAATAAAGAATTAAATAAACAAAAGGTAGGGGAAAATTCTCACAAATTTTATTTTTTATAATAAATAATAAATATTTTTAAAAATTATTAATAATATGATAATTTTTATTTTAAATAAATAAATAAAGAAAAACTTAAGGAAAACAGAGTGGAAATTGTAAAGAAATACTATTTTTTAAATAAATAAATAATTTTGAAAAATAAGAAATTGTTGAATTGATTAATTAATTAATAACAATAAATAAATATATATAAAAAAAATAATTAATTAATAATATTAACCATTAAATAATAAAAGGAACCAAATAGGCCAAATAATTAAATAATAATTTATTTAAAGAGTAAATAAAAGTCATAAAAATAAAAAGATAAAATGAAAAATCAACTTTCAAAAAACGAAAATAAATAAAAGACATAAAAATATATAATCAAATAAATTTGATGAAAAAAACAACCATAACCAATAATAATAATAAATAAATAAAATAGAATTGAATTGAATTAAAATACCATACACTTTCAAGTAGGTAAAAGAGAGGGAAATCAAATTTAGTAACAATGAAGAAGAAAATGTTCTAAAAGAAAGAGAATAGCCAAGGAAAGAAGGGAGAAAATTAAAAGAAGACACTTAGGGATGGAATGCAACAACTTTTAAGCTTCAATTAGTCTCTTCGACTTTTTTTCAATTTCAATGGCCTCCCTAAACTTAGGGTGATGGAAATGATCTATCTTAGCAACGACTTATCTATACATATATTGTTTATCTATGCATATATTGTGCTTTTTCTTCTCAGACATGAGAATTTTGTCTTCTTAGCATACATATTCCCCCATATATTGTGCTTTTTCTTCTCGGACTTGAGAATTTTGTCTTCTTACCATACATATTCCACCAAAGCCCAAAAGATAGTCTTACAATATTTTATGTAGACCACATACTCTTGAATCCTTTGATTAATGGAATAGCGGTCCTACATTATTATTTTTATTGCTCCCATTTTTATTTTTATTAAATTTCTTTCCTACCTTTTCATGGCATTTGATTATATTTTTATAATTTTAAATATTTATTCTCATTCTTTTCATTAGTTGATTTCATTTTCCCATTTGTTTTTTGTGATTCTTATTTACTCTTTAAATAAATTCTTTTTAGTTTTGGTTTTCACTGGTGTTTAGCCTATTTTGTTTTATTTTATATATATATATATATATATATATATATATATATATATATATATATATATATATTTGCTATTATTAATTAATTAATTTACTCAATAGTTATTTATTTTCAAAATTATTTATTTATTTAAAAAAACCCATTAGGAATTTTTTTTATTCATTTATTTAAAATAAAAATAAGCGTATCATTATTAATTTATTAATATTTTCAAAAATATTTATTATTTATTAAAAAAATAGGATTTCTTTAGAATTTTCCCTTACATTCTGTTTTCAATTTTTTTTTTTAATTTAATTTATTAATTTATTTAAAGTAAAAATAATCATATCATTATTAATTTATTACTAATTTTCAAAAATATTTATTATTTATTAAAAAAATAGAATTTCTTTAGAATTTTCCTTTACATTTTGTTTTTTTATTAATTCTTTATTTTTAAGATAAAAATAATCATATAATTATTGATTTATAATCTTGTGTTTTTAAAATTATCACTTTTGGTTCTTCTTTATGGTAAATTTTTATTTGTTTTTGTAAGCTTGATATGACTACATCTTTATCATGTCTAACTTCTCACCCCAGAGGGGATAGCACAAGATTTGAACCCAAGACTTCCAGACAATTACCAATTGAGTTGCCCAAGCGTAAATTTCTATTTTTAAGACATTATTTTAGTTATTTTTTGGTTTTATAAATTTCTTTTTTTATTTCCTTTTTAATTCAAATGTTTTTTCTTACTTATTTTCCAATGTTTTATGTGAATATAATATTATTTATTTTTTATTTGTTTTTCATTCTATCTCTACAATATTTATTTCTCTTTATAATGAACCACACTATATATCTCTGTCTTGATAATGAACCATAATAAGTGGTTGGAAACCCTTCCACCTTGGAATTTCTATCTAATTTATCCCAAAAAAAAAATTGGTAAAATATAAATTTATAAAAAATAAATAGAAAAAATAAATCGATAAGTAATTTTATTAAAAAAATATTCTAAGAGTTTTTCTTGAGTTGAATTTTTCAAAAGAAAACTTGTATGCATTTGTTATTATGTTTATATTTCATTATTGTCTTGGTTTATTGTTCTTTCTCTCATTGTCTTGTTGTTGGGATTGGCTAGTGAGGTAGGCATTATGGGAGTGATTTGGATACTTCTAAATATGAGAGTGGTACATGTTCTAAACAATTCATCAATCCTCGGCAAAGGTACCTGTTCTTGATAGTCACTTTGTTCAATTGCTTGTAATCAATGTATAATCTGAGAGTACCATCTTTCTTCTTCACAAACTAGATCGGTGCGCCCCATGGTGATACACTTGGCCTAATATATCCCTTTTCCAACATTTCCTTTAGTTGTAGCTTCAGTTCAATCAACTCAAGTGTGCTCATCCTATAAGATGCTTTTGATATTGGAGTTGCCCGTGACACTAACTCAATAGAAACGTTTACCTCCTTGTGAGGTGGAAACTCTATAATGTCCTCAAGAAATACATCCCTGAACTTCTGTAAAACCGGGTACTTGTTCAACACATCTGCATTTTCAACCTCCTTACCCTTATCACTAGAAATGTGCACTACAAATAGCTTGCACCCTTTCCTACAGCTACGCTTTGCTTGCATAGTTGTCACCATCCTAACTTATATGGCCTTCTTCTTACCTTGTAAGACTCTTGGTTCTCCATTGTCATCAACACACTCAATAGCTTTGTCATAACAGTCTACCTGTTAGATAAGGCCAAAAGAATTGTGAGAGAATTTTTATTTTTATTTTTGGAAAAGTGGAAACAGAAAAGTATTTCATTTTGGAATGTGAGGCTTTCAAAGACAACATGGAAAGTTATGCAGATATGCTCGCAGCTAGCTTTGGGGATAAACTATTTAGTGAGGGGTTTGTTGAGAAGCTGGGAGCGCTTATTGTAAAACTTCACAGAAAAGAGACCAAATACATCAAACATATGAAGAAATAATCTGTCCCATAGGCTATCTTTAGCCTCATAAATATTAGAATAATTTCCTCTTAAGTAAAATTTTCCACCTCCCCAAGGCATCATAATCTGTTGGTTATCCCCTTTCTTCAACTCTAGAATTTTTATTAATAAAAATAAACATTACAACATATAATAGAGTTTTATAGCATAGCATCAATACTGACACCCCAACATTATATGTTCTTATTTACATTACAAAATTTGGGGTAATGAAGTGGGTGTCATAGTGTTGCTAATTTTCTTCCTTAAACATTCCCTACCCAGGTTAATGGAGAGAACATGTATAATTCCAAAGAGTATCAACCAAGTTATTTTCTTCCTTAACCAAACAAAATAATTTTTAGTTCATTCACTTGGATCCCTAACATTCAAGTCAAACATGTTTTAAGAGACTTGAATAGGCATTAGATAAGTTAGAAAATCAATCCTTATCACTCCCTCTTGGAACATTGAGGGTCCATGGATAGGAAATAATGTAATTAATTTATCCACTTCAAACATCAAATTACTCCCTAAAAGTTATTGCAAACTCACATTAATATACACCTTTGCTAAGATGTACTAAAATTAAACATAACTTTAGATCTTTGCATGAATATCTATATTTATGCCATAATCATATAAACAAACTTTTATTATAAAAAAGTTAAACATTACAAATTGTCACTCTCTCCTTGTAATAACCAAAGGTTTACCATATTTAGCATTCCTCTATTAAATATAATAATCTCTGTTATATAAGTAAATATTTGGTCATGTATTAATGTATTTTTACTCTAGCTATGTTCTTACACATATATAGGTTTTATTCACATTTATGAGAAGTGAGGCCTACCCCTCATATTAGCTTAATGGTTCACACTCTACTAGACCTAGATGTTACCCCTATAACTATGCAAAATAATGGATATCTTACTCTTGTAACTATGAAAACAGAGGAGACATCAGGTGACAAACTTGCACCCTTAGACTATAGTAAATTTTTAGACCAATTGGCTCTGGTTACGCCAATATGGAACAACTCTAGATTTATAGCACGAAATTTTATATATATACACACACACACACAACATTCATATGGTGACATTTTGAGCTTGTCAACAATGGTGAAATTTCTATTCAATTTTGTGGATTTAGAGATCAACATCAAATAACATATATCTTCACCAAACCATTGTGGAGAGTTCAACACTTAGCATTATTAGTGTTGATGAATTTAATAATTGAAATTAAAGGAGAGTGTTAAAGTATAACCTCCCCTATTAACTAAAATAGTGAGATAGGTAGGTTTCATTATGAGTTAATCAATTTTAAGACCATACTTTTGAAAGTTATTAGTTTAAATATTTTTTTGAAAGTTTTTATTAGTTTTGGATATCTCTATAAGCCATCCACAAATCATCATTTCTCTAATTCTAAAAATTTCTTAATTTATTATAAAATCTATTTAATAAAATTTCTCACTTTATTATAGAGTCTATTTAATAAAAGTTCTCACTTTATTATAAAATCTATTTAATGGTGAGAAAAGTGAGTAGTCCTCCATCAATTTCCAATTGATTCATTGTTGGTCTATGATTGTGAGTGCTACTAGAGACCTAGACCAATAGAAAAGGATAATAATGACAACATGAAAACAACATGAATTTTGCATTTAAATTTTCGTTCTATGATTGTGAGTGCTACTAGAGACCTAGACCAATAGAAAAAGATAGTAATGACAACATGAAAACAACATGAATTTTGCATTTAAATTTTCGTGCAATTTGTTGAAATTTCACTCTCAGCTCTAAATTAAGTGGGTTGAGATATCCCTGGTTGCAGCTTTCTTTGAAAATGTTGCAGATTTTGCTGAAAAAAGTAATCAAGATTTCTACTTTCCATGTATATAACCATAAAAAGAGACCCATGGCATTGTCGTATGCATTGGTAGCTGAGATGTCTCCTCTCTTTTGTTTTAACTATATTTTCAAAATGTACCCAACTATAAGACCTCAGTTTTCTTCATTAATCCTTAATACGTATAATTATAATCATAATAATTGATGTACTCGTGCTTTACCCGATTTGAAAATTTCATTGACTTCGCTTGCGGATTTTTTTTTTTGTTTAATAGCAGATGGGTTCTGTGGTTCCATCACTAATCCTTCGTCCGGATAACTAAAATTATAATAGTTGATGCACTATCACGTAGTGCTTTACCCAGTTCGAAGACTTCATTGACTTTGGTCGTGTATATGCTTTGTTTAATAAGAGATGGTTTAGCGGTTTTGGTATTATATAAAAATTAATTTTTATCAACTCTGTTGTAAAATAAGAGGTTGGAAAAGGTCAAAAAAAAATTGTGAGAGAAAAAAGTATAATTTTTTATTTTTTGAAAAGTGGAAATAGAAAAGCATTTCATCTTACAAATATGCTAGCAGCTCAGATAAGTTATTTAAGAAGATTTGTCTAAAAGCTCCCAGCATTTATTGTAAAACTTCACATAAAAACCAAATACATCAAACAGATAAAAAAATAATCTATCCATAAACTAAATGAAAAAATAATGTGTAACATAAACCATCTTTAGCCTTATAGCTAAAATAATTACTTTACCCGATTTGAAAACTTCGTTGACTTCGCTTCTGTATATTGAGTGGGTTCTGGGGTTCCAACACTTCAATGACTTTGCTTCTGGATATTTTTGTTTAATACGAGTGGGTTCCGTGGTTCCAACACTTCATTGACTTTGCTTCTGGATATTTTTGTTTAATACGAGTGGGTTCCGTGGTTCCAACACTTCATTGACTTTGCTTCTGGATATTTTTGTTTAATACGAGTGGGTTCCATCACTGTTGAATGAGATAGTTTCTGTGGTTTCTTTCAGTGGGCGTTTGTTGAATGCAATGGGATCTATGATTTCTTGCTTCTCTCCGTGACTGTTGAATATGAAGGGCTCTATAGTTCGCTGCCTCACCTGATTAAAGTAAAACCACTCTCTATCATTATTAATGATGATGGAAAGACGGCTACCAGACATACTGGGAGTCATTTATAGCCATATAATCCCTCTTACACTTATCCTATATAGAGCAAATCCATTTTAAATACCGTTCGCATTTCTCTCATAATCTTCTAGTTGCCTCATCAATATTTGTCTCTCTTGCACGCGAAGCGTTCCTGTCATCTTTGATCGGAGCCCATATCATCAATGGAGCAATTGCCAGAGACAGTGCCAGTGGCGTCACCATACCAAGTTTTCATAAATCACAGGGGACCCGACGTCAAGAGGACTCTTGCGAGCCTCATCTATCATCGCCTCAGAAGCTATGGGTTGAGCGTGTTTCTGGATAAGGACGAATTTCGTGCGGGGGATAATATTTCTCCTGCTATCCTCGGCGCCATTCAGAGCGCTCTGGTTCATGTGACCATATTTTCTGAGCGTTATGCTGAATCGAAATGGTGCCTGGATGAATTGTGTTGGATTTTGAGATCACGCCATGACCGCAACACCAAGATTATTCCGGTGTATGCCGACGTTGAGCCTTCGGACCTTCGTCACATTGAGAAAGGGCGTTATGCAGAAGTTTTCAAAAAACACAAACACAAAGCCAGAGTTACGGCCGAAGTCATCAAGAATTGGAAGACAGCCCTCAATCAAGCCTCGGAGATTTGTGGCCTGCTGTTCAAAACGAATGGGAGGTGAGTCCATACTTCTGCAAAACCTTTAATGTATATATTTATTGGCAACCTGAATTTTTCGTCATATTCGATGTCCATCAGAATTATAAAATATTAGAGAAAATGAGTATGTTATGGTTAATCATTCTTTTGGAATACTGTGTAGAATATAGAAAACCCTTGAACATTTTCCTGGACTTTACACTTTTCATCAGAAATACATAAAGCTTGACCTTCGACAAGTATATTTATTTAACCTTGAATTTATCATATACAGTTCTAAGATTTCCAAGTGCTAACCCTAATGAGTGAATATATCTCTTTGCTTTTTCAGTGACTATGGGGAAATTTTGGAGGAAATCGTGGCTGGTGTAATGAAAGAGGTTTTTAAACGGCAAGCATTAGACGTAGCTAAATACCCAGTTGGCCTTGACCAAGTCGCTGAAGATTTCCAAAATGAAATTCTGAAACACAGCCATTCAAACGCTACAACGATTGTAGGGATTACAGGAATGGGCGGTGTTGGAAAATCAACTCTTGCTAGACACCTTTACAACCTGAAACACTCGGACTTTAGTAGATCAAGTATCTTATGTGAAGTCAGAAAAAGGCGTTTGCAATCTTTGCAGAAGAAGCTCCTTCGTGATATGATGGGAAATTATAATTTGCAGCATATTGACACTATCTGGGAAGGGAGACGTACTTTACGAGATTGCCTGCCACGTCTCCCCCCAGTTTTTATCGTTCTGGATGATGTTGATAATATGGATCAGATAGAGAGCCTACTAGATGTGGATGCCGTGGCATCCGGGAGTCTGATATTGATCACATCTCGTGATAAGGATTTACTCAGACGCTCTTCAGCAAAAACTTTAGTCTATGATGTAAAGCCATTACATAGAAAGCATGCTCGAGAGCTCTTCTGCCGGCATGCTTTTTCTCAATCCAAGCCATCTGAAGAACTAGGAGATTTAGTTGAGCGGTTGTTAAAAATTTGTGGGGGTTTGCCTTTGTCCTTGAAAGTTTTGGGAGGACTCTTTGTTGGTCGGTATGACAAACAGTACTGGACGCGGCAGTTGGAAAAGTTGTGTACAACACTGCCATACGAAATAATAAACTCGTTAAGAGTGAGTTTCGAAGCCCTGGACCCCGAAGAGAAGGAGGTATTCTTGGACATCGGTTGTTTCTTGGTTGGCGAGGAAAAGGATTTAGCTATTAGAGTCTTGGAAGGATTACATGGCAACAACAGAATTGGAGACCATCTCGAAAGTCTTCGTCAAAAATGTCTCGTGGAGATTCATTATGACACGCAGTCGGATGATGAAATTGACTGTAGAAGAAAGGAAAACCCCGTAAGTATTATGTTGAGCTAGGAAACCAGTGTTTATTCATCTTGGCAATCTCTCCCTCCCTCGTGGTAACTATTTATTTTGTTTATTCAGATGATAGGCTACGGGTATGGGAGTTATAAACTTACAATGCACGATCAACTTAGGGAATTGGCGAGACATATTGCCCGCGAAGAGTATCGCGTGTTCCCTACTTGTAACCCATTACGGCTTAGCTCGTTGAATGACATAGAGGAAATGTTGCAGTCGCAGGTATGCGTATTTGGCCTTTTCTATTATTTTATTTTAGTATGGTTGAAAAGATATTCAGTTTAATTTGCAGCGAGATTCACGTGATTGCCAGGCCGGATCAAAGGCCAAGGCCTTGTCAAGCTTACAGATACGGGGAATCCGGTCTACGGAAGATAAGAAACAGTTCGCGAATGATGAGAATTCAGCTTGTTTCATGAATGACATTAGTGTTGAAGGTGTGCGTCTTCTAGCAGTTGAAGGTGCGTTTCGGGATTTGCCATTCGACTCGTGGAACATGGTGGGAGAGTTGGTATGGCTTCGCTTGCGCAGTCATACCAACATGAAGCCTAGGCGCAGTTTCATGTCTCTGGATCGTTTCAACATACCCCTTAATGTCTCCTTCGACTTCCTCCGCTCGATGTCTTTGCGAGGATTGAAAGTTTTGGAAATTCAGGGTCCCGGTAACAGCGTTGAACGATTATTCGCCAACTTTGGTCATGACGTAAGTACATCTCGTTCATTCGTTCATTTTGTTCCATCCTGAATTAAACTAAGAGATTTTATGTTCTTTTCAGCTTCCGACGCAATTAACTGAGTTGATTATTGCCTACACGCAACCCAAAACTTTTACGGGTCGCTCGGCACATATCTCAGCTAAGTCCGGGCAAGCAGAATCTTCACGGCAGAGAAGATCTTTAATTTCCCCGTCTAGGCAAACAGGATCTTCTTTGTTTCGCTATCTAGAAAATTTGGTTACAGGGATGAGAACTTTGACAAGGCTAGTGTTGAAAAATCTAGGATTCCTGCAATCACTTCCAATTGATTTTTCCCAACTTCCAAATCTAAGGCATTTAGATCTCTCTGGTTGCTCTCAACTGACTGAATTGCCCAATACCTTTCCCAAGTTATTGCAACTTCAATATCTATCATTACAACACTGCTTCAACCTGTCAATCTCACTGGATACTTTAGGAGAAATTTCCACACTTGAGTACGTTGACTTCAAAGACTGTGCTAAATTGGTATACTTGCCGGAGAGAATCCCGTATCAAATGCATTTAAGGTATCTTAATTTAAGAGGTACTGATTTATTACAGTTACCTGAGAACTTGGCAATGCTCGACAAGTTAGAACAACTAACGATAGGGAGCCCAGAGTTAACAGAGTTGCCACTTTCTTTGTCTAAATTAAAGGGCTTAACAGAGTTGTTCCTGATTAAATGCTCTGGTCTAAAGCAAATCTTACCAATAGGAATTGCGGCGTCCAATATCAAAGTTTTGGCTATAGAAAGTTGTCCTCTATCTGACTTTACTTTTCAGGATCAAGGGAACGCGGAGGTTGAAAACTTACATTTAGGAGTTGAAATGAGGATTTTAAGGGATTTCACTTTGAAGAACACAGCCATATCAGAAATAACCATTCCCGAAGGTGTTTATCCCAGGCTTGAAAGTATGGATCTTTCTGAGAATATTAAACTGATCCGGGTTAATGCCTTGCCATCGGGACTAGTAAGCCTAAACATGCAAAAGTGCTGGGGATTGAAGACATTAACAAGTCTTTCAAATCTAGGAAACCTTAAATTCCTCAACATAAATGGGTGTTTTAAACTGGAAAACCTGAATGTAGAAGGACTAATATCATTGGAACAGATCAAAGCGGAGAAATGTTGGAAGCTGCAGAGGGTAGAAGGATTGAGTCAGCGGGAACGGATGGATTGTCTAAACGTTTCAACGGATAACAGAGTTATCTGGAATGACATTTACGAATTTTTGGTGAGTATATGGTCTTCATTATATCAAAGATTCATTCTAACAAAAACCGTCAATATTTCTTGAGAGAAAAAGAGAGATTGTCTGAGATTTTCAAAATAGCATTATGTAATATATGTTATCCGTACAACGTTTCGAATAAAAACTCATTTATCATCAAAATAGACTCTCATCACTCAATCTTAATATTTATTTACTGATGAATATCACAATTTAAATTTAATGCTTGTGTTGTTGAATGCTCAAGTCGTTTTTGGAAAATATGTGCAGATTTCGCCTTCTCATCAAAAGCCGTCAACGGCCATCTTTAGTGGAAGAATGGATGATGACAAGGTGGGTGTTTAATTTTTCTCAGGAAGACAGAAGAAATATTATAATTAATAATCGCCACATTATGATACTTGTGCAGATGTTTGAGAGGGGAGAAATGCTACGGATTGCGCAGAAGTTCAATCTTAAAATTCACGATCTCATATCTCATTTGGAGATAGAGAATATCCAATCACATAGTGCAATATTCATGTTCTTCATCACCTACCATGTCTGCAGGGCGTTTGAGTTTCGTGTAACATTCCGTCCGAGTAATTATGGTGAGTCGGAGGTGGAGTACTCGTCCTTCCATGGAAACAAAGGTGGAAGAAGCGCACATGTGTTTATGTGGACGGAGGAGTCGCATTTGTTTAAAGAGTGCATGCATAGCAATATACATGTATATTGCTCCCACGAGGAAGAGGAGCAGAGTTGTGGTACCGATGGTGAGGAGCAGAGTGATTGTGATGAAGATGGAGGCAAAGAGATTGGGAGTGTGGTGGAATGTGGATGGCTGACCATGGTCGATAAGGGGACGGACGTTTCAGAGGTGTGCAAAGACTTTATTATGGCATATAAATAGAAGTTTATATTTACAGTCTTAAGCGTTTCCCTTGTGGCGCCTATGTGCACTTTATGTCATGATGTGATCTGTGAGTCGTTCTTGTTGGAACATCCTTCGTCGTCCATTTCTTCGCAGCGGCCTCCCGGCATGGGATTCCAATTTGCGCCAACACCAGGCATGCATTCCGGCAGCTCAGGAAAGAGTTGCGGGAGATTCAATCCAGCGGCGGTCAGATATGCGGAGATCACCGAGACTGATCTTTGGGAAACGTTAGCCCCACTGGGATATTCGTTGCCAATAAAGAAGAACTCTAGTCTGAAGAAGTGGACAGCCAAGACGGACATTCTTGCGTATGTTTGTGCATCTAATGTCATCTGTTTCAATCTCGGGGCCGACAGCGGTGCCTGGCAAATCGCAGACGACCTGAACCTTAGCTGGATGTTGGGGGCAGGGGAAATTCATAAAATGGCTTGCATCGGTATTGTCTAACCGATAAAATGGCTTTTTGTTGGGTAATGGGTTCTTTTACCAGTATAGTTGGAAAACTTATCTTAATTTAGTTGTGAAATCATGGGCTATCTCTAATTTTTATATAGTGGTTATTTCTAATTTTGATTGACACTCTTATTCAAAATAAACTACCCCGTCGCAATGAATAACTCACTGGTGCTCTGTAATGGGCAGATTTTCACTCTGGCTAGATGCTTCCGGGTCTTGGTTTTCACTCCTGCTAAATGTTTCTGAGTCTTGGGGGTTAACCTGTTTCCTTACCTCCTAAAAAACACCTTCTTAACCAAGCAGAAACAATTTTAGAACATACTCAAGCCCAATAAAATTATTATTATTATTTTCAAATAAATTTTTAATATATAATAGATTTAAAATATTAAAAATTTAAAATATCTGACATTTGTAAATTATTAGATAATTCTTAAAATTTTGTTTTCAAATACCGATCAAATTAACCAAAACATAACTTAAAACCAATAAATTTTATCTAGAACCTATGACACAAATTCAACAACCAAGGGACAACTGCGTACTGCACGTACGGACGTATGCATTTCGTCGTGATTTGAATACAACTAATTATGTAAATATATATTTTAATTTGAAAATTGAATGATGGTTTGTTTTCATTAATCTATCATGACCCTTAAAAGTTTGATGATTTACATATTTTGAAATCTCGTATCACGGCCAAAAAGTTCCGTGGATTTAAGAGTGCGTAGATATATCAGTATGAAATGGCCGAAATCTTGTTGAAGGCGTTCCTACAAACATATTTGTTGTAGTATTCTTGTCCCATCACTAAACTTTACCTTTTCATTCTTCCCTAAAAAGGGTCACAAAAGAGTGTCCAACTGCTTTAGAGGCCGACCCAGATATAATATGCAAATTTTTTCGGCTATTTAGGAATATTCACCAGAAATTTTACAAATATATAAAGTCACTGTAGCAAATGAGAAAAACTATCCAGAGTAAATAGGAGGTCATGTATCATATCATTACATAAGCAAAAAGACTTGAAATCGGATAACCCCATGTGTGCTGCAAAAATTTAATAATTGGACGGGAAAGATGGATATTGATATGGGTGTTCATGTCTTTGTATGGATTCAGTAATCTTTTAATACCCTAAATCTTATGGAAGGCTTTCTTTGGACATAATATCTATTGTAGTATTCTTTTCACATTATTAGACCTTATCAAATTAGATGACATATGATTATGTGGAAATAAAATCAATGAATCCACATTACTGGGATGGTTTTCGTTGAGTTTGCAATCTCAATAAAATCAATGAATTCACATTATTGGAATGGTCTAACTCATATATCTTAACTATACATTTTTTAAAAGTCAAGAATGTTAGTTTGAGTAGTTTAGTGAACAATTTATTTCTCCAACTAACCAATTATGAAATAGTTTATGTGATAACCTATTTTTGAAATTACAAATTCTCAAAAAATTCTTGTTTTAGAACTTCGAGAGAAATTCATAATGAATGTAATGACTACACTAACATACATACAAACATACAAACATGCATACATATAATCAAGTGTATTGACTAGTATACAACATAAGTGTCATGACCTCTGCATGAGTTACACATGAAGAATTTATTTTGAGATGAAATTGAAAGCCTCTTTGATAATAAGTTCAATTACATGGCATGTTTATATCCTATATTTTTGTTCTTTGTTATATTATCACATGGTGTTACACAAAAGAATTTTAGTGTTGAAGAAATAAGATGCAATTGATTGTCAGCCTTTTGTTTTCGAAATACCTAGTACTGATTTCATACGTCACCATCCCAAAGAGTCATATTCCAAACACTATGTTATCCTTCATAACTTACTTCCATGTTTGCACTAACGCAACTTGGCTATTTGCATGCCTGAATATCACTTGTTGGAACTCCAACATCACTTGAATTAATAATCTTACACATTTTAGTTTCAAATGAATTGATGTGATTGTTGGCCTTAAGATACCATATTTGTTGTCTAGGTTGTGCATATTTTCCCATGTCATCCCTACTACCCTACAATGTGGCTAGGCTACATCATGGACATATTACCATATCATTGCCTAGAAACAACCATGTGAAGCACCAAAAAGGTGAGGCCATTGAAGAAATTAACCAAATCTTCAAAATGATGAAGGCATTGGTCATTGAACACCATCAATGATTTGTGAGATGCACCATAACAATAAAGTCAAACAAATCCACATTGACCTCTACCCATATAGATATTTTTCTAAAACTAAGGCTTTGATAACACGACATAATATTCCCAACTCCAAGCCAAGTCATGTCATTATACATTTTTCTTTGATACAAACCCTTTTCTAGCACCATTATTCTTTCATATTAACTAATAAAAATATTTAAATCCATTTAAGTTTAATTCTTGTTGAATGCCAATGTTCAAGATCAATATTAATAACTATTCCTCTTTTATATAGGAACAATAGCATCGAACAACCCCTCCAATGGCCCCTTTTTAGGAGGAGTTGTGTTAGGTTCCAACAAGCATATTAGATGACATTTCGAGGGGTCTTCTGGGCATACTACATGTACACAATCAGTTTCTAGTAAACATATTCAACGATAGGCTATAAATTTAATGTTTAACATGTGAACACTCTTCTTTGACACATGTTTAATGTGAAAAAGTATCGTTGTTGAAAGGTGCACGGGTCTCGCTTGAGCTTGGTGATAGTGATTTGATTACTTTTTCTTCAAGAAACAACCAACTATCTGATAGAGTTGGTTCAAGTAAAATCTGAATATAAATGTTGAAGTGAGATGTTTAATGCATGAAAATTTATCACACGTGTCTCATACTTGTGATTGACAATTTTGTGTAAATTTTACAACCCTTTCATATAGATCTGTTGAAAGGGATTTAGGAATGAGTATACATGATTCTGATGGGTCTACTTCGCATGGTAGAGGTACATGCTCGATTTCTAGTTAACATGTTCAAGTCTAGACAATATATAAATTTAACGTTTAACATGTGAATACTTTCTTCTTTCACACACATTTAATGTGAAAACATATCTTCATCCATAGGTGATTTCTATTAGTGTGAGTATGGCCATGTTGATTCTCAGTGAGTCATCTAGGAGCATTCAGGTGAGGAGCATACTTAAATCTTGTTCAATATATGTTTAATGTTAAAAGTTACCCTGTCTCTCGTACTTATGCGTGACTAGAAATTTGATGTTTTCTATAGGGAATAATAGCTTTGAGTTTGTTTCCTCAAAAGGGGAAAATCATCCTATTATTGACACCTCAATGAATGAAAGAGTTCTTCTGTAGCGACTATAACCACCCTCCAAAATTTTGCATATGCTTCGATTTTAGAGTCTTCGTTACTGTCCACAACAACTCATCTTGCATTGATCTAGGTATTCATGATTTGATTGAGACTTGTCTTTTCATTTTCACTTGTGTTTGTTAAGTTAGTTGATTCTTCTAAGTCACAATCTCATTTCCCAACTTGGTCTCACAACAGTTTTGGGCTTGCCTCTAGAAACTGTGCAATCCTTGAGGGCAACCAACCTTGATGATGGAAATTGCGCAGTCATGACTTCCAGTGAGCCTTGAGCTCAGAAACTGTGCAGCCATGGGAGGCAGCCCAACACTGAGCATAGAAATTGTACAACCCTCACTAAGCTCAGAAACTGCGTAGTGCACTAAGTCGAAATGTTGCCCAGTTCCCAGAACTGCACAATCTTTCCCAGTGGTGTGCATGGCAAGTTTCCTCGAAAAAATAAAAAAAAGCATCCCTAAAAATTAGGGATTTATTTTTAGTATCTCAAAGGAGGAACTTGCTCTATTTTTAAAAACTTCTACCAAGTGACACTTTTTCCTTGATTTTAGGCATGCACATCATAAACCCTAATTTGTCCAAATCTATTTAATCGACATTTTTAGAGATCATTTGCACATTCGATATTGGAGCTCTAGAGTTCCTGAGGAAATCAAGGAATCTTTGATGTGATCACCCATGCTTTTCTGAGTGATTTTGCTTTTGTCATCTTTTGCCGCTTTTTTATGTCGCTTTTTATTTTTTGGCTTGTGCGAGTGTTGCTTCACTCATTTATCTAAGTTCATGGTTGCTGGCGTTTTAACATTTTTTAACTTGTAGAAGTGTTGTTTTAAGTTATAGATTTCCCTTCCCAAGTGTCACATTAGTTCACCAATGGTAGTTGTTGCAGTGACTCTCCTCAAATACTTCATTTTCCTTCTATTTTATTAATTACTGCACTTGATTCACATGCATTTATCTACACTTAGTTAGATATGCACTCAACCTCACACTAAGTCTTAGATCTTCTTGTTTTCACACTTCCCTTGGGAAAATTTGGGTTTCTCTTGGTCGGTTTTCACTTTGCCTAGCTGGCACTACACAATCATGAGGCTCAAGCCATAAGCTTGGCCTCTGGAATTATGTAGTGTGTAGTCCAAACTGGCTCCAACTGTGCACTGTGCAGTTTCAGCATCCATCTTGTCATCTTGTCCATTGAGATTGCGCAATGCGCGGTCTCTCCCAAGCCTCTACCTCGGTTGAACTACACATTGTGCAGTTTCAACCATCAAGCTTCCATCCTGGATGATGGGACTGTGTAGAGTGTAGTTCCCAGAGGCATCCGTTCCTTCTTTCTAGAGAAAATCGTGTAATCCTCCCCATCTAGTGCCTTGTTTGCTGCTTGAACTTACCTTGTAAGTTGTTTTGCTTTACACTGACATTTGCTTGCCATGAATGTCCTTGCTGTCCAACAGGTACAACATTTCTTGAGAACCTCTCCAGTAACCATTATTACTATGGAATCTAAGAGAGATGCATCAAAGAAAACTGCTGAGAGATGTACTGGGGAAGCAGTTGAGAAAAATTCAATTGATTTTCCAATGTATGCAAATACTTAGCTGTTTATAGAGAGGGGATCATCACTGACATGAAAACAGATTAAAGATGCTTTTTCAAAGGACTTTGAGGCAGACTTAGAGGAATGAATGGTTTATCTTAGCATCCGAAAGTTAGGGGTATACAAGGTTGCATGCAGGTATCCTGCCTTCTCGTGTGCAAATATTATTAGCTAGATTGTCTCACACATCCATGAGAAGACCATGACATTGAGCAGTGTGAGCGGGCAGAAGAATTTCAAAAGATGTATCACTTTCCCGAGCCAATAAAGCGCATGGACTCACCCTTCTATGTCACACACAACTATGTGAACACAAGAGACATTATCAAATGCTGGGTGAAAGATCCATCAAAGTTTTTACAGACACCCACCCATGTGTACAGTAAAAATTTCCCTCAGGAAGGCTTACCAGTGCTTGGTTATCTTTACTTGCAGAATATTTCACTGAAACCTTTCTTAAAGGGTGGGCAATTTTATTGGACCAATGATGAATGTTGGGAGGCCGTTCAACTGGATGGATCTATTGGCCCAACAATTGAAGGCCCATGTAGCACAGGCTCAGCATATGCCCAAGGGTGAGTGAGAAAGATTCGATATGTCTGCATACTTACTGGATGCAATATGTGCACATCAACTGTTCCCTAGCACGAACTAGATAGGGGCACCGCGAGAACCTTCCATACACATTTATTGCAAGTTTCTTTCTGAATGCAGTTATCGGGGACCAATGGTGCGGCTAACTGGCCACTTCATCATCCCATTGTACAAGCTTATCTTTGAATAAGATCACCCTTACATGTCACAAGAAGCAATGGAGGTGATAGTAAACATTGCAGATTGTTATGCCTCACTAGGTGGCATCTTCATTAGAGTGTTTTGCGGAGAGAATCCTTCACATGTCTTACCAAGGTATGCCACTAACAAATTGATCATGCAAGAAGTATCATACTATCGCACTACAGGATTGTCAGCAGCACTGCACAGGAAGAAGAAAGCACCATGGCCCACTCTTCCTTTGCAGATTGGATTATACAAGATAAAGAACTTGAAAGTCACAGATGCAGAGGCTAAGGAGATATTGAAATTTCAATTCGACATTAAGGACTTTAATCCATATGATACCTGCAGTATTTGCAAGAACCATTATACGAGATTTTACTTTCCATGGATTGGTAGGGAATTTCATTGGCTAGAGGTGTTGGAAATAATACTGAGAGGGGGGGGGGGGTGAATCAGTATTAGCAAATCAATAACTTTCTCATTTCCATAATCAGATTCATATATGCTACTTTAGTGAAGGTAACTCACGTGTACATGCAACTGTGTTTAAGGCAACCAGCGTATATCCAACAAACTTATTATTCAGTTAATTCATCATATGTTGATCTTTAATCAATGCATCAGTATTTCATTAACCATATAAAGAGTAACCAGGTCTAGTAATAACAGAACAAATCATCACACATAAGAAACACACATGAACACCAAGATTTAAGATGGAAACCCAATGTGGGACAAAAATCACCTACTGCTGTCTTCTTTTAATATAAGAAAAACCTGTTTATAATCTTGTACTGGTGCAGACTCATACCAATACGCAAGCACCCACCTTCAGAAGGCTACAACCTTCTCTTGTTCTCTAGTTGCTACTGGAAGGGAGCTACAACCCCCTAGCTCTTGTACTAGCCGATCTGTTTACTAGTACGTAGGCGCTGGCCTACTGAAGGCTGCAACCTTCACTCGTTTTCCAACTACTATTGGAAGGGAGCTCCAACCCCCTGGCTCTTGTACTGGCCAATATGTTTACCAGTACGTAGGTGCCGACCTACAGAAGGATACGACCTTCTCTCTTCCTCCAAGGACCACGTTTCATAAATTTTCAGATTGGATACTCTTGGAACACAACACCACAATCTGAAGGCCACGTTTCATCCAATTTTCATACTGGACCCATCAACAACATTGAAGCAAAAAATCAATCACAACTACAATACAACCATCAACTACTCTCTGAATCACCCACAATTGAATCAACCAATATGAACATTTAGAATACTGTCATCATAACACAGTGACCAGAACACAGAGCAGACCCCAGAACTCTGCAACAACCACTAGAACCAACAACAACCTCAAATATCAAATCTCATAATGTATACGCTACTCTGATGAACTAAACCAGTGTGTATATGCGCTTTTACCAAATCAAACCAGCGTATACATCTGCAAATATAATTTTGCAGCTATTCCAGACTTCAGTTATACCCAGATCATAACATTTACAGAACAACACATGCGTCAGTATTCAGATCTAGACTATACATGATCAAACCTCATAATGCTAATTCATTTCAAGCCTTAAGATCCCGATCCAGCATCCATAATCAACCACATAGGTTCATCTTTACTTTAGATCAAGCAAAGCATCACAAACCCATAACCTATATACTAGATCTTACACTTCATTAGATATTCAATACTTGCACACATGGCCTAATGATCTTCTCCTCCTTATATACTCTTAGGCATTTCTCAATACCATGGACCAAAACCACTTAGGACCAATACCTTGGACCAAATACCTAGGGTCAATATCTCGGACCAGATACCTTGGACCAATACCATGGATCAAAATACCATGGACCAAATACCTTGGACCAAAACTTAGTTTTCCAACACGTACGCGCTTTCCCTCTTATGAAAGTGCGTGTGTACGTTAAACGCTTCTTTTGTTCTGTTAACCTGCGTGTATATGCTCCTTTGTCATGGGGAACTTGTGTATACCTTTCTTTCTTCATTCTTTGTAGTCTGATCATTAATTCTTTGCTATTGACTTGCTGCACTGTGATCTGTCATATGAGTAAGTTGCCATCAAGGACAACACCTGAATCATAATGCCAACAATCTCTCCCTTTGGACTTGATGGCAACAACAAAACCAAGTCACTCTTCCCCTTTGACATCAAGGGCAAAGGGTGGACCAAGATATTCTCTCCCTTTGATATACATTATGTTGTCCATACTCCCCCTGAGTACATGCTGAAATATCTGATTGAGCTCCCCCTTTGTACATGCTAAGATGTACCAATCCGTCCATGCTCCCCCTAAGAACATGCAGAGTCTGCAAAAAATATTTTTCAAAAGAGTAACATGACTCTACAACTCAACTAAGTGAGTATGACCTTCCTATCACCAATGACTCATACATACATCAATCTCTCAACCAAGTCGGGATACACCATTTTTTACTCATCCACCCAACCAAGTGGGGATATACAAAATGTTTATACATGACTGAAATAGAAATTATTACGTCATCCTTCCCATGCAAAGTGGGGTTACAAATTAGGTATTTTCATGACCTTTACATCAATTGATGACATTTATAACAAGGACACCCAATCTAAACAAGACCATGATAGTCATTAGCAATTATCATACACCATATATGATCTGCACCATCAGCAGCATCAGGATCAACAACTTGTACATTTCCATCATCCAAAGAGTCACCCAAATCAAAACAATTATGTGGATTAAGCAATATAAGAACCTTTGATGTGATCACCCATGCTTTTCCGAGTGATTTTTGCTTTTGTCATCTTTTGCCGCTTTTTTATGTTTCTTTTTATTTTTGGGCTTGTGCGAGTGTTGTTTCACTCATTTATCTTCATGGTTGTTGGCATTTTAACCTTTTTTAACTTGTAGAAGTGTTGTTTTAAGTTATAGATTTCCTTTCCCAAGTGTCACATTAGTTTTCCTATTTTTTCACCAATGGTTGTTGTTGCAGTGACTCTCCTAAAATACTTCATTTTCCTTCTATTTTATTAATTACTGCACTTGATTCACATGCATTTATCTACACTTAGTTAGATATGCACTCAACCTCACACTAAGTGTTAGATCTTCTTGTTTTCACACTTCCCTTCGGAAAATCTGGGTTTCTCTTGGTCGGTTTTCACTTTGCCCAGTTGGCACTGCACAATCATGAGGCTCAAGCCATAAGCTTGGCTTCTGGAATTGTGTAGTGTGTAGTCCAATCTGGCTCCAACTGCGCACTGTGCAGTTTCAGTAGCCATCTTGTCATATTGGCCATTGAGATTGCGCGATGCGCGGTCTCTCCCAAGCCTCTACCAAGGCTGAACTGCACATTGTGCAGTTTCAACCATCAAGCTTCCATCCTGGATGATGGGACTGTGTAGTGTGTAGTTCCCAGAGGCATCCATTCCTTCTTTCCAAAGAAAATTGTGCAATCCTCCCCATCTAGTGCCCTGTTTGCTACTTGAACTTACCTTGTAAGTTGTTTTGCTTTACACTGACATTTGCTTGCCATGAATGTCCTTGTTGTCCAACAGGTACAACATTTCTTGAGAACATCTCTAGTAACCATTATTGCTATGGAATCTAAGAGAGATGCATCAAAGAAAAATGCTGAGAGATGTACTGGGGAAGCAGTTGAGAAAAATTCAATTGATTTTCCAATGTATGTAGATACTTAGCTGTTTATAGAGAGGGGATCATCACTGACATGAAAACAGATTAAAGATGCTTTTTCAAAGGACTTTGAGGCAGACTTAGAGGAATGAATGGTTTATCTTAGCATCCAAAAGTTAGGGGTATACAAGGTTGCATGCAGGTATCTTGCCTTCCCGTGTGCAAATATTATTAGTTAGATTGTCTCACACATGCATGAGAAGACCATGACATTGAGCAGTGCGAGCAGGCAGAAGAATTTTAGAAGATGTATCACTTTCCCAAGCCAGTAAAGTGCATGGACTCACCCTTCTATGTCACACACAACTATGTGAACACAAGAGACATTGTCAAATGCTAGGCGAAAGATCCATCAATGTTTTGACAGACACTCACCCATGTGTACAGTAAAAAATTTCCCTCAGGAAGGCTTACCTGTGCTTGGTTATCTTTACTTGCAGAATATTTCACTGAAACCTTTCCTAAAGGGTGGGCAGTTTTATTGGACCAATGATGAATGCTAGGAGGCCGTTCAACTGGATGGATCTATTGGCCCAACAATTGAAGGCCCATGTAGCACAGGCTCAGAATACGCCCAAGGGTGAGTGAGAAATATTTGATATGTCTACATACTTACTAGATGTAATCTGTGCACACCAACAGTTCCCTGGCACGAATTGGACATGGGCACCGCGAGAACCTTCCATACACATTTATTGCAAGTTTCTTTTCGAGTGCAGTTATTGGGGACTAATGATGCGGCTAACTAACCACTTCATCATCCCATTGTACAAGCTTATCTTTGAATAAGATCACCCTTACATGTCACGAGAAGCAATGGAGGTGATAGTAAACATTGCAGATTGTTATGCCTCACCAGGTGGCATCTTCATTAGAGTGTTTTGCGGAGAGAATCCTTCACATGTCTTAGCAAGGTATACCACTAACAAACTGATCATGCAAAAATTATCATACTATCTCACTACAGGATTTTCAGTAGCGCTGCACAGGAAGAAGAAAGCACCTTAGCCCACTCTTCCTTTGCAGATTGGATTATACAAAATAAAGAACCCAATGTTAATTTATTGATAAGACTATTCCAATCTATGGGCACCCTACACCTTCTTCCATACAACACCTCAAAGGGGCTCATGCCCAATGACTCGTGCTATCCGTTGTTATAAGAAAACTCCACTAAATGGAGGTAATCTTTCCAGTTATGCGGTTGTTGAATCACAAACATTCTTAACATATCCTCCAAAATTTGATTCACTCACTCTGTTTGACCATCCGTCTACGGATGGTAAGTGGTACTAAATTGGATTTGGGTATCCAATCTAGAAAAGAGTGTCTTCCAGAAAGTGGATGTAAATTTTACGTCCCTGTCAGAAATGACTACCTTGGGTATTCCGTGCAATCGGAAGATTTCCCTCAAAAATATGTTTGCAATTTCAACAGTTTTGTAAGTGGATTTTACCGAAATGAAATGAGTAGTTTTTCTTAGCTTTTCAACCACCACCATAATTGAGTCATTTTGTGTCTTAGTGCAAGGTAAAACCGTGATGAAGTCTAGAGTAATTGTCTCCCATTTCCACTCAGGAATGGGCAGTGATTGCAGTACTCCAGTGGGGTGGTGATGCTCTGCCTTCACTAACTGACACTCTAAACATTTAGATAGGTACTCAGTGATATCTTTCCTTAAACCTGGCCAAAAATAACCTTTCCTAATGGAAACCAGTATTTTATGGTACCCTGGGTGGGCAACATAAGGTTTTCTATGAAATTCATCGAATATTAATTGTTTTAGAGAATTTTGATTAGGAACATAAATTCAGTTTCTAAAGGTTAGCATTTTATCCAGATTTATACCATTGATCCGAATTAAATCCTTAAACATTCTCTGAGTTTTCATGACTATTTCAAATTATGTCAAGCTTCAAAGTCTTAGGGATATCGAACTTATTAGAAATAACTTCCAAACAATGGCAATTTGTGGTCAGCACGGAACAACGAGGACCCTCGATCAAAGCGCATAGACCGTTGGCCCATGGTGACCGCGTGCTGGCACAAATTGACAAACGGGAGGTCAAATCTAGAAACAAGGGTGGTTTCTGATACGCGATTAGTGCTAATCGCGTATCGCAGGGCGTCCCCCTCAGTGAAGGAAATCCCCCAAGCGCTCAGTCACGAGGAAAGCATAAAACCGTATGGAAATCGCCGATTCCATCAGAAGGCAGATCCCGTGCTAAAACCAATAGGATATCAGAAGGGCTTCAAGCGGTAGGCGGGTTCGATTGAGTCCCGCCCGATGCCATAGACCTGGTGACACGCATCTGGCGGATGAGAGAGAAAACCACTCACATTGGATGGGTAAAGGTCATGCTACTTACCTGCCCGATATGGACAGAGACCATAGGATCTGGAGGCTCTAGATCAACGGCAGAGAAATGATCCGATGGATGACCGGATTTAACAGGGAAATAGGCTGAGTCATATGAGATTTGAGGTCTGGTATGACTGATGAGTTGGCAGAGGAATCAATTTTGCAAGCAATCTTAGAGTAACATAAATAATGACCGTTCAAAGAGAACTGACACTCAGTTCATGAGGAAACAGGTGGCCACCTCTCTGTGAAAAGTTACACAGTGATGATGACGTGGAGTAGGGGAATTCAAGCAGACAGAGGCAGGAGATCCAGGAAGTTGGGAAGCGGAAATGAACAATCATGGAGTAGATTGGCTTTAAGCCACGAACAAACAGAGAGTAAGAAGAGGTAGAAAGAGAGAGAAGAAAATTGCAGAGAACAGAGAAGCTGAGCTAACCTGCAGAGCAAAGGCAGCATCGAGTAGACAAAGACAGAGAGAGTCCGAGAGTCTGTGAACTCTAGAGAAGGCTTGAGAGGTTCAAGTAGCTCTTCTGTGTGTACCTATCAGGTATTGAGTACCAAATTGGACTCATACCACTGATACCAGTTGAGGTCGAGATTCAGTAAGGGGAGTCTATGTACTCTAGAGGCTTAGGGAATCCAAGTACAATCCTACTGATCATCATCTGCTAAGTGAGACTCAATTTGAGCTCATTATTGTAAAAACTCTGCTTTTAAGATGCAATAGAAAGGCCACCACTGAAGGCTGGACCAGGAGATGTAGCCCAGGAGGATTGAGTGAACTTCTTATTAAGCTTGTTGTGTTTTATGTGTTTGCTTACTGTGTTCTCTTACTATTTTAGTGTCTATGTATTTTGCAATCTTATCAATTCGTTGCATAAAATAACGTAGGCACACCCCAGCACATGAGTCTGTAATACCTTCATTAATTCTCTAAGGTCATTTACAAGTGATTTCAGATCAAGTGGTATCAGAGCTGTAGGTTGTTAAGGTTAGACAAGCTTGTGCTGGATTTTGTTGTTGAATGCTAACTAGATCAAAGCTTAAATTAGGAGAAGGAGAGTTGGTTGAAACTAACCCGGAAATCGAAAGAGTCTATCCTAGGAAGAAAAAGTCAGAAGAAAGTCCCTTGGGACCAGACCCCTAATTTATATATAGTTTCCTAGCCATGAGGTCCATGGTGGAGGAAATGTATAGGGACTTTAGGAAACATAAAGATGAATATTCATCAGGCTCCAAACAAGACAAAGGATAAGAAGAATCTCTCCTCCATGACCTCTCCAAAGGCAAAGGGAAAGAAGAAAAATTCCTCACACCTCTTAATAGCCCTAAACATAAAAAGAAGACATCTTTGATTAAATTAGATGCTAAATTTGACTTACCCATATATGATGGAGAGCTGAATGTAGAGAAGCTGGATAATTGGATCAGGCAGATTGATGTTTATTGTAGAGTGTAGAGTATTGACTCAGACAAGAGTAAGATTCAGCTGGCCAGCCTACGCTTCAGAGGCACTGCCTTGGTATGGTGGGAAGGTAGGACACAAGCTAACATGAAGAAACATGGTAAGATTCTTTCTGTCTGGAGTGAATTTGTTTCTACAATCAAAAAGAAATTTTATCCACTAGCTTACATGCAGCAAGCCATGATGAGCTGGCAAACTCTTCACCAATTGAAAGGGCAAAGTGTTCAAGGTTACACCTAAGAATTTAGGAAAAGAGCTTTGATTCTAGGAAGTTCTTTAGACTCACCTGAGACTCTGTTGAAGTACATAGGTGGTCTACATAGCTACATGAGGCATACTATCCTCATGTTTAATCCCACTAGTATAGATGAGGCATCTGTTCAAGTTACGCATCTAGAAGATAGAGGAAAGAATGGGAACCCAGAAGTTGGGGTATCATCCAAACCCACTGCAAGCAAGAATAAGGAGAAAAGAAAACAAAAATGGAAAGATAGGAAGGCCAACACTGTACAGAAAAGAAAGTCTTCATGCACTCACCGTAAGAAGGATGGGCATGATGATGTGCACTATTGGATTCTGCATTTGCAGCTAAGACCTAAGAAGTTCGAGGGCAAGAAGAAAAAGACTGCTGCAGCTATTCAGAAAGATTTGGGGTCAGACTCAGGAGATGAAACAACCATTGCAGCCACCAGTATAAAAGGTAAAAATTCTGAAGCATCTACTAGTAATTCTGCACAATCTACTAATAATGAAGAAAATGAGAGGAAAAGACATGAGCTTTTTCATATTCGAGTTATTTCAAATCATCAAAAGGTTAATACTTTGTTTGATAGTGGCTCACAAGTAAATTTAATTTCTGAAGAAATTGTAAAGAAGTTGGGATTACTAGATACACCTCACAAGAAGCCATATCCATTTGGTTGGTTATGTGATAAAGCACAACTACAAGTGACTAGACAATGTAAACTTAAGTTTTCTTTTGGGTCAGCATTTGTAGATGAGGTTGAGTTACATATAGTTCCTTTGGATATATGTGGAATTGTTTTAGGAAGTCCCTACTTGTATGATAGAAAAGCTATTTTCTATAGAGCTGAGAACAAGTATCTACTCGTTAAAGATGGAATCGAATATATTGTAAGGGCTCATAAGCTCAAGAATAATTATACTCTCATAAACTTAGGGCAGATGAAACGAATTGTAAATTCATGCAAAAAAAATTTACTGATGGTTGTAAAGGAAAAGAAACCTGATAAAACCAATGTATTTGAGGGCTGTGATGCTAAACAACAAGTTGATTTAGAAAAATTTGATTCAGAATATGATACCTTGTTTCAAGAACCTAAAGGTCTACCACCCAAAAAGGAAATAGTGCATGATACTAATTTGCAACAAGATGCTCCATTTCCTAACATCGGAATGTACAGGTTGTCTGCTTTAGAGATTGCAGAAATCAAGAAGCAAGTGTAGGAGTTTCTTGAGAAGGGGTTCATCAGACCTAGCACATCACCATGTGGGTCTCCAATTGTCTTGGTGAGAAAGAAAGATGGCTCATGGAGAATGTGCATTGATTATTAAGCACTGAATAAGATAACGATCAAAAATCGTTATCCTCTTCCTCGTATAGATGATCTATTAGATCAATTGAAAGAAGCTGTTTATTTTTCCAAGTTAGACATGAATAGTGGATATCATCAGGTCAGAGTTGTAGAGCAAGATGCATGGATGACTGCTTTCAAAACAAAGCAGGGATTGTATGAGTAGCTGGTCATGCCTTTTGGCTTAACTAATGCTCCTGCTACTTTCATGAGAATAATGAATGATGTACTCAGAACTTTTCTCGATGATTTTGTTATTGTATATCTGGATGACATTCTTATATTTAACAAAATGTGGGAAGAACATTTAAAGCATGTTAAGTAGACACTAGATGTTTTGAAAAGAGAAAAGCTTTATGTTAAACTCTCAAAATGTGAATTTGGCAAAACATCTTTGAATTATTTGGGACATATAGTAGGGGGTGGTGAATTGAAGATAGATCCCTCTAAGGTTGTAGTCATTGTAAACTGGCCTAAACTCAAATCTACTACAAAAGTTAGAAGCTTCTTAGGAGCAACACAATATTGGAGAAAGTTCATTTCTAACTTTTCCTTAATTGCAGCTCCCTTACATGCTTTAACAAGATTGAACAAGGTGTTTCAGTGGGGAGGAAAATAGCAGAAAGCCTTCAACACCTTGAAAGAAAAGATTAGTACAACACCAGTACTAGCACTACCCGATCTTCAAAGACCATTTGAGATCCAAACGGATGCCAGTGACTATGCCATGGGAGCAATGTTGATATAGCAAGGTAAACCCATATGTTATCATTCTGAGACATTTAATTTTGCAGTAGTTAACTATCCCACATATGATAAAGAATTGTATGCATTAGTACACAGTGTGAAAAAGTGGAAACATTACTTAATGGGAAAAGAGATAGTTATACATACTGATCATCAACCACTTCAATATCTACACTCCCAAACTCTTCCATCTCGGCTAACATATTAGGACCCAATGTTAATTTATTGATAAGACTATTCCAATCTATGGGAACCCTACACCTTCTTCCGTACAACACCTCAAAGGGGCTCATGCCCAATGACTTGTGCTATCCGTTGTTATAAGAAAACTCCACTAAATGGAGGTAATCTTTCCATTGATGCGGTTGTTGCATCACAAACATTCTTAACATATCCTCCAAAATTTGATTCACTCACTCTGTTTGACCATCCGTCTACGAATGGTAAGTGGTACTAAATTGGATTTGGGTATCCAATCTAGAAAAGAGTGTCTTCCAGAAAGTGGATGTAAATTTTACGTCCCTGTCAGAAATTACTACCTTGGGTATTCCGTGCAATCGGAAGATTTCCCTCATAAATATGTCTGCAATTTCAACAGTTTTGTAAGTGGATTTTACTGAAATGAAATGAGTAGTTTTTCTTAGCTTTTCAACCACCACCATAATTGAGTCATTTTGTTTCTTAGTGCAAGGTAAAACCGTGATGAAGTCTAGAGTAATTGTCTCCCATTTCCACTCAGGAATGGGCAGTGATTGCAGTAGTCCAGTGGGGTGTTGATGCTCTGCCTTCACTAACTGACACTCTAAACATTTAGATAGGTACTCAGTGATATCTTTCCTTAAACCTGGCCAAAAATAACCTTTCCTAATGGCAACCAGTATTTTCTGGTACCCTGGGTGGGAAACATAAGGTTTTCTATGAAATTCATCGAATATTAATTTTTTTAGAGAATTTTGATTATGAACATAAATTCAGTTTCTGAAGGTTAGCATTTTATCCAGATTTATACCATTGATCCGAATTAAATCCTTAAACATTCTCTGAGTTTTCATGACTATTTCAAATTATGTCAAGCTTCAAAGTCTTATGGATATTGAACTTATTAGAAATAACTTCTAAACAATGGCAATTTGTGGTCAGCACGGAACAACGAGGACCCTCGGTCAAAGTGCATAGACTGTTGGCCCATGGTGACCGCGTGCTGGCACAAATTGACAAACGAGAGGTCAAATCTAGAAACAGGGGTGGTTTCTGATACGCGATTAGCGCTAATTGCGTATCGCAGGGCGTCCCCCTCAGTGAAGGAAAGCCCCCAAGCACTCAGTCACGAGGAAAGCATAAAACCGTACGGAAATCACCGATTCCGTCAGAAGGCAGATCCCGTGCTAAAACCAATAGGATATCAGAAGGGCTTCAAGCGGTAAGCGGGTTTGATCGAGTCCCGCCCGATTCCATACACTGGGTGACACGCATCTGGTGGATGAGAGAGAAAACCGCTCACATTGGACGAGTAAAGGTCATGCTACTTACCTGCCCGATATGGACAGAGACCATAGGATCTGGAGGCTCTAGATCAACGACAGAGAAATGATCCGATGGATGACCGGATTTGACAGGGAAATAAGCTGAGTCATATGAGATTTGAGGTCTGGTATGACTGATGAGTTGGCAGAGGAATCAGTTTTGTAAGCAATCTTAGAGTAACATAAATAATGACCATTCAAAGAGAACTGACATTCAGTTCATGAGGAAACAGGTGGCCACCTCTCTGTGAAAAGTTACACAGTGATGATGACGCGGAGTAGGGGAATTCAAGCAGACAGAGGCAGGAGATCCAGGAAGTTGGGAAGTGGAAATGAACAGTCATGGAGTAGATTGGATTTAAGCCATGAACAAACAGAGAGTAAGAAGAGGCAGAAAGAGAGAGAAGAAAATTGCAGAGAACAGAGAAGCCGAGCTAACCTGCAGAGCAAAGGCAACATCGAGCAGACAGAGACAGAGAGAGTCCGAGAGTCTGTGAACTCTAGAGAAGGCTTGAGAGGTTCAAGTAGCTCTTTTGTGTGTACCTGTCAAGTATTGAGTACCAAATTGGACTCATACCACTAAGCCCAGTTGAGGTCGAGATTCAGTAAGGGGAGTCTGTGTACTCTAGAGGCTTAGGGAATCCAAGTACAATCCTACTGATCATCATCTGCTAAGTGAGACTCAATTTGAGCTCATTATTGTAAAAACTCTACTTTTAAGATGCAATAGAAAGGCCACCACTGAAGGCTGGACTAGGAGATGTAGCCCAGGAGGATTGAGTGAACTCCTTATTAAGCTTGTTGTGTTTTATGTGTTTGCTTACTGTGTTCTCTTACTATTTTAGTGTCTATGTATTTTGCAATCTTATCAATTCGTTGCATAAAATAACATAGGCACACCCCAACACATGAGTCTGTAATACCTTCATTAATTCTCTAAGGTCATTTACAGGTGATTTCAGTTCAAGTGGTATCAGAGCTGTAGGTTGTTAAGGTTAGACAAGCTTGTGCTGGATTTTATTGTTGAATGCTAACTAGATCAAAGCTTCAATTAGGAGAAGGAGAGTTGGTTGAAACTAACCCGGAAATTGGAAGAGTCTATCCTAGGAAGAAAAAGTCAGAAGAAAGTCCCTTGGGACCAGACCCCTAATTTATATATAGTTTCCTAGCCATGAGGTCCATGGTGGAGGAAATGTATAGGGACTTTAGGAAACATAAAGATGAATATTCATCAGGCTCCAAACAAGACAAAGGAGAAGAAGAATCTCTCCTCCATGACCTCTCCAAAGGCAAAGGGAAAGAAGAAAAATTCCTCACACCTCCTAATAGCCCTGAACATAAAAAGAAGACATCTTTGATTAAATTAGATGCTAAATTTGACTTACCCATATATGATGGAGAGTTGAATGTAGAGAAGCTGGATAATTGGGACATCTTTGAATTATTTGTGACATATAGTAGGGGGTGGTGAATTGAAGATAGATCGCTCTAAGGTTGTAGTCATTGTAAACTGGCCTAAACTCAAATCTGCTACAAAAGTTAGAAGCTTCTTAGGAGCAACACAATATTGGAGAAAGTTCATTTCTAACTTTTCCTTAATTGCAACTCCCTTACATGCTTTAACAGGATTGAACAAGGTGTTTCAGTGGGGAGGCAAATAGCAGAAAGCCTTCGACACCTTGAAAGAAAAGATTAGTACAACACCAGTACTAGCACTACCCGATCTTCAAAGACCATTTGAGATCCAAACGGATGCCAGTGACTATGCCATGGGAGCAATGTTGATATAGCAAGGTAAATCCTTATGTTATCATTCTGAGACATTTAATTTTGCAGTAGTTAACTATCCCACATATGATAAAGAATTGTATGCATTAGTACACAATGTGAAAAAGTGGAAACATTACTTAATGGGAAAAGAGATAGTTATACATATTGATCATCAATCACTTCAATATCTACACTCCCAAACTAAGTTGCAGCAATCAAGACACTATAGATGGATGGGTTTTCTACAACAGTTTCATTTAGTCATCAGTTATAAAAATGGTATACACAATAAAGTTGTAGATATTTTATATAGACCAATTATAAATGCAGCTACTATACTTAAGCATAATTCAATATTGCATGAGAGCTACATTGAACAATATGCTCAAGATATAGATTTTAAAGATGTATATGCAACTTTAAGTCAGGGCAAACGAGTAGAAGAAATGGATTATAATATTAAGGGCCAAATCCTGTATCATTGTGGGAAGCTATGCATTCCACAAACTGAAAGAGTAAAGATAATTCGAGAAGCACACACTTCTCTAATATCAGGTCACTTTGGGGTAAGTAAAACGGTTGCACAGCTGCAAAGATTTTGTTATTGGCCAAAAATGAAAGACGCAGTTTCTAGATATGTAAGAGGATGTACCATGTTTGCTAAAAGCAAGCCCAGCAATAGAAAACTAGGCTTGTACACTCCACTACCAGTTCCTTCTCATCCTTGGGAAAGTATTTCCATGGACTTTGTTGGAGGACTACCTAAATCTAGGAAAGGTCATGACTATTTATATGTTGTTGTGGATAGGTTCAGCAAAATGTGTATTTTGATACCTTGTAATAAACAGATTACAGCTGAACAAACTGCAAAGTTGTTCTTTCAACATGTATGGGTTCATTTTGGATTACCCACTTCCATTGTATCTGATCGAGATTCCTGATTTGTTGGGAAGTTTTGGTCGAGTCTGTGGGAACTGATGGACACCAAACTAAAGAAGAGTACAACTTTTCATCCTCAAACAGAGGGCCAAATAGAAGTGGTCAACAGGAAAGTGATCCAGTTGCTCAGACGCTATTGCAGCAAGCATCCCAAACTTTGGGATGAACATTTATGTTATGCACAGCATGCTTACAACAAAGTAAAACATTCTTCTACACAAAGATCTCCTTTTGAGACATGTTTTCATTTCACACCAAGGTATCCCTTGGATTTTGTCTTTGGTAAAGACATAGTAGTTGATGGACACAGTGATGTGGACAAGGCAACCAAGTTCATTGAACAAATCCAAGAGATTCACCAGGTCGTACAGGAACAGCTGGAAAAGAGCCAAGCCAAGTACAAGGCAAGGAATGACAAGCATCGGATGGAGCATAGTTTCTAAGTTGGTGATCAAGTCTGGCTGTATATCAGCAAAGACAGAATGCAAGGTGAAGGTAAAAAGCTAAAAAAAATAAGGTATCGACCTTTCAAGATACTTGAGAAAATTGGTGAGAATGTTTTTCGCCTTGATGTACTAGTTTACATGCACATCTACTCAGTCACTAATGTAGACAGCTTGAGACTATTTGAACCTTCATTAATTGAAGATCCTGAAGAGCAGAGTCAATTGTGTTATATTGATGATCCGTTACCTGAATATCTCAATGAATTGCAAGAAGACACAGTTCTGGATCGAAAGGTCAGGACGACGCACAAGGGAGATGTTGAGTACCTCAGGATTGGACTCAAGGGTTCAAAGCCAAGCAGTGCAAAATGGATAGAGATCGGACAAGTGAGACAACTATACCCTCACTTAGTCGATGCTTGAAAACCAAATTTTGGTGGTCCAAAAGCATATTCAGTGGGAGGGCCGTGATCTGAAGTGGATCCTTAAACATTCTCTGAGTTTTCATGACTATTTCAAATTATGTCAAGCTTCAAAGTCTTATGGATATTGAGCTTATCAGAAATAACCTCTAAACAATGGCAATTTGTGGTCAGCATGGAACAACGAGGACCCTCGGTCAAAGCACGCAAACCGTTGGCCCATGGTGACCACGCGCTGGCACAAATTGACAAACGGGAGGTCAAATCTAGAAACAGGGTGGTTTCTGATACGTGATTAGTGCTAATCACATATCACAGGGTGTCCCCCTCAAAAAGCCCCCAAGCGCTCGGTCACAAGGAAAGCATAAAACCATACGAAAATCGCTGATTCTGTCAAAAGGCAGGTCCTGTGCTAAAACCAGCAGGATATCGAAAGGGCTTCAACTGGTAAGCGGGTTCAATTGAGTCTTGCCCGATTCCATACACTTGGTGACACGCGTCTAGTGGATGAGAGAGAAAACCGCTCACATTGGACGGGTAAAGGTCATGCTACTTACTCGCTTGATATGGACGGAGACCGTAGGATTTGGAGGCTCCAGATCAACGGTGGAGAAATAATCTGATGGATGATCAGATTCAATGGGGAAATAGGCTAAGTCATATGATATTTGAGGTCCGGTATGACCGATGAGTTGGTAGAGGAATCAGTTTCGCGGGCAATCTTGGATTAATGGAAATAACGACCGTTCAAAGAGAACTGACACTCAGTTCGTGAGGAAATAGGTCGCCACCTCTTTGTGAAACGTTGCACAGTGATGATGACGTGGAGCAGGGGAATTCAAGCGGACAAAGGCAGGAGATCTGGGAAGACGGGAAGCAGAAACGAACAGTCAGGGAGCATATTGGCTTTAAGCCACGAACAGACAGAGAGTAAGAAGAGGCAGAGAGAGAGAGAAGCAAATTGTAGAGAACAGAGAAGCCGAGCTAACCTATAGAGTCAAGGCAGCATCAGGCATACAGAGACAAAGAGAGTCTGAGAGTCTGTGAACTCCAAATAAGGCTTGAGAGGTTCAAGCAGCTCTTCTGTGTATACCTGTCAGGTATTAAGTACCAAATTGGACTCATACCACTGAGACTAGTTGAGGTCGAGATTCAGTAAGGGGCGTCTATGTACTCTAGAGGCTTAGGGAATCCAAGTACAATCCTACTGATCATCATCTGTTAAGTGAGACTCACATTGAGCTCATTATTGTAAAAACTCTGCTTTTAAGACACAATAGAAAGACCACCACTGAAGGCTGGACTAGGAGACGTAGCCCAGGAGGATTGGGTGAACTCCTTATTAAGCTTGTTGTGTTTTATGTGTTTTCTTACTGTGTTCTCTTAATATTTTAGTGTTTGTGTGTTTCGTAATCTCATCGATCCGTTGCATAAAATAACATAGGCACACCCCAGTGCATGAGTCTGTAATACCTTCATTAATTCTCTGAGGTCATTTATGGGTGATTTCGGATCAACCATATTCAGATTTTCCCCCTTCCTTTGAGAATCAATAGCCTGCTACCAAAGGAAGGCATACTCTTGGTCCTTAAGGGATGCTTCCTTAATTATATCAGGGAGTTTTGATTGTACCTGGCTAAATTTCACTTCATAAAAACAATGCAATTTTCTGCTTAATGCATCAGCTACCCAGTTTTCCTTTCACTTAAGGTGCTTCGTATCAAAGTAAAATTCACTCAAAAGTGTTGTCCATCTAGCCTATTGGGTGTTTAAGATAGATTGGTTGAAGAAATTTGTAAGACTATTATGGTCTATTAATAACAGAAATTTCTTTCCCAATAAGCAGTGTCGCCACATCTTAAGTGCATGCACTACTGTCGTTAATTCAAGATTGTAGGAAGAATATTGCTCCTCATATTATTTCAATTAATGGGATTCATAGGCTATAAATTACCCTTCTTTCATCAATACTCCATCAACACCTTCCTTACTTGCATCTATGAAAACAACAAAAGATTTTTCTAGGTCTACTACTTTTGGTACGGGTGCAGTAGTAAGCAATTGTTTTAATCATTCAAAGCTTTGCTGGCATTTAGTTGTCCATCAGAAAGTTCACCCCTTCTTTTGCAATGAGGTCATAGGAAAGGTGATTTTCGAGAATCCTTCAATGAACCGATGGTAGTAACCAGCTAAGCCCAAGAATGATCTAATATCAACAACATTCTTTGGGGTGGCCCACTCCATGATAGTTTTAATATTTTCTGGATCCACCGCTATACCCTCTGCTGATATGACATGACCCAGATATTGTATCTGGCTTTTGTATAAATCACACTTGTTATACTTAGCGTATAACTGATTGTCCCACAGAGTCTACAACACTATTCTCAAATGCTTCTCATGCTCCACCTGGTTCTTAGAGTAAATTAATATGTTGTCAATAAAATCGGCACAAACTTATCTAAGTATGGCTCGAAAATACCATGCATAAAACTCATAAAAGTAGTTGGGGCATTGGTAAGGCCGAAAGGTAATACCACGAACTCTTAATGACCATAACAAGTTTGAAACGCAGTTTTACAAATGTCTTCTTCCTTTATCCTTATTTGATGGTAGTCAGACCTTAGATCAAGTTTTGAAAACACGCTAGCTCCTTGCACCTGATAAAATAAATCATCAATACGTGGTAAAGGGTATTTATTTTTTATAGTTAGATTATTCAACTGACAGTAATCAATGCATAGCCTCAAAGTTCCGCCCCTTTTTCCATACAAACAGTACGGGGTCTCCCCAAGGGGACACATTGGGACGAATGTAACCTTTATCAAGCAGTTCTTGAAGCTTCGATTTGAGATCTATTAACTTAGGTATGCTCATGCGATAAGGAGTTCTTGAAACAAGAGCTTAGCGAGGGACTACTTCAATCATGAAATCAATATCACGTTTAGGTGGTAATCCATGAATGGATTTAGGAAACATGTCAACAAAATATTGAATGACTAAAATGTTTTCCAAGGAGGTCATTTTACTCTTGGAATTTGTATATCTTACTTAGACAACATAAATCTGACAACCCTTCCTAATGCATTTCCCCAGCTGGCTAGCAGTAATAGGACACAACTTAATATTCTTCTTGATTCCTTGTATTTCCTTTCTCTGCCCCGACTCAGTAAGGTAACTAACAAATTTTTCCTTACAATCAACTAAGGACCAGCGTCCTTCCAACCAATCCATTCCTATCAGTACATCGTACAAACCCAAAGGGAGTATATTTAGATCAACATAAATCGGTTGTCCTGAAATGGTTACAGGACAATGCTCTGTTTTCACAATTACCCTTCTCTTTGCCCTTGTGGCCAATTGAATTAACCAAGGTTTTTGAAACTTATTGCTTTGCATTTGGCATCTCTCTACAACCTTAGGACTAACATAGCTTAGGCTAGCACCTGGATTAAACAAAATAGGGATAGGTTGATTAGCGATCATACCTTCACGCTCAATCATGGTGGGTTGGTACTCTACCTAATGATCGTCAAGTGCAGCATTAATTCTGGGCATGCTCCTTGCCACCTCCCCAACCATGAAAGCTTCTTGCATGTTTTAAATTTGTTATGTTTTGGCCCTATGTGAGAAGTTTTTGTAATAATGGAGTTCTCCACATCCCCGGCATTACAGGGGCTACATCTACTGTTGATCATTAACAGGTTTATTAATCCCTTTCGACTATTTATTTTCAATGGATGTTGGAACCCTTGACTGATTCCTTACTAGAAATTTACTAAAGGGTCTTGGTTGTACATTCCTTCCATTGGTAGCTTTTTCCTGTTTGTTTGGGGGTAAATTCCTCCCCCTCCGACTCAATCCTCCTTTTTACCCCTCACTTTTTTGTTTCATTTGCTGATAACAGATACAGGCTTTTCACACCACATCATCCATCATTTTTGTGTAATCAAATTCCAGATTTTCCTTCATAAATTTGGGTAGGCTACTAATAGAATGTTGAATCTTGGCCTTTTCTTCCTGCATATATGGTACATACCATAACGAGGTAAATTGTTTCTCATATTCATCCATGGTCAAGGCTCCCAACCTTAAATCATGGAAATCCTTTGCTTCTTCATCATAATAACGCTCAGTTAAATATTTATCCTTAAAATGCTATTGAAATTCTTTCCATGTGACCTACTATTTGTCAATTTTCCTCACAGTTTTGACTTCCTCCCACCAAAGGGTGGCCTTACCCCTTAATTGATAAACTGTTAGTCGTGCTTTAAGTCTATCATTATAGTCATAAATCTGAAAGTATTTATTCATGTCAATTAACCATGCTTTTGCCGCTTCTTCAAACTCTCCTTCAAAGAGTGATGGTTTTATCTTCTTGAATTCCCCTTGTAATTCCAATTTCGATCTTTTTATTTTCCATTGGTTAGAAACATTATCAAAACTTCCTTCTTTTTTGTCTTCATGTATTTTTCACGATTCCGCATTATCTTCCCCTTGGTGGATTGTCATGGTTTTCTCTCCGTAACTAACACTAGGTTCTGGTCCCCGTTGATTCTGTCGATCGGACAAACTTTTAAGGATTCTTTCTTGCTCTTGCCGCAACCGTTCATTATCTGTCCTCAAGCTTGTCATATCAGCACGTAACTGTTGGACAGTTTCGAGTAGGGCAGCATTGGCTTGTCGAGATTCCTCTCCCAGTTGTATCCATATGTCAGGGTTGGCCCCAACATAAGTTGCTTCTGGTTGGTTTGGTGGTCTGGGACCCCTCTGCATTCTACTCCTTGGTGCTGATCTCTGTGTTCACATTCACATTTACTTAGTTGTTGATTATATATATATATATATATGTCCCAGAACTCTTAGTATACGAACCTGAGGCTCTGATACCATTTGTAACACATTTACCATATCCAAACACAAAAAAAAAGAAAAAAAAACTTTATAAATACTAATCTATATCGCACGATATTATAAAATACACTTACCATATGTTAATAGTTTTTAGTCCTATACACAATGACATGAACCAATTTATAATTAAATGAGCATTGGAGTTAACACCAGATTTGACATTCTCTATACTACCATTGCATATTGTTTTAAATGGGATTAAAGTCGACAATATTGCACTAAATATATGTTGTTCGTATGGTTAATATCACAACATCCAACGCTAGAAGGCTCTGGTAGCTTGGGACAGTTGGCTTCGTTTTCTCCCTCTGATCTGGGGTTGGTGATCCAACGATTCTTGGCACCCAGAGTTTAACATCATAACCGCTCCTTCCCCGTTGTGTCGTCAATGGTTTCATTTGTGTTGTGAAGTTTCCCTGGTTTTCTGCTCTACAACCAAAATGATCCTTCACTACAACAGAGAAGGTTTTTGCCTACCTGTTCATGTTCTGATGGGGGATTATGTCAAGACTTATCTAGCAGGTACCCTGCAACATCTGCTTCCTCCTTATTTTGGGTATTTGCTTCTCGGTATCAAATTCTTTTCGAGGGTACTCAGATGGGTTATTCTGCTCATTCAATTCACTGTGTAGGGGATGCATATTTCCACTAGCTTACCCGTCTAGTTGAAGACAAATTTGGAGGCTATGGGCCTCGAGAATGTAAATAGAAATGGTTATGGTAGGGTTTGCTTAAGGTTTTCTTCTCCCCTTTTTCTGATTCAAACAACTTTTACTCGATTTTCTGGGTTTCAAGCGTAGGCAGCCTTCGACTTTCTGGTACCGACTTGTCTCAGGTATTTCGTAAATCCTCTGCAAACTGGTTTAAGTTTGTTGTTAAGGGTTTCATTTTAATTCCATTCTCTATGCATTGACAGATATTAATCTTTGCGGGAACCATTCCATCGTGGTTGTGGTGGCTCAAATGCTTCCTTATTGCTCATGGGTGCTACCTTCTGTTTCAAGGTTGGTCTCAATGTCGAACCCTATGGCGGTTTGTTATTCTCCAATGTTTTCGCACAAATGGTAGCTCTGCTTAATCTCTCCAGTGTATGATATTCTAGCTTTTTTGGGTGAAATCATTTGTCTTTAGGTGAAGGCTATAAGCCAGCTATAAATTGTATTTAATACTTTATTTTTAAGGATTTAGGAATGCTCAACGAACTGAGTTGTTTTTAGTTCCTCCACGGCATAGCGTTTGCCACTCAAGTCTTGCCGAGGGTTTAGCTTTAAGTTATTTCATTTTTTGTGAAAGGGTCTGTAATTTTTGTTTTGAAAGTGTACCAAGGGTTTGTATACAATATTAACTAATTGCACTTATCTTACCTGGTTTAGGCTCCTTTTAAATTTGCTCGGCTTTTGATACCGAAACTTTCCCTTAATGGACTCTATCGAATCTGTATATGGATTTATTGTTTTCGTTGAATAGATTCTGAAAATGAATAGACTATGTTAACTCGTCTTTCTTTCCGGGATTGAATAAATATTATTTTGAAACTTTCATTTGATAATGAGAGTTCTCTCACAATTACTTAGTCTAGAGGAATTAACTGAGTTCTTGAAATTTGACAGTTTTCCATAAATAAAATTCTTGGTTCTCCGTTTTAGAGTTACCAGGAACAAATCGAACCAGCTGACACTTAAAGTTATCATCTCCTTATAAAATGTACAGTATACAAAAGGCTTGCATAATATAAACAATTACCATGTTTCAGTAGTTAGACTATTTTGTGTTGGTCATATATATATAGATATGGTTAACAGTTCTCCGTTTCAATATTTAAGATATCATATTTCTATTTCTCACTATTTTAAGAACAATTCTCTATTTTAGATATAGCTTAATTCTCTACTTAATGCATAAATTGTACTCTATTCAGATCGTTAATAAATCTCTCGTTAGATATTTCTTACTAGCTTAAAATACAAACAGACAATTCCAGTTTAGCTAACAAATCAATCACTATGGTATAATTTCCTTTAATGATCACTAAGTCAAGGGTTTGACTACTTATCTGTTCACTGCGTTATTAATTATGTAATTCTTTTCTTTTTTTGGAAGGTCTCACCACTCAGCCGTGAGTCTGGCAATTATGTCCAGTTTAGCTAGCAAATCAATCACTATGGTATCATTTCGTTTAAGGATCACTAAGTCAAGGGTTTGACTACTTATTTGTTCACTACCTTATTAATTATGTAATTCTTTTCTTTTTCTGGAAGGTCTCACCACTCTGGCAATTATGTCCAGTTTAGCTAGCAAATAAATCACTATGGTATCATTTCGTTTAAGGATCACTAAGTCAAGGGTTTGACTACTTATTTGTTCACTACCTTATTAATTATGTAATTCTTTTCTTTTTCTGGAAGGTCTCACCACTCAGCCGTGAGTGAGTCTAGCAATTACGTCCAGTTTAGCTAGCAAATCAATCACTATAGTATCATTTCCTTTAATGATCACTAAGTCAAGGGTTTGACTACTTATCTGTTCACTACCTTATTAATTACGTCCAGGCTCTCCCGAGAGCTCTTCCTCCTCCAAACAATAAAAGGAGTGTGTTGCAGTCACGGATCTTGGGCTTCAGGACTGATAGTCCAACCTCAAGTCACATACCTCTCAAACTGTACTCAAGGTTTTTTCCCACTACTTGGGCTTCAAGATTGACAATCCAGCCTGAAGTCACATACCTCTCAAACTGTACTCAAGGTTTTTTCCCATTGGTTTATTCTACCCAGCTCGCTCAAGGAAATCTGGGTAGCATTGTTCTTCTCCCTTTACCCATTTGATCTATCTTTCTTTCTCTATTTTTCCAACCCCTAGGCCTTCCTTCATTTCCTCTTTTGAGGAGACAGATGAGTAACCACTTTAACTATTTCAAGACAGATGAGTAACCACTTTAACTATTTCAAGAGTTTAATAACTATTTCTTTTAGCGCTTGTCAAAATACTTTAACTCTTAACTATTCATTAATTAAACAATAAAATATGATCTAGCCTGCGAGCCGTAGTTATTTAATATTCCATGTCAAGTATTTAGGATAAAGTAAAAAGATAATGTAACATGTAAAACATGATAACCAAATTAAATATCTATACAATATAAGGTATTACAATTGTTTGCAGCAAAATTGTGAAAAAGAGTTTCATCCAAATTATGAGATTTTCTAGTCAAAATGGGGATATTTAATCTCTTTAAATCAAAGTGGGAGGGAAAAACAAGGTAAACATCTGAAGGTAAGTGGAGGAAAAGATGGCGGCGACCACCCTAGCAAAAGAAAGGTAAACATCTGGGTATCAGATTTATTAGTAAAATTTACATTAGAAAATTGATTTTAAGTAATTAAATAAAAATAAGAACGATTAATAAAATATTCATATATATCCATAAATATATATAACTTAATAAAATTGAAGTAAATAAAATCTCTATTTTTCGGTGGGAAAAAAATCGTATTTCAAATTAACGTATTGGGCAATATCCTAGCTACCAGCCCATAGAGCCTGATGTCCGGAGGATCGTTATCAAGCCACCGCTTCGTCATTATGAGCAGATATGGAATGAACTCTGCAAGTGATCTTCGTTACTACTCCAGTATCAAAATTGTTCACAATATCTGTATTTTTCACGTAAATAATAATAATTATTTTATATAGCCGCTGGAAGATGTTTTTGTTTTGTGTGTTTTTTTAAACACAAAAGACTTATTCAGACACGTCCAGTATATGTGTGAAAATTTCCTCGGGCTATCTACTCTTTGAGTGAAAATTTCATGAAAGTGTGTATTTTTTGAATTAATCAATATAAGCGATAATATTAGTTTTAAATTTCAATATCAGCGATAATATTAGTAATCAATATAAGCGATAATATTAGTTTTAAATTTCAATATCAGCTACATCACGTTTTTAGAAATTTAAATTTACATAGATAAAGTGACAAGCCACAATCTCAACTACTTATCAACGATAAATGCCCTAGAACGATAAATGCTTTTGGTAGGGTAGAAAACTAATAGCCGATGGGGGCCTGTCTGATGTAAGTTTGGTTCCGAGTGATTTGTCTCTTGAGCTTATTGGGAAATCCGCAATTGAGATAAAGATGCCTTTCTTCCAGTATGTTTTGTTTTACACATTTTTATTCTAATTTTTATTGTATAGTTTGTTAGCTTGTTTTAAATAGTAATTTTTTTTAACGTGTTTTTACTAAATTGTAGAGTAATTAATAAGAATTTTAAGAAGGTTGTATATATATAGTTAAGTTCATTTAAAATTTAAAATAAAAATAAAAATTATAATTATAATTATAATTAGTAGAATTAAGTTAAAATTTTATATTATAATTAAATTTCAAATTTACATTAAAATATTTATCATAATTAAATTTTAAAAATAATAAAAATTAATTTTCTCTAAGTGCAAATTTCTGTGATTTATGATAATAAACCAAATCTCTTGTTAAATCATATAGAAATTTCAAAGTCTAGTTCATTATTAGACAAAGATGGATAGGTTCATCTAAGGAATAAATAAATACTGGAATGATATAACTATATTTATGATCATAAACCAAGTCTCTTCCTATTAAATCACATAGAAATTTCAAAATCTTGTTCATCATAAAGACATAGATAGATAAGTTGAATAAATAAATATTGTGGTGATATAACAATTAGATTACAACAAAATAAAAAAAATAATGTTCTATTCACATAGAACGTGAGAGAATAAATTAAAAAATCATCTGAATTGAAAAAAACAAAAAGAAAATCCATAAAACTAAGAATTAACTAGAATAACAAAAAATAATTAAAATAAAGTCTTAAAAATATAAATTTACCGTAGAGAACCCAAAAGAAAATGATGATTTTAAGAACAAATAATTATAAATTAATAATAATATGATTATTTCTATTTTAAAAATAAAGAATTAAATAAACAAAAGGTAAAGGATAATTCTAAGAAATTTTATTTTTTATAATAAATAATAAATATTTTTAAAAATTATTAATAATATGATCATTTTTATTTTAAAGAAATAAATAAAGAAAAACTTAAAGAAAACAAAGGAGTGGAAATTGTATAGAAATTCTATTTTTTAAATAAATAAATAATTTTGAAAAATAAGAAATTGTTGAATTGATTAATTAATTAATAACAATAAATAAATATACATCAAAAAATAATTAATTAATAATATTAACCATTAAATAATAAAAGGAACCAAATAGGACAAATAATTAAATAATAATTTATTTAAAGAGTAAATAAAAGTCATAAAAATAAAAAATGAAAAATCAATTTTCAAAAAACGAAAATAAATAAAAGACATAAAAATATATAATCAAATAAATTTTATTAAGAAAAACAACCATAATCAATAATAATAATAATAAATAAAATAGAATAGAATAGAATTAAAATACCATACACTTTCAAGGTAAAAGAGAGGGAAATCAAATTTAGTAACAATGAAAAAGAAAATGTTCTAAAAGAAAGGGAATCGCCAAGGAAAGAAGGGATAAAATTAAAAGAAGACACTTAGGGATGGGATGCAACAACTTCTAAGCTTCCATTAGTTTCTTCGACTTTTTTTCAATTTCAATGGCCTCGCTAAACTTACGATGATGGAAATGATCTATCTTAGCAATGACTTATCTATACATATATTGTTTATCTATACATAAATTGTGCTTTTTCTTCTCGGACTTGAGAATTTTGTCTTCTTAGCATACATATTCCGCCCTATATTGGACTTGAGAATTTTGTCTTCTTAGCATACATATTCCACCAAAGCCCAAAATGTAGTCTTACAATGTTTTATGTAGACCACATACTCTTGAATCCTTTGATTAATGGAATAGCGATCCTACTTTATTATTTTTATTGCTCCCATTTTTATTTTTATTAAATTTGTTTCCTACCTTTTCATGGCATTTGATTATATTTTTATAATTTTTAAATATTTATTCTCATTCTTTTCGTTAGTTGATTTTCATTTTCCCATTTGTTTTTTGTGATTCTTATTTACTCTTTAAATAAATTCTTTTTAGTTTTGGTTTTGACTAGTCTTTAGTGTATTTTGTTTTTTTATTATTTATTTATTAATAATAATAATATTATTATTATATATATATAATTAATTAATTAATTTATTCTATAGTTATTTATTTTCAAAACTATTTATTTATTTTAAAAAACCCGTGGGGAAATTTTTTTATTCATTTATTTAAAATAAAAATAAACATAACATTATTAATTTATTAATATTTTCAAAAATATTTATTATCTATTTAAAAAAAAAGGATTTCTTTAGAATTTTCCCTTACATTCTGTTTTTAAATTTTTATTTTTTTAATTTAATTTATTAATTTATTTAAAGTAAAAATAATCATATCATTATTAATTTATTACAAATATTCAAAAATATTTATTATTTATTAAAAAAATAGAATTTCTTTAGAATTTTCGTTTACATTTTGTTTTTTATTAATTCTTTATTTTTAAGATAAAAATAATCATATAATTATTGATTTATAATTTTGTGTTTTTAAAATTATCACTTTTGGTTCTTCTTTATGGTAAATTTCTATTTGTTTTTTGTAAGCTTGATATGACTACATCTTTATCATGTCTAACTTCTCACCCCAGAGGGGATAGCACAAGATTTGAACCCAAGACTTCCAGACAATTACCAATTGAGCTACCCAAGCGTAAATTTCTATTTTTAAGACATTATTTTAGTTATTTTTTGTTATTTTTTGGTTTTATAAATTTCTTTTTTATTTCCTTTTTAATTCAAATGTTTTTTCTTACTTATTTTCCAATGTTTTATGTGAATATAATATTATTTATTTTTTATTTGTTTTTCATTGTATCTCTACAATATTTATTTCTCTTTATAATGAACCACACTGTATATCTCTGTCTTGATAATGAACCACAATAAGTGGTTGGAAACCCTTCCACCTTGGAATTTCTAGCTAATTTATCCCCAAAAAAAATTAGTAAAAAATAAATTTATAAAAATTAAATAGAAAAAATAAATCGATAAGTAATTTTATTAAAAAATATTATAAGAGTTTTTCTTGAGTTGAAGTTTTCAAAAGAAAACTTGTATGCATTGTGTTATTGTGTTTATATTTCATTATTGTCTTGGTTTATTGTTCTTTCTCTCATTGTCTTGTTGTTGGTATTGGCTAGTGAGGTAGGCGTTATGGGAGTGATTTGGATACTTCTAAATATGAGAGTGGTACATGTTCTAAACAAGTCATCAATCCTTGGCAAAGGGTACTTGTTCTTGATAGTCACTTTGTTCAACTGCCTGTAATCAATGTATAATCTGAGAGTACCATCTTTCTTCTTCACAAACTAGATCGGTGTGCCCCATGGTGATACACTTGGCCTAATATATCCTTTTTCCAACATTTCCTTTAGTTGTACCCTCAGTTCAACCAACTCAAGTGTGTGCTCATCCTGTAAGATGCTTTTGATATTGGAGTTTCCCTTGGCACTAACTCAATAGAAACGTTTACCTCCTTGTGAGGTGGAAACTTTGTAATGTCCCCAAGAAATAAATCCCTGAACTTCTGTAAAACCGGGTACTTGTTCAACACATCTGCATTTTCAACCTCCTTACCCTTATCACTAGAAATGTGCACTAAAAATAGCTTGCACCCTTTCCTACGGCTACGCTTTGCTTGCATAGTTGTCACCATCCTAACTTATGTGGCCTTCTTCTTACCTTGTAAGACTCTTGGTTCTCCATTGTCATCAACACACTCAATAGCTTTGTCATAACAATCTACCTTGGTTCTATGTAGATACAACCAATCCATGCCCAATAACATATTGTATGAACCCAACGATAATACATTCAAATGTGTTTCAGTAGGCATACCATTTAAATCAAATGCGCAATCTCTTACCCAATTATGCACTTGCTTCTTTGTACCTATAGCCAACTGCACTAACCAAGACTTTGCATGAAACTCCTTATTCAAACCACACTTATCGACCAAGTCAGGACTAACATAGCTATCATTAGATCCATGGTAAATGAAAATAGAAATAACTTGATCAAAAATATTACCATCCATCTTGATGATAAATGTTTGATGCTTTGCTTGTTTGTTATCCAGGGATGCATAGATACGTGGAATAATATGACCAACATCTCCAATAGTATGCACCTCCTGTGCATTGTATATCTGAGGTCTACCACCCTAATTCTGTGGACAATCTCTCTTGCGATGATCTTTGCCACAAGTCCAACATTTTATAAGCTTCCAGCCTCCATCCTTATTATTTTCTTCAGATTGATGTCCCAGTCCTCTATCTGATGCATTTAACCTCTTAGGTGGTGCAATATTCTCCTTGTTATCTATACCCTATGGCCTTGCTCGTTTTTTATCCCATTTTCCTTTGTTCTTTACATTACCTCTCCAGCTTAGCTTAGTTTCAATGTTCTGCTTCGATTGTTCATAGTAATGCTTCAGCTGGAATGGCCTCCTCTAAAGATCTAGGCTCTTGGAACTTAATCTTGTCTTTAAATGCAACCGGTAACCCACTAATGAACCTATAAATCTTGGCCTTCCTCTATGAGAGGTAAGGCCCATATCTTAATAACTCTAAGAACTTACTAGTGTACTCATCATCTATCTTGGAACCAAATTATTTTCCCTGTCATCAAAGTACCTTTCTAACAAGTACTTCTTCTTAAATAGTCGCTCAAACTCACTCCAAGACAAATCTTCCTCATGAATACACTTGAGATTCTTTACATCTTCCCACCAAACGTTTTCTTTGCCTTGGAGACTAAAGGTAGCTACTATAGTTTTCATGTTCTTTGAGTAAGCATGCAACCTGAAGAAATTCCTCATGCCAAGCAACCATGCCTTTGCACCCTGTGGTTTCTTCATTTCCCCATCAAAAGTAGGTGTCATTGCTTTCTTAAATTCATCTGGAAAATATCCCCTATCAATCCTCTTGTAAGGATGATATCGATGATGATCGTAGTGCCTATCTGAATCAGAGCTAGAATCATACTTGTGTCTGTCCCTTCTCCTCTATGGAGTGTGGTGGGATCTAGTATTGCAGCAATAATGTTGCAACTCCTGGGATTCCCTTCTTTACTCTTATCAACCCGGTAGTTCGTAACAAACTTGGAAGCGACGGTGCTGTATGCACAAGTACTAGCTCTTGCCGCGGATGTCACTTGGTCAGCTGGCACAAGTCCACTAGGAGCTTAAGCCAACTTCTATGAGCTCTTAGAAGAAGCTTTTTAACTGATGGATGAAAGCTAACTCAAAGAAGGCTAATCTACTTGTAGAAAGAAACTGGAAAGCTGAAAGGAAACGTAAACCCTAGCAAACCCTAATTTTACCAGCTAGCCCTACTGATGCAAGAAAGAGGATGCAAGCTACTGAAAGAGATGCCATTGACTTCTAGGAAGGTAAAATGCATGTGTCTAAGCTACTTCTACAGTAACATCTGAAAAAAAAACATCTTTTTGTATTTTTGAATAAGTTGTCAGAATTATCATGCATGTGCTTTGACTATTTTGACTGTGCAGAGGTGGATTGGCGAGAGGAAATGCTTGCAGATGGTTGGGAAGGTTCAAAGAGGGCCTAAGGGGTCCCTAGCACCCTTCTAGAGAGTTTCACAAAGTTTGGCTATTAAGAAACCGCGTTCGTGAGCTTCTACAGGAAGTCTGCAGGGGTTCTACAAGATGTTCTGAAATTTCTACAGGATGTTCCGAGAAAAGGATTTTGGAAGGTTGATGGAGGAAAAATGATGGGAAAGTGGAAATGGAGGTTGGATAAGGATGTTAAGGGGTCTAGGACCTGGTGAATGATGCTAAGGAGCGATTGGATTTGTTCGAGGATGGAGGAAGTGACGATGCACAAGAATGTACAAATTAGGGCAAGGTGGAAAAAGTATGGCAAATGAAGGGTAGGAATCATGGATTAAGGGTTGGAGTAGATTATCTGATGGAGGAAAGGTAGATAGAGAGGTAATACAGGTGCTCTGCAAGTTATTTCTCAAACTGAACAAACAAAGACTCGGAAAATCAAGGACCTAGCTACTTTAACCTAATCTAATCTAAATAGCAGCAAAGAAAATGAACAGAAGTTTATTTGTAACGAAATCATGTGAAATAGCTATGAAAACTAAGCAATCATGAACCTGAGCATGTAACCACAACTGGTATCAACTTCTACAAATGAGAATCTAACACTAATAATTGCATGATGAAGCAAAGACAGTGTTTTTGGTGGCAGCAAGGTCACCTTGGTCCCAACTCATGGTCCCACTGAGGGAGAGGTGAGATCAGAGGTGCTTGATAGCCTTTTTCTGAAGATATTCTCTATTATTAACCTATCAAATCAATCTGAACATGAAAAGCTATTTTAATCATCAAAAACGACCTAAGTAACAAAGCAATATGTTAATCTAAATAACAGATTTTATTCTAAGAATGTAGCAAAAACACATAAAGGTAAACAAAGGAGGTACTGGGCACTTGGGTTGGGCCCAACCCCAAGAGCTACAGCCTCCTAAAAGAGATTAGAGCTGGTACAAAGCTGGATTCATCTTTATTGAGCAAGAAATAATAGTTACATCAAAAACTGTCCACAAGGGGAAGCTTGAAAGTGTGCCGAAATGCAGAGCTAATCTACTACCTAAAAAATGACTAAAATAATGACTAAAATTGAACTACAAACTAGCTAACTTCTACCTACAAAATGACTAACTGAAATGAGGCCCTAAGCCTTCTTATTTATATAAATTGAGGACCCCAACAACCCTCCTAAATTTTAGGAACTCGGCTGCCAAAACTTGTAGTTAACAGCAACTTTACTAGCCCTTGCTCAGCTGGCCTTGTGATAATCGATTTGGTGGCCCTTGAACTCCGAGCTGATGGTGGAGAATTCGAGGTAAGGGCCCATAAATGAAGGGGACACCTTCCTAAAAATCCTCTCCATGAATTTGGCTGCCAAGTGCTCATTTAAACCTTTGATTTTGTCTCCAAATTGACCAAAAAGACTGCATAAAGCACACATTAGACTTGTTGGCATAATGACTAACCCAATTCACTCTATTAGCATAAATATAATAAAAAACATGAAATAAACTAATGAGAATGGTGGATTAAGTCGAATTAGGAGGCTGAATGAGCCCATATAATTATCCATTTTTGGGGCTCATCATCACCCCCCTACTGAAAGTGTTGCTCATCCTCTGAGCAACTAATCTATCTCTTCATCTTTGATGGCCCTGGTGGCCTCCCTGTCATGCCAAGCTTCTGAAGTGATGTCCTCTTCTCGGTCATGAAACCATGCTTTTCTCTCTACTTCTTCCCACTGCCTGTGCTCCTTTTCCTGTAGCAGTTTTGTTAAAGCTTCAACCTCAGCCGGCAGCTTGTCCTCTCCTTGTTGTTCATCAGATGTTTCCTTGTCTTTCCTTCTTCCTGTGATTGTTTGGCCACATTTTCCTCCAATTTCTCGGTCTCTTTTAACTTAGCCCGAGTTTCCTGTAGAGAATTCTCAGCTTCCTGTAGAACTGTCTCAGCTTCCTGTAGAGCTGTCTTTGAGTCCATCATTTGAATTCTCTCTCTCCAAGTGAAGGGTTTTGGCTTCCTTGTTCATAGGTGATGGTTATCTTTGAAGGAGACTCCTCCTTTTGTTTAGTTGTTGTGTCCTTAATGACAATTTTCTCCTTTGACTGTGGCTGGGGTCTGCCTACTTCTACCTGTGTGCTCCTCCTTGCCTTAAAGTACATGGAAGTTTTCCTTTTTATCTTCCCTTTTTGTTTTGGAGGTGTGCTTAAGGTGGCAAGCACGGCTGCTGCCTCCCTGGCCAGAATCTCAGGAGATTTCTCCTTCTGCTGCTCTGTGTCCATGCTTCCTGTAGAAACTGTTTTCGGACTTCCTGTAGAAACTGTTTTCAGACTTCCTGTAGAAACTGTTTCGGCCTGTTTGGCTGGATGTGTCTTTCTTTTTAATTCCTGTTTGGTTGCCTTGGTTGTGCCCTCCTTTGTTTGGACTTTTTCAGTCCTCTCTGCTCTACTCTGCAGTCGTTTCTCCCTGGGTGTTTGTGCCATTGGTCCTCCCACAGTTTTAGGCTCAGCAACTTGGCCTTTTCCTTGTTTCCCCTTTTTGTTCTTTCTGTGGTGGTTTGTCCTATGTTTCCTTACCACTGGCTTTCTCTCCTGCCTCATTGTGTTCCCCTTCTTCACTGCTGATGGTGAGAGTGCTTTGTTTTATGCTCTGATTAGAAAAGGGAATGTCGTGTATGGATTTCTCCCCTAGACAAGGGATTTCAACTATCAATTAGCACTGATTCCCTGGTTCTAAGGCTATTGCTGCCCAGAACTCGGCTGCCCATTTATGGAGGGAGAAATTTGGTTTCCACAGACAGGGTACAGCACTTCAATTTTTTTACTCCCAGCATACATACAAACGTGCATATTCAATTTTTTTTTTTTTTTTTTTTAACAGGCTAGCCCTCACAGTGCTTTATCTTTTCTACAGGAAAAAAATGTTTTAACAGGAACTGTGGAGGAGAATATTGACGCAGAACCGACTGAGAAATTCCATGCAACACAGGAAAACTGCTATTTTCGACTCACAGGCAGACTTGTCTCTAACCCTCCAATTCAAAACAGCTCAGTTCATCATCTTTGTGGAATATATCATGCATGGAAGAGTGTCTCGAGCCTACCTCTCTCAGAACCCCAAATTCGATGAAGAAAAGTCCAGGCTTCCCTACTTCTGAAAGCTGTGCCGTACTTCCTGTAGAACGCCGATAAGCAGGAGGGTTTAAAAAAAAGGCCGAGAAAGCTTGGTTTGCTGCTATGGAGGTGGTATGGAGCTTGTTGTAGCTGCAAGGACGATGATAAACTAGAAACAACAGTGGTGAGAGTTCGATTGGCTGTTTATGAAGATTTCCGTTGATGGAGGGTGAGCTGGCCAACTACACGTTGGCCCCATGCAGACTGTTGGTCCCCACTACAGTGTTTAACTATTTGTTCTTTGCCTGTAACCATGTCCATCAATCACGCTGAGGTTTAAACGGTCACCACTACCTGTTTCTAGATTTCCTCCTGAGATGGCTGAGCACACGTGTCGTATTCACCCACCGAGCGCTGTTTGAACTGGATGAGGGTGGCCAGTTAGCTGGCCACCGATTTTTTTAATCACAACCATCTCATTGCTCACGCAGTTTTCAAATTACATTCATGCAATCAGAGGAACGAGTTTAGTCACGTACCTGGAAGTCGAATGTGGCTGCTGTGAGGTGCTTTTTGCTGCTGCATGCATTTGTTTCTGTGGTTGCATGATGGCTTGGTTGCTGATTCATGGTTGTTTTCCTTGTGCAGGTGTCCTCTAGCCAGATCTAAGCTGCAGGAGTTTGTTTCCACTTTCAGACTTGCACCCTCAAGCTGTTGATGTTGAATTTTTACAAGGCAGCGACTTATTTTCTCCATTGCTCCTGAATGATAGCCCGGATCGATCTGAAAATTTATGAGCATGTTCCTATCATCATTATGCACCTCCCATAGCAAAATTTCGATCAATAAATGCACAGATTTTGAGAAAAATGGAAAATGGCTAAAGATTACAGAGATCAATTTCTCAGAAACCGTGCAACGAAATCGGCTGAAACTGCTTGGGTAGGTTACTATCACCCATATGCATCTCCCCATGAAACAAGTTTTGAAACAGATGCACGGATATGGAGAAAATGCAAAAATGGCTGAAGGTGATAGGCGCTAATTTCTTGGAAACCGTGCACCAGAATTGGCGGAAATTGCTCGGGCATGTTGCCATCATCCCTATACAACTCCCCATGAAACAATTTTGCAAATGGATGCACGATTTTCAAGCTAGGGAAAAAAACAAATTTCAGCACTATGTATTTTTGCTTCCAAGCATTCTGCAGTTTTTTGCATGGTAAGAAAAATGAGGTTGGGCTATAATGCAGACTTGGAATTCGTTGATGTAGAGTCTACATGGAGCTTGGTCAGGTAGAGTGTGCGAGGCTTTGTTGCTTAACTTGTCACTTAAGAATTCTTGCTGTCAATCTAAGGCAAATAGTGTTTCTTGTATGACTGTGCAGGAACACATAACCAGGTGGGTGACGGAGGTGTAAAGAGACGGAACAGGGTGCCATATGGTGATGGGTTGAATAGAGGGGTGGCTGCATGCCTAACAAATAGATTCCAAGCTTCAGATTCCCTTCCAAAATCGAATTTGGCTCGCCCGAAGGTTCTACAGGATGTTTCCTGTAGAAAATTACAGAACATCCTGTAGAAAGCCCAGAACTTCCCATAGAAAGCCCAGAACTTCCTGTAGAAGGTGGAATCTCGACCTGAATGTGATCAAATCTTAGGAAAGGCGAGTGGCCATGGAAGGAATGTCTGTAGGGATGTCCTGTAGCCTGGTACGGACCCCTATCCTCGTTTTGCGTGACCCTCCTTACCTGCAATGTATTCCCTGCAACCTGCAATTATTCCACAGAGATTAGGCCTGTTTTTTTCTTCTTTTTTTTTTCTCTTTTTTTTTGAAAACAACTAGGGCGCCTCATGGAGGTTTTCACCCTAATTGCCTGCCCTGGGCGCCTCCAAGGGAGGTTTTCACCGAGGGATCTTATTCTCTTTTTATTTTCTCTTCTTTCCAACCCATTGACCACCTCATGGAGGTTTTCAATCAATGAGCCAATCTAAGGCGCCTCCGGGGAGGTCTTCACCTTAGATTTTTATTTTCTTCTTATTTTCTTTTTTCTACCCTACCCTACTTGAAAAACAAAATAATTTTCAAGTATAAGAATACTTCCAATGGAGCCATGTGCACATCGAGATGATAGACAAAATGATGTGGAGGCTTGAAATGCATGCTTTGACAGCTATTCGGATTTCAGAGACCAAATGATTTGACTTTGAAGGGATCAAACATAGCTGAGGAAGAGAGTACTGCTGCAACTTAGTGACTGTCTGGAACCATATCTCAATATAGCTCTGATATCTTTGGTCCTTTTGCTGATCTGGATCATTCTTCATGTCACCTTCTATCATGACCTTCTCATCTTCCTCTTTTTGCTTATTTTTCTCTTGAGTACATGGAGGATTTGATGGTAACCATGAGGGAACTCTCTCAATCTCTAATTCTGATGTCTTTTCTTCATCTAGTGCAGCCCATGGTTCTTTGATCTCCTCTTTTGAATCTTCTTTTGCTAGATGTGGTTCTTCAATGCCTTAAAGATAATCTCTCTTTTGCAATACTCTTCCTGAGCTATGGTGAAGATCATTGAGCTCAAGAGGAGTCATTTGGACATGTTGTGCCTCAGCTTTGCAATTGGGTTGAGCTATTCCAATGTGCAGGTTTGGAAATGGGGGTACGGGTAGTTGAGTAGGGATGTATATTTGAGATGGATGTGGATGGGGTTGTGGTTGGGCAGGTGGTGGAGGCAAAGGAACGGGAGGAGAGTTGTACTGGGGCCTCCACCCTTGATGAGGTGTGTTCCACTGAAGCTGTGGCTGAGCATAAGAGTTAAATGAATGAGCAGATGGTTGGGCATAATATGGAGATGGATCTGACCGAGGAGGGGGTGTGGACCAGGAAGGATGAGTAGGGGGGCCCCAAGAAGGCATGGAAGTGGCTGGATAGGGGTCGTAATAGGTCTGGGATGTCCCTTGCATTCTCTGCTGGTGAGGTATGGGTCCATGTCGCCTCCTTTGGTTCAGATAATAGAGTGGCTCAGTGGCTCCTTTTGCTCTCTGATATGCAGCTTTGATTCTAGGTAAGGAAGGGCACTGATCTATAGTATGGTCTTTTTCATAGACAAAACACACTTCTATGGAGTGCAATGGAAATTCATTCCTAGGATGCTTTCTAGTGCACCTGGGACAAAAGATGGCCAAAGCCCTCTTGGATTCCTCTTGCTTCCTTTGGATCTGCAAGGTATCCAGTTGCATGGCAAGAAACTGCCTCATATCACTCTTGAAATCTTCCTTCTGATTTGCAAATTCGTTTTTGTACAAGGTACTACTCCCAACATTTCTATTTGCAGCCTTTTGCTCCAGAGGAATGTTTTCTTCTTCTTCTCCCCTAGAGGTTCTTCAAATATGTCTTGCTGTCCACCTAAGGTTTCTTTAATCATAGCCATCAAAGAAGAGAGAAGGTTGGCCGTGTGAAGCAATGGGGGCGTTGTGCAATAATTTTTTTGAATTATCTCTACTCCTACAAGGCATGAAAGGAAATCTTTTTGGTTGATTTTTGCTTTTTTTTCTGCTTGTACCTACAAAACTAAAATAGATTGAAATGCAACTAACTATCTTGCTAAAATGAAAATGCGGAATTGAAATGAAAGCAGGAAAGGACTAATCTATTTTGCTCAAATGAGATTACAGGAATGAAATGCTAATCTACGCTTGCAGAATTGAAATTGCGGAATTGAAATGCTAATCTATGAAAGCGGGAAATGCTAATCTACTTTTTCATAAACGAAATTGCATAATGGAAATGAAATAAACTACTTAGCAGAAGATTGTAGTGGAAAATAGAAGAAAAGCAGCGATCACCAATACTCTGACGCTTCCCCGGCAACGGCGCCAAAAAGATGGTGGGCTCCAGTATTGCAGCAATAATGCTGCAACTCTTGGGACTCCCTTCTTTACTCTTATCAACCTGGTAGTTCGTAACAAACTTGGAAGCGACAGTGCTGTATGCACAAGTACTAGCTCTGGCTGCGGCTGTCACTTGGTCAGCTGGCACAAGTCCGCTAGGAGCTTAAGCCAACTTCTATGAGCTCTTAGAAGAATTTTTTTAACTGATGGACAAAAGCTAACTCAAAGAAGGCTAATATACTTGCAGAAAGAAACTGGAAAGCTGAAAGGAAACGTAAACTCTAGCAAACCCTAATTTTACCAGCTAGCCCTACTGATGCAAGAAAGAGGATGCAAGCTACTGAAAGAGATGCCATTGACTTCTAGTAAGGTAAAATGCATGTGTTTAAGCTACTTCTACAGTAACATCTGAAAAAAAAAAAAAAAAAAAAAAAAACATCTTTTTGTATTATTGAATAAGTTGTCAGAATTATCATGCATATGCTTTGACTATTTTGACTGTGCAGAGGTGGATTGGCGAGAGGAAATGCTTGCAGACAGTTGGGAAGGTTCAAAAAGGGCCTAAGGGATCCCTAGCACCCTTCTAGAGAGTTTCATAAAGTTTGGCTATCAAGAAACCGCGTTCGTGAGCTTCTACAGGAAGTCTGCAGGGGTTCTACAGGATGTTCTGAAATTTCTACAGGATGTTCCGAAAAGAGGATTTTGGAAGGTTGATGGAGGAAAAATGATGGGAAAGTGGAAATGGAGATTGGATGAGGATGTTAAGGGGTCTAGGACCTGGTGAATGAGGCTAAGGAGCGATTGGATTTGTTCGAGGATGGAGGAAGCGATGATGCACAAGAATGTACAAATTAGGGCAAGGTGGAAAAAGTATGGCAAACGAAGGGTAGGAATCATGGATTAAGGGTTGGAGCAGATTATCTGATGGAGAAAAGGTAGATAGAGAGGTAATACATGTGCTCTACAAGTTATTTCTCAAACTGAACAAACAAAGACTCGGAAAATCAAGGACCTAGCTACTTTAACCTAATCTAATCTAAATAGCAGCAAAGAAAATGAACATAAGTTTATTTGTAACGAAATCATGTGAAATAGCTATGAGAACTAAGCAATCATGAACCTGAGCATGTAACCACAACTGGTATCAACTTCTACCAATGAGAATCTAATACTAATAATTGCATGATGAAGCAAAGACAGTGTTTTTGGTGGCAGCAAGGTCACCTTGGTCCCAGCTCATGGTCCCACCGAGGGAGAGGTGAGATCAGAGGTGCTTGCTAGCCTTTTTCTAAATATCTTCTCTATTATTAACCTATCAAATCAATCTGAACATGAAAATTTATTTTAATCATCAAAAACGACCTAAGTAACAAAGCAATATGTTAATCTAAATAATAGATTTTATTCTAAGAATGCAGCAAAAACACATAAAGGTAAACAAAGGAGGTACTGGGCACTTGGGTTGGACCCAACCCCAAGAGCTACAACCTCCTAAAAGAGATTAGATCTAGTACAAAGATGGATTCATCTTTATTGAGCAAGAAATAATAGTTACATCAAAAACTGTCCACAAGGGAAAGCTTGAAAGTGTGCCGAAATGCAGAGCTAATCTACTACCTAAAAAATGACTAAAAGAATGACTAAAATCGAACTACAAACTAGCTAACTTCTAACTACAAAGTGACTAACTGAAATGAGGCCCAAAGCCTTCTTATTTATACAAATTGAGGACCCCAACAGCCCTCCTAAATTTTAGGAACTCAGCTGCCAAAACTTGTAGTTAACAGCAACTTTACTAGCCCTTGCTCGGCTGCCCTTGTGATAATCGATTTGGTGGCCCTTGAACTCCGAGCTGATGGTGGAGAATTCGAGGTAAGGGCCCATAAATGAAGGGGACACCTTCCTAAAAATCCTCTCCACGAATTTGGCTGCCAAGTGCTCATTTAAACCTTTGATTTTGTCTCCAAATTGACCAAAAAGACTGCATAAAGCACACATTAGACTTGTTGGCATAATGACTAACCCAATTCACTCTATTAGCATAAATATAATAAAAAGCATGCAATAAACTAATGAGAATGGTGGATTAAGTCGAATTAGGAGGCTGAATGAGTCCATATAATTATCCATTTTTGGGGCTCATCAGAGTGTCCAACAATTTTCCATATCAGATTGTGTCCTCTCAGCTCTAAAGTATGACTGCATTTACCTCTGCTAACATTTCCTGTGACTGTATGATTCTATCATTATCTTTCTTATAACTCCTTATCTCTACCTTGAAGATTCTCAGTGTCAGTGACAAATCGGAAGAGTTCCCAACACCATACTGCTCTTCAGATTGTATTTGTAGTCAACCATCTTGCTATCTATTCGATGTTTCTTCTTGCAAGGTATATCATGTCAGCTAAACCAAATCACAATTAACCAACGTACCTTAGTATGGGTCAGGGAGGATAACTTGTCTACAAGATTAACATATCAGCATGATTCATGCATAACATAATCATAACAATACATAAAAATATTACATAAGCATATAACCATGCAACTATCATTCTAGCTAGGGGCCAGTCATCAATGCATGACCTCAACAACAACACACACCATGACCTCATGCATGACAACCACCATCATTACTTCACTATACACTTGACCACATGCAAACATGAACATGCACAAGCAATGCATAACCATCCACATATATGCATAAACACATATAGCCAAGCATTAATGAATAATATTTGAAATCAAACCTACAAGAATGATACATGCAACCAAGCATATAATAATGTAACCAAACATGCAAGAATGTAACCAAACATACTACAATGATACATGTAGGCAAATTAAATCGACATGTAACCATTCATACACTCACAACGATGCATTCTACAACAACACCTCAAATTTCACATAATGACATCACTACAACCATGAATAACATCATGCAAATGCAACAAGCACATGGAATGAAAGTGTGAGAGACACACATGTAACTAACATGCATGCATGACCAACACATAGCCCATCCAGTCTGAAGGGTGAACCATGCTCTGATACCACTCTGTAACACCCTCCTGCCACATCTACCCAAGAAACTGGCTAGCCGGGGTAAACATACGATGATAGGCCACTAGTATATTATTCAACCTCCCAAGTCACATTAAGGAAGTGGAACAGACAAAAGTGCACCATACAAACATCCAATATCATCAACAGAACCCTTAGAGGAGAAATCATCCACTCAGAAAGCATGCCCCTAGGTTCCGCTATTGTTTTAGGTCTCTTCGGCCATAGTCACTCTCATGTTATGGGCAAGGGAGCGACCAACAACCTAAAGTCACTCTCACATGCCTACCTACTAGTGAATGTGGACTAGAATTTTCAGTCTTGTGTTAGCGACCCCAGGACTTAAGCCACTTTTTTAGGCTTAGAGCCCAAGTCACTACCCATAAGTGATTCATCTCTTCAAATTAGTAAGATAACATGGAAATGATAGTTCTAAAGAACATACTCATTCAAGACCTTAGATGGACCCCTACTAGCCATGATAGACATTTCGTCAAACATATTGCAAATGTGTAATCTACAGGTGTAATTCACATTTCTGAGCATAGGGGTCTCATACTTAGCTGATAATGGCTAAGAACCATTGATGCCTCAATGCATCAATTTCCATTCCATCCAGTAGGTCATAGATACATTGATCATTCAATTATAAGTAAAAACATGATGAGAGTCACACATAGCTGTTCTCATAAACCACATACATAACCACCATAATAGCAAAAAAAAATACTCATGAAAGTATAGTCATATAGACTAGATATAATCCATCAAAATGCTCATAGAAATACAAGGAGAAATGACCATTCATTAATTATGAAAAATCCAAACCCGGGATGGGACTTCCGTGTTCTACCTGACCGTAGAATGGCTGAGCCAAATCTCTCTTCATCCATTCACCCCCATGCCATATTCCAAGCATGAATGTGGGATCTCATAGAACACATGAATCGAAACTCATCCAAGGCTTCCAGAGGCCATCCACCTCAAGCCATCAAATAATGATTCCACCTCACGGTCGAACATCACAAAACCGTCATCAGATTGGTCTCCATTCAAGCCTTCCAGGGCTTCCTGAGTGTTTGTTCCAACCAAGGCTTCCAGGACTAATACTCAACGCATAATTGTTGTTGGGCTTCGATAGCGTTTGTCCAACCAAGGCTTCCAAGACTAGTACCTCAACCCACCAAGGACTTCCAGAGCTTTTGTCCAACAAAGGCTTCCAGTACTAGTAACTCAACCCAAGATGTTACAGGGCTTTGAGAGCATTTGTCTAACCAAGGCTTCCAGGAATTAATAACCCAACCCAAGCTAAGGAAACATGAGAACCAATAAAAAACAAACAACGAAAATAAACCCATAATCACCATGGCAATCTAGGAAATGGAAAGGCTAGGCAATCCACTATCAATCCAGGCAATCCTCAATGCCAATGACATATCACAACTAAGAAACCACATGCATGTGTCATGCATGCAGAAACTAGTGAAGGAAACATACATGTAACTTGGTACCTACAAGAAAATATCATGTAGCTTGTGATCCTGATGCCTCCTTGCACTTTCCTGCTTTTCCTTTGCCTTATTGCTCCAAGAATCCAAGTATGCCACACCCTCCAAGAGTGCTCCAAGAAAACTCTAAGTGTCCAAGATTATGAGAGAGGGAGTAATGAGAGAGCTCTCCAACACTGAAATGACAAAATGTTACCAACTGATTCTCAGAAGCCTTTTTATGGATGAGGCCTCTATTTTCTTCATTTTCCTCCTCACATGCAACATGTGACCTTTCACCTCCCTTTTCTCCTAATTTCCATTATTTTCATAAATAAATGTGCCAAAAATGCCTTTTTACCTTTTAATGCCTTCGTCATTGCCTTTTACAATTTCCTTAGCCATAAACAACCAAATGAACACCCCCTAGGATGTCTTTCCCAACATTTAGTTTGGAATAAGTGTCCAATCATCCATGGTTATGGTTTTTTTAACTTTTATTACATGGAATTTTCATGAGGGTTGTTACACCTTTGATGCTCTTAACTTTTGGAGAATATCTCTTGTAACATCATTATTTTGTATATGCATATTCCCTCTCCATAGGAATATTGAAAAGTAGCAACATAGTATAAACAAAATGGCTCCACTCACTAGAAATAATACTGTTTTCACAATTGTATAATGACCTCTTTGTGTTGGACAAGCAGATAACTAGAATACTTCTAGCCTAGAAATATTGGGATTTCAATTGAAGGACATGACAATTGGTCGATTTGCAAAAAATCCTCCTTTTGGAGTTTCCCTCATGATCTTGTTAAAAGACAAGTTCAAATACTTAAGCATTTTCAACTTGATTGGAGTAGTTAGTAATGTACCTGATAAGGAGTTCAAAGTGAGATCTAGGCTTGGAAGACTCTGTAAAATTTCAAGTGAATTTGGAATAGACCCTTGGAAGAAGTTTTGAGCTAAATTCAAGCGAAATAGTTCAACACAACTTCCAAGTATAGTTGGAATAATTCCATCCAAGTGATTGACAAACGTGTCTATAGCTTAAACCATCATAGTTTTACCAATCTACATAGGTAAAGAGCCTTCTAATAAATTCCATGACAAATTCAAATAGAATTGTAGATTATAAAGCCCACCAATTTCTCTTGGTATGCTTCCAGTAAGTCTATTGTGAGAAAATTCAAGCAATTCCAAATTTATACAATTTCCTAAGTTAGAAGGCATGCTTCTCGCTAATTGGTTGTGATGAAGGGAGAGATCTCTTAGTTTTTTAAGGGGTGGAAGGGGATTGGGAATCTTTCTAGAGAGTATATTTCTACTAATGTCCAAGAGACCATGTAGTTGTAATTATTGAAATTCATTAGGTATGTTTGCATCTAATTTGTTGTTTGCTAAATATAATATCTCTAAATTTGTAAGATTTCTTAAAGAAGGAATGCTTTCATTAAAAAGATTACAATATAAATCGAAAAAAGTTAAGCTACTAAGTTTGAAGTCGTCATCGATCGAGACATAAATTGCTCTTTGTTGATGCACTCACAATCGCCCTGCTTGTGGTATTGAGAATGTGGTTCTTTTTGCTAGTGCAAGCTGTCACACGGAATGAGTCGATCTTGCGGACAAGATAGACCTTCCTAGAATCTAAAGAAGACCTAATGACAAGCAAACCAACCAGACACTATCTTTCTCTAAATATGCTTTAATAAACAATGGCAAACAAGTGTTTTTAGGGCCTACCTTAGGTCCAACGCAAGCTTGTGGATGCCCTCGCTTCTTCGATCCAAATGAGATCCTTTCCGCGAATCTGCAAACACAAACAAGGTAAACACATTAAATAGCACCTGAAAAGACACTAGCATAAAACATATTTAACATGAAAGTCAAGGAGTCCATGAAACAAATAACATGAGATACTTGTTGAGAAAAATGAGTTTGATTGCATTAATTCAAAAGAAGAAGAACTTTACAACCTATGCCTTGACGCTGTACAAGCTCCTCCCAGGGTCCAGCAAGAGTTCTCCCCTACTTTGACAAGCTTCACTCACTTCCAAATGGAACCAAGAGGTGTGTGATCTCTCCTGTCAAGCTCAACAAAGGAAGTCCTAATTTCACCAGCATTTACCCTCAAAAGTTCAGCTTCTAACCTCTCTAGTCCTTACCCCAATGCCTGTATTTATAGTGCAATGGAGGGAAGTTACTAGTTCCTCCTTCAAAGGGATAAAGCCCTCCTTCAAAGGGATAGCTCCTCTCATCAAGGGATTAGCTCCCTCTCTTTTGGGATGCATGAACCACCTCAGAGCGAACAATCCACGTCAAAATTCCTTCTAGAATCCTTTAGAATTAACCCAAAGTGAGTTTTTTAAGATAAAACTTGTGCCTTTTGACTTTCACAGGCGTCCGCACCTACACCGTTAGGGACAGAGCGGGAAGATCCGCAGGTTTTGCAAACAGAAGGTGCGGGACCGCAGGTGACAGTGAGAGAAAGTGCGGAACTAGAGCTTTTATTGATTTTTAATATCTTTCTCTCATTTTCAAAGCTTGACTTGAAGAGCTGAGGTCTTGGGACTTGCTTAGGAGGATAGTACAAGTGATGACAGACTCATACTGACTGCAAATAGTCATGGTGACGATATTTTTGTGTAACACAAGCCTCTCCTCATGGAAGCACAATGATTGTTCTAAATAAATTTGTGAATAAGACATAAATTGTTCCTTCTTTGGATCTAGGGTTTTCCTTCCTAACAAAACATAATGGGGTTCTTTTGGAAGAAAAAGCATTATTGGGAAATTTCACTAGCATGTAGCCAACCTATGAAGTCGTTAATGGTTGGGTTTATGACAACTAGGAAAATCAAGAACCCAAGAGTATTCTCTATTTTGGAAATGGGTATTAAGCATTTCCTTTTCAAAACTAAGAAGATAGAGACTAGATATACAAGTAAGGTCCTTATTTCATGGGTAATAGAGGCATATTCCCCACCCGTTGGATTTTGGAATTTAATCCCCAAATGGAAATTTCATCTGTTCCTGTGTGGATTATATTTCCATTTCCTCCACTTCTTTACTAGGGGGACGACATTTTGAAGGTAATAAAATACAAGTTGGGTCGTTTTATTACTAGTGATATAAACACTTGGGAAATCTTTCATGTTGAAATGGACCTCTCAAAATGTCTCCCAGAGGTGATTCTGGTATACCTGGATGGATGGTCTCATATCCAAGCTTTAGATTATAAAAAGATTCCTTTCAAGGGTATCATGTGTCGTGAGTATGGACACTTAATGAAAAGCTATGCAAAAGGTCCAATTTCATGAAGCTCTCCAAGTATGACACCTCTCAAAGAGAAAGACAAAGATAAGCAGGGATTCATTCGAGTTAAAAGAAAGCACTAGAAGCAATAGTCATATAAGGAAAAATCTCAACACCAACCGCTTTCTAAAAATAGTTTTGAAGTCTTGAATTTTCAAGAGACCGAATATGAAAATTATGAGGTCTACGAGAATCAACCAATTCCCAAGAAGACTCTTGTTCCAAAGATCCCTCCTATTCAGAAAGATGAAGAAGGCTCAAATCAAGATTCTCTAAAGAAAACGTATGTGGTGGAAAAATATTCTCCAACATTTTCCATTGAAAGATAAAGAAATCAACATGGTGGATGAGAAGAAGTTCACCTCTTCTTCTCCTTCTTATTCATATGTGCTTATAATGTGATGGCCCAGCCCAATGTGTGACGTGGCTACTTAACCCACGCTGTCACTCTACAGGTCTCTCGACTCTTCGGTGATGAATCTGGGTAGGCGAACTGTCACACTCTAACGTTTAATGTAATGTACACCCGTATGATCGATTTGATTTCTATCTGTCTGTATTTATTACAAACCCTCCTTCCCGGTTGAGGGTGGCCACCTGCCGGTTCACCCGGTCCTTTCTCCTCCCGCCTTTTGTAAAACCCTACTCCTTGTGCTTTCGGGTCATTTCACTTATTCTCGTGCTCAGTCCAAGCTCTGCTCTGCGGTTTGGTTGATGGTTCTCCGGGTTCGATCCTGGCTCTGCTTCACGGTGGTTTCTACGGGTGATACGCCATACCCACGTCCTGAACACCTCTCTGCTGCGACTCCTGGTGGCTTGCTGTATCTTCGGACTTCCTCTGCTTAGTTTATGAGTGTCTTGGCGCGCGTTACCTGGCTGGTCTTCACCTGTATATAATGGTAAGTCTTGTTTTATGGGCACTCTCTGTCACTGGTTTCTTCTAGTTCCGTTAATTAGTTGCGTTCCTGTACAGATTGTCTGCAACTCAAACGCTCGCGGCTAGCTGTGCTCATCCTCGTCTCTGAAGGTAACTTATGGTTCTTTGTTTTACACTGTCACTGCTCCTATTTCAACTTCTCACAATTCTCGTTCCTTGTTCAGCTAGGGTTTCAGGTTCGCTTCTGCTGGTTTCCTTGTCAATTCGACGGTAAGTACTGTGCGTTTCTCTTGGTTCACATCTTCATTTCTTTTAATATCAGTCTTTCTTCGATTTGCCCAGTTTCTGTTCTAACCTTGCTCTGTTTGTGTGCAGGTTGTCTTGGTGCTAGCTGTCGAGGGTTTGTCCACACTCAGCCTCGGCTCCACTTGAATCTGGCTAATCTCGCAAACTGGTAGGGTTTGCTCCGTTCTGAGTTTAACTGTAGGCCATGGAGGGTTTGATAGTTTAGGTGCTGGCTTTATTTTGATTGTAATGTGTTGGCCGTGCCTATTCCGGCGTTCTGTGACCCTTATTTCTCTGTTCGAATGTAATAATTTATATGGCCGCTTCGCTGGAGGCGTTAGGTGTTTGACAAAGCTCAGAAAATTGTAGTTTGTGTTGTTTTATAACGCCCACAGTTATGTGGTGAACTGTATTAAATAAATCTCCCTTTCTGCACACAGTATTTGTGTTGTTTATAAAAGAAAATGAAACAGTAGCTCGTTTTGTTGGTACCTGATTGTTTTTGCAACAGCCGAAAAGGTTCTGTGCTTTTGTTCGCTGTAAACGCAAGTCTGTAGCGCTTCTTTTGTTACTCCGATTCAATGGGTGTCTGTAGAACTTCTTTCGTTATCTCGCTCCTATTACAGTTAGTGGTTGTTCGTTCCAATCTAGTTCTTAGAACATATAGAAAGAGTTTTGTACATGCATGTGAGAATATTAACAGTAGATTATTTCCTTGGCAAAAATAATATAATTGTATTACAGAGGTCTTATTCTGCTGTCTGTTACTCTTGTGCTGGAGGGGTCTCTCCCCTTGTTCTATTCTTTTTCTGTTTTTAAATTACATGGAGAGCATAACTGCTTCCCCTATTTCAGTTGAACTGTGCAACCTGAATTCTATAACTGCCACCTAGTTTCTTTAACAAAGAGTTAACTAAACCCTATTCATCTCCTAAGCTAAAACAACTTGTAATTAACAATGCTCTGAAATAAAATGAAACAAACAATAATTAAAAGAAAATAGACAACAACCAACTTAATGACCTGTCCACCCAAGCTTGTAGTCTTTGTCTTGTTTCTGTTCTTCTTCCGTGAGTCAGTCAACTGTCATTTGACTCCTCGGAGCTGGATGCTCCTGCATCATAATGTAACATTCTTCCCCACCAGTGATAACAAATAGAAAGAATCATAACAAAACGAAATTGGTCCTGAGAACTTTTTTGCCTCCCATGAGTCAAGTGATGGGTCGTCTTTTTGCATTTTGTAGAAATGTTATGTTTCTGCATTGTTTTGTGTAAGAAATTCATTAAAATTTACTCCTACTCTCATGAAGCAGTAGGAAGAAAAATCTGAAGATTTAATCTTAGAACTTTGCCCTCCCTACCAACTAGGAGGAGACTATTTTTTTAATTTCTTTTATAAAAATGTCATTACATAAAGCTGCTCAAAAAGACACTTAAAGAAGACCATATTGTAAAAATTCTCATTTATAAACTCTACTCTTTTCTATTAAAAATAATAATAATCATTTATTGAAAATCTATATAAATTTTAAATCATTTCTATTAAAAATAATAATAATCATTTATTGAAAATCTATATAAATTTTAAATCATTTCTATTAAAAATTATAATAATTATTTATTAAAAATCTATTTAAATTTTAAATTTTAAAAGCTTTTGGACTTTGCTAATATGTATATAATTTTTTAAATAATTAATTAAAAAAATTATTGAATATTGTTATTCATTTTAGTACAATATTGCCTCAAATTGTTTTGGATTTTATTATTAATATTACATTAAACAATAATTTTTTGAGAAATGGTAAAAATTCTTAAAGTATTTTCGCTTCAAAATATTTTTTATAATTATTTAATGATAAAAAATTAAATATTTTTTATTATAATTTTATTATAATTTTAAATGAGATTTTATATTATTTTATAATTTATTTTGAAAAAAAATCTAAATACATATGGATTTCATCATTTATACATTAAACAATAATTTATAATTTATTGATTATATATTAGACAATAATTTATTGAAAATTTGGAAAAATTTTTTTTTTTAAATATATAAATTCTAATTTATAGTTGAAATATATTAAAAACAAATATGAATGTTAAGGAAATTTTATGATTAGCTTAGTTATATAAATTAAAAGGATAGTAAATATTGGTAGATATCAATTCATAATAAACATCACATCTCACATTGTGAAGGTTAAAAAAAAGATAAACACTAACCAAATTATAACTTTATAATTATAAAAAAATTAATATATGAATTCAACATATATACATTTAAATAAATATATAATAATATTTTTAATCGGAGAAATTCACTTCATTTTATTATGAAAATTCTCTAACTCATAAATAAACTTTGCTATAGTATTATGGACTAATATCAAGGTTCATCACAGAAATTTGAATTTAAATAACATAATTTATTTCATAATTTGAATGTGAATAACCCGGTCAACGGTGGATACCTCGGCATTTGAATTGTCTTTTAACTTTATAAATTGTGTTTTATTAAGATCTTTCAAAGACGATTTTTAATTTTTTACTCGAATGGGTTTGGGTTTATATAATCATTAATATTTTAATTTTTTATTAATTTTTATAAATAATTTTTTATTTTTTTTTATTCTTTTAATATTAAATAATAATTTATTTATAATAAAATATATTATTTATAATTAAAATATTTTTTTTTTAAATATTGGTTTATTAATTTTTATAAACAAAATTTATTATTATTTTAATATTAAATAATAATTTATTTATAATAAGACATTAATTTTTTTAAATAATAATGAATATTTACGATAGATAAAATTTGTGCTTGGTCATAGTAGATATTGGGGTTATATCCTCTGTCGTGACTCTGCTTATGAGAATTCTAGAGTTCAAAATCTTCCGATTCGTAATGGAGATTAACAAAATTGATTACAAGACTTGCTCTCTGTCACAAGTATAAGTATAAGTATAAGTATATATGTATATATGTATGTATATATATATATTAAAGTTGAGAAAAAGTTATTATGTTTTAATTAAATTATTGAAAATAAATTATTTTACAAAATAATAATAATAATACTAAAAATATTACTATGTTAAATTAAAAATAATAATATTATTATATTTAAAATTAAAAGAAATTATAGCATGGTTAATAATTAGAGGATAAAATAAAGGGGATATTATAAAAAGATGTTAACTATGTTAAAATTATTAAAAATATTTTATGTTTTCATTAGTTTCAATAAAGAAAATTATCATCGTTAAAATAAAAATATTTTTTTACAAGTTTTATATTGAAATAAGGGGAATCATTCTTAAAACATCATAGGATTTATCATTCTCGTAACGCTAAGATGTTGAAAAGTGAAAACATTCTCATTATATCATAATTTCAAAATATTTATTATTATATTAACTTTTTAACATTACTGAAAAATATTATCCATCATTATTATAAAATCTATTTTAAACTTAAATTTATCAAGTATAAAAAACAAATTAAATAAATTAATATATGAATTTTAAACATTTAATTTAATATACTATTTTTAATCATTTAATTGAATGTAATGTATCAACTCTTTCCTATTAAAGGATAAAGGAAGCTACATATAAGAAATTCGATTCTTATGGTCTATAATAAATAGAAGTTTAAGAATACTTAAAGCCACTTTATTTTTTTTAATATTTTTATATATGTAAAATATTTTTTTATTATTTAAAATGAATTTCTGTTGATTTGATATTTATATATACACAAAAATTTATCTTATTTTTTATTTAATTTTTTAAAATATTTAGATGTAAAATTATTTTATAAAGTTATTATAATTTATATATATGAAAAAATAATATTTGTGATTTAAAATCATCTTTATTTTTAAAAAAAATTATTTATTTGAACTAAATCAAAATTGTAGTTGAAGAAAATTAGTTGAAGTGGTATGATTCATATTTTGTATTCTCGCTTTTGTGGGTTCAAGTCTGGGATAGTTTTAATTCCTCCAAATGTGGTTTCTATCCTCAACCCCTCCCCGTGAGGTTTAAACCTCAAAAATTATGAGGACTAAACCCCACACAAATTAATTGGTCTACATCTCATGAGTTCCTATGATTAAATGTTATCCTTGAATAAAAAAAGCATGCATTCATCTCATATTTTTCTTTCTTAATTTTTATTCCTTATATAATAATCATTAATGGATCATTTGGGAAAATATATTGAAAAGGTACAATAATGTTAATTAAAAAATCCTCGATGGGGGCTTTAACCATCACTGCAACTGTGGATGACGAAAGTGTGACCTTGGCATCGGGCAGTGGCGTGCATCAATGTGCTAGATGGTTAGATAATTTAATGTCGATCGCCTTGGATGTGTCTTTCATAACGTTGCAGGGCATCTAGCATTAATCTCACTTGTGTCTTCGATGCCTACAAAATTTTTGATTCGGGACATAGCACCAAGTTCATTGGTATGCTTCCCCATTCTACACTATTAATCTTCTCATTATTGTTTCTTTTGCTCATCATGGAATTATGTTGCATCATCCCCCTTTTCACATATCTAACTACCTGCTTATCTCCACCTTTCCATCTGCGCTCATCGGAACATGTCGTGCATAAGTTGCACTCTCTAATTTTTGTCAATCATCTGTTTGTCTTCATGGAAGGTCTCAACATTTTTTTTTGTTGCACTTTGCTAATCCTTCAACCTTAGGGCTTCTCATTATAGCACGTCTATCCCTTCCTTTAGTGGCTATGGCTCATTAGCATGTTGATAGCCATTGAGGTGGTGAAGGTTGTGATAATGTTAGAGGCTCACAGGCTTGGTTCCATGGAGAGGATTCAACACATCATTTTCATACCCATACTCCTCTTGATATTTAGTCAGAGATTAATGGCACGAAAGAGAAATCTTGTCATTTGAGACAGGGAATTATTAACTCATAAGTTTTGGATGGTTTCATTAGGATTCTTCACACAAAGAACACCATGAGCAAAAAAAAACGACTACTTGTATTGACACTTGAAACCTCGTTTGGAAAAGGTGCAAGTGGATAGAAGGGATGCACAAGATAATATTCTGATAAGGTTGAATGAGTTTAAATTGTTTTTGATGGATGTCAAAAGTCATCTTGCTCACCCTTAACTAGGCTTGTCTCCAGGCTTGGTAGAGGCATCCCATTGCAAGCATAAATATGTTCCTCTTTCGAAAAGGTTGAGATCCTAAATTTGGTTTGATTTTCCTAGTAACAAATCAACATAAAGCTTCACGATTTAATATGTACTTTATATTTTAAGAAAATATAATGTATTAATTATAAAAAAACACTTAAAATAAATAATAAAACTATTAAAATCTTAAAATTATCTAAAATTATGCAAATACAACAAATAATCATGAGAATACTAAACATATCAGATAATAGATATTATAAAAATATTGATAAACAAAAAATTTAGAGTGATGTACCAAGACCAATATTTCAAATATAACCCATAATGAAATTAATAAAAAAAAAAATAGAACCTTATATCTTTACTACTTGATGAATCACCTACCAGAAGAAAACACAATTGTTTCATATTTGAATGACTAACTAAAATTAATAGCCTCTCTTATTACCATTTTTTGAACTTAGTGCCTATGTATCTTTTTAAACATTGTTTTAATGACTAGTTTTATTAAAAAATGATTTTACTCTAAACACTTTTATTTTATTTCTATGAAATATAATTATAATCATGGTCTTTATTATTCCATTGAAAGTGCTCTACAACTTCGGACAATCCAACCTATTACTCGTCAATTTGCAAGAGCTCTTGGTTTACTCCTTTTTGTTTCTATTCTACCTCATAAGCCGATAAATAAAGAAACAACTCGCAACAACCTATTGGTTTCTTCGATGGAAGATTTAGTTATTAAAACCCTTGAAGAGTTAGCTGATTATTCTGAAAGAGAAAATCAACAAGGTAAACTTCCACCTATTGAGGAAGATTTGGATGGTGAAGGGGAATATTTTCAAATTTTTGATGAAGAACTACTAGGACAAGGAGAACAATCATATTATAATGAGGATTTGAATGCTCGAGGAGAAGATTGGTAAAATTCATAAGGAGAAGAGAAGGAAGAATAAGACATGGTTGATGAATAGTTGGATTGGATGGCCCAACGGCCACTTGATTTTCCAGGAAATCATCATCATATGCCTAAACACCAGAAAATTATGCTTTTAAAGTTTGATCCCGATAAGAAGACGAAAGTTGAAGACCATATTGATGACTTTTACATGCATTTTCAAATGATTGAGGTACACTTTGATGATACACTTTAGAAGGTAGAGCATCGACCTGGTATCACAGTCTTCCACCTAATTCAATCCACTGTTAGAGGGAGTTCAAGAATTTTTTTTGGATAAATTTGTTGATGATAAGACTCCCTTGTTACTAAAATAGCTTGGGAATATTAAGATAGGGGACAAGGATAAAGTGAAGGATTTTAGGAAAAGTTTTACATGCTTGTTGAATAAGTTCCCCACTTATGTTCAACCACATCATTCAATAACCAAATATTGTTATACAACTTCCTTTCCTACAAATATATCCATGTTCGTTAAACGAGCTGCAAAGGATACATTGGATTTGAACTTTGCGGAAGTGATAGATGTTCAAAAGGACTAGCTGTCTATTTGAGGTCACTCACTAACAAAGTATATTAAAAAAAGAGAAGGTCAAGTGAGGCATCTACCAACATTAGGTCTTTAAATTTGCCTTTATTTAAGACGAACAACAGTAATCAATGAGTTAAGTCTGCCTTAGAGATCTAACTCGGTGTTCAATGTTTAAGTTGGAGTATGAATAACTATTGCACTTTCCATCAAGAGAATCATTTAGAGAAGACATGTCCCCAATGGAACCATACAATGAATGCTATAATAACTAACTTCATAGATACTCTATTAGAAGATGAGAAGTCTGAGCAGAGTGAAGAAACAAACGAACCTACCATGGATGAGGAAATTGAGGTGATCTACATTTATTTGATGCATTCAATGTCATATACAATGTTGATAAGAAGAGTGTTGATGAACCACCAGTGGGTGAAGCGTCTCCTGAACAAGCAAAAGACCGATATAATCTGAAGAGAAAAGGACCTATTTCTAAGCAAGAGCTTAAAAAGAAATTATTGAGAAGCATTTTAACACCCCATAATCCTGCTCAAAATTTGTAGAATAAGTCTGGAAGAGATCCCCCTTATAAGAAAACTTCCATGAATAATAATAATAAATCCATCACTCTTGAATCTTCTAACAAATCTACCCCACCATATACTTTAGCACAACCTGTTAGGAATGAAGGTATTAATTATCATATTGTTGAGGATATGAAAATATCTTGTGCTAATATTTCAATATTTGAGCTCACAAAGATAACATGATAGCTTGAACTAATTACCCAAGAACTCTCATCACAAAGCCTGATAAGTAATGATGTTTATACTTCTCAAGTTTTGTCTGGTAAATCTCGTGATATTCTCAGCCTGTAGACAATGCTGTAAATTTAAACACTAACAATCTCTACCCTGCGTTCCTTTTAACATTTGAAATCTTTAATTATGGTGTCCATAATTTTCTCGTTGACTCTAGTGCATATGCAAATGTTATGCCATTATTTTTTGCTAAGAAAATTAATGCTAAATGGGAAAAGGATGATGCATGAATCGTAGAGCTGGATAGATCATTGTTCCCAAAAATTGGTGAACTCCATAATGTTATTATCTATTTGTCACCAAACCATAGAGTTCAACAGTGCATTAGCATTGTTATGGTGGACATTCCAGAGCCCTATGGTTTTCTTTTGAGTAGAGACTGGTCTAAGAAATTACAAGGGTATTTCTCAACAGACTAGATACATTTTTGGCTTCCTTACAAGGGCAGAAACAATCATTAGGGGACTTTTGAGATCTAAAATGGGCCTCCTAGGGAAATTATAAAATAATAGTGGAAATAATAAAATAATATTTGATTACATCATCAAATTTTAGAGGGATATATATATATATATATATATATATATATATATATATATATATATATTCAACTTATCTCCCTATGGGTTTACTCAAATTTCGAGCGGAAACACTAGTTCGATGTAGAATTTGATTCCTCATCCAAGGAGCACCCATGTTGCATGCTTTTGATGGACCCTACTACATGAAAAATCAGAAATACATGAAAAAAGTGATTACAGTCATGTTTTTCATGTATTTCTCATTTTTTGTGTAGTAGGGTCCATGGAAAGTATGCAACATGGGTACTCCTTGGATGAGGAATTAAATTTTGCATCCAATGAGTACTCCCACTCAAAATTTGAGTAAAAACTTAGGGATATAAGTTGAAAATAAGAGTTGAAAAAGTAGTTTTATTATTTTATTATTTTTTAATCATTTTACTTTTTCACTCCAAACATGGTTAATCATCCCCCATGGTTGACATCATCACCTTGAATCCTATTGGTTCTTATAAAGTTTATTTTAGTTGTACATTTTTCTTAGGAGGCCCATTTTAGACCTCAAAATTCCCCTAATGCGAATTCAAGTAGAAAATGAGCCCTATATGAAGTACACCATGACACCACTTTAGGGACATAATGAGCCAGTTGGATTTGTAGACATCATTTTTAGAAATTGTTTCTTAGAAGTTGATCATGAATGTTATCAAGCGTAATCATCACTCGTACCATCAGATACACAATTGGAGCTCCTTCCTTGTAGTCCAACTAGTGCAAATGACTATGTAATATAGATGTACATACCACTAGTATAGGAACACGCCCAAGAACTATTAATATGTGGACCTTATACTTTGATGGTTCTAAGACTCAAGATGGCTCCAGAGCTAGTTGTATTCTTGTTGACCTTTAGAACAAAAGGTACATTTTGTCTTGCAGCTTAGAGTTCAAGTGCATGAACAACACTGTTGAATATGAAGCACTCATTTTGGGGTTAAATAAATCCATAGACCTCAAGGTAGAGGTACTTAAGGTAATTGGTGATTCATAGATCATTAAACGACAGGTATGAAATACAATTCACTGTGTTTCACCTACTTTGAAAAACTACCAACAAGAGTTATGGTGACTTCTTTCATGTTTTAAAGAATTTAATATTATTTCTATTCTTAGGATACATAATGTTGTCACAGATATATTAGCCAATGTAGTTGCATGAATGTCATGATTAAAAGATGGTTTTTTTGTTGAAATTATTTATAAGCCATCTGTGCCTGACAATGTAAATGTTGTTGTGTATTTAATGATGAATTGTAGAAACTGCACTTCATAGCAAATGGAGATGTGTTTAAAGATGTAGTTATTGAAGAAGATGAGCATGACAAGGCTTTGTAGGAAGAAAATCAAGAATCAAAAGGGAATCCTATGCCTAAGGGTGTGCTATCTCTTGAGAAACTTTATGACCAACAAAACTGATTTAGAGGATGAATGAATGCAAAGACTTAAAGCTCAACGCTATGATATGAACAATTCAAATTGGGAACCAAAGAGGATCTGAAGTATGTAAACATCAGTACATGTTGTTCTCCTCAATAACGACAAGATTTTATTCATCTCTTCAAACAGTATCAATATGTATTTGCGTGGACATACAATGATCTAAAGACTTATGATACACACATCATTCAACATGTTATTCCTATCAAGGAAGGGGAAAATCATTTTCAACAGAAACTAAGGAAAGTTCATATGAAACTTCAACCCTTGATTTAAAAGGAATTAAGGAAATTGTTGGATGCTTGGATCATTTTTAAAGTTCGACATTCTATATGGGTTTCCAACCTTGTTCTAGTTAGAAAAAATTCTGGCAAGATATGCCTGTGTATTGATTTTCGCAACCTCAACCGAGTTTCAGATGAGGACAATTACCCTGTGCCATCGATGGAGCAGATACTCCAGACGATATCTGGGTCATAAATTTTCTCACTCCTAGATCATTTTTCTGGATATACTCAACTGCTAGTATCATAATTAGATCGCTTGAAAACCATGTTAAGGACAAAGTGGGGAACTTTGCATTTAAGTGAATGCCTTTCAGACTTATTAATGTTGGCACTACTTTTCAAAGGGCCATGGACATCAAATTATGTGGATTGATTGGACAAAGTGTAATTATCTACTTAGATGCCGTAACAATATTTTCTAAGAAAAGATCATATCATGTTGGTCATCTTAAGAGAGCAATGTCACAAGTATGAGATTTCATTGAATTCGAAAAAGAGCATGCTTGGTGTGTTGAAAGGTAATATCTTAGGACACATCATTTCTAAGAGTGGAATCAAAGATGACATGGAAATGGTCAAATCTATCACTCAAATATGCTTTCTTATGAACAAAAAAACAATGCAATCTTTCTTGGGAAAGATCAATTTCCTACGCAAGTTCATCTCCAGCTATGCATAAATTATTAAGCCATTACATGAGATGATAAAGAAGGATGCTACATATGAATCAGAGAAAAGGGAAAAATATGCCTTTTCCCAGATCAATTAAGCCATAACTAATGCTCCAGCCTTATATAGTCCTGACTTTGGAAAATATTTCCTGATATATACTTTTTCTTTTGACGCATCTATTGCAGCCATACTAACACATAAATACAATCAAGGGAATGAACGACCTATATCTCTCGTGATGTTGCCTTCCAGGGATCTCAACTGAATTATCCCACTATTGATAAGAAATCATACATAGTTTATATGGTGGTTAAACATTTTAGGCCTTACCTCCTAAAATCTAATACGATTATCTATGTGCCTCATCCAATTGTTATAACATTATTTTTACAATAAGAATTGGGTGGCAGGATAGAAAAATAGATGATATGCTTAGAGGAATATGATCTTGAGCTCAATCTAGTTCACATTGTTAAAGGCCACAGTCCCTGTCGACTAGCAGCTGAAGTGATGGATTCACCAGAAGAAGATACTTCAAGATGGGAACGATAAATAGAGATGTATAATGTTCAACAAGTTCCTCCCACAAGTACAACCACGTCTTGGTATTCATACATATGACAATATTTAGAGCATGGCACCTTGCTTTTGCATTTATCGAACAAACAGAAGAGGGAAATCCACCTTAAATCTTTATCTTACCATCTTTTCCATGGTGTGATTTTCCAAAAGCACCATAATGGTGTCTTGCTTAGATGCCTAGAGCCTCAAGATTCAGAAAGGGTGTTGAAAGATATGCATGACAGACTATTAGGTGGACACTCTACGAGGGATACCAAAACTCATAATGTTATGAAGGCCAGTTATTATTGGCCCACATTATTGAAGGATGCTCATGCTTAAGCCCAAAAGTTCTCTATATGTAAAAGGTGTGCTAGTCAAGATCAAAAGTCAGCTACCCCATTACTGCCCATGGCACTTGAAGAACCATTCCAACAATGGGGATTGGATGTTATTGATGAGATATTTCCTCATTTGTAAAAGTAACATCGATACATTTTAATTGCAAATGATTATTTCACTTACTGGATCGAAGCAATGCCATTGAGGCAAGTTAATGATCATGAAGTCATCCAATTTCTTAAGCATAATATTATAACTAGGTTCGTCATTCCTACATCACTCGTATTTGATGATGCAACTTATTTTTCCTCATTAAAGACTTATGAGTTTACATTAGAATATGGCATTGTTTTGAAGCATGCATATAACTATTACCCATAGGGAAACAATTTAGCTGAATCTACAAACAAGAACCTTATCCACATTATCAAGAAAATTGTTTTGTTTAAGCAAAGGAACTAGCACAATACTTTGGTGAATGCATTATGGGTTGACCGTGTCACTCCTAAACAAACTCTAAAAACATCTCCATACTTCCTTGTATATGGAAAATATGTTATCCTTCCATCGAACATTTACATTCCCGCCTTGCAGTTTTTCCAGGAATCTCAAGGAAAACCTTGTCTTATTGTTCCAAGTTGGATAGACACTCTTCTTAAGGTTGAGGAATAAACGCTCAAAGTGAAATAGAATTTTTCCATTCATCAGAACCGAACCAAGCATTGGTTTGATAAGAAGTTCGTAAGGAATAAAAATTTTGGTGTTTGATAAGAAGTTCATAGGGAATAAAGATTTCGGTATGCGTGACTTAGTATTGAAGTGGGACAAGGCCCGCGAAGAGAAAGGGAAGCACACTAAGTTTAAACCTTTGTGGATTGGATCATATACCATCACTTAAGAACTTGGCCACAATTCTTACGAGTTGAAATATCTAGATGGGATGACTAAACTCTTCCTATTAATGGTTGAGACCTTAAAAACTATTTCTAGTAGCAACCTTGGGATGTGTTCCTTTTGTACAATTTTCTTTCTTTGTTTTATGTTTTTTTTTTCATGTCTCATCCCACTTTTGGTGATTGGTCAGTGTACATAAATAAGACCTTTGTGTGTGAATGCATGTATGGCTCAAAGTGGCTATGTGGTGAAACAAATAAAGATTGTGACCACTGCTACGCTTGGCTATATGTTAGTTCTTCTTCTTTGTTTAGGATATGCCTAAAGTCAAGTAATGTTCAGACGGATAATACAATACATTCAAGAGGAAATTATCGAGTACAACCATGAAACCTTCATCTATTTAGCATTCATATTGCTTAACTTGGTATTAAAATTACTTGGTGTTGTTAATGTTAATCCAATCAAGTAGAGAAGGAAAAGGGGAAAACTAATGGTGAGCAAACCTATATTAGAGGTATATATACCCTTATCTGAAGGAACAACTTCTTTTGATCTCAATAAGTTAGGATCTCTCTTCTGCCCCAATAAAATAATAAGTGCCTAAGAATAGTCCTATAAGTAAAATAAATAAAGTGTGGAAGAAGAGAAAGGATTCTTGTGCAAAGAGGTGGAGCAAGTAACTTTGTTGGGGTACAGAAAAGGTTTGTTGGTAGCAAAGCAACACCAAAGATAAAAACTAAGACTCTGAATATCTTTAACTCGCAATTACATATTACCCTTTTCCTGGATTGAAATAGTTGTGAAATGGAAAAAATTCTTATGTGTTAAACCAAGAGAGGGAATGGTGGGTACTACATCTATAACTGAGTTAAGTGGGGAAGCCAAGGAAAACCCCTTGATTAATCAATACATCCTGAAGGGCTAATTATTCTCTAAAAATTGTTCCTAGATAGATAATTTGAAGTTCATCCAGTGTGTTTGCCAAGTCTTGCCGTTGTTACAACACCCTCCAAAAATTTTTCTATATTCAAATTTTGGAGCCTACTTTCTAACATGTGAAGTGTCACTTTTTGTCATCGAGTGATTTTCATGTTTCTACACATGTTATAAGTGTCCGTGTTCCTTCCTAAGTGTCGTTATATCATCAAGACTAGTAATAATACACTTTAGAGTCATAGTATACTTTCTAGTCACAAAACGTCGCTTTTGGGTCGCAACTACAAATACTTGGTTTATTATATTTGGTGAGTGTTTGTGAACTAGATTTTTGATGTATGATTCTAATGAGTTGATATGTGTCGTGCTTGAATTTTCTCCTAATTCAGTGTGCTTTTCCATGTGTTATCTCTCCAGACTTAGACAATATTCTAACTTTGTAAGCCTACCTTTTAGGCCATGAGAAGCACACAACACACCCCCAAGGCTTAGTGGATACCCTCGTTAGTTTTTGTTGCACTCTATGCCCAGGAGGTTTATATCTAGCACATAACACACTATTAGTCCACAGACCCTTCTCCTTGTTGCTTGTTTCTATACCTTGCACCAAGCCAAGCATCCAATCTCCCAATTGACTGTGTTTCCCACTCTTATTGGGTAGTGAGGCCTTCCCTTGTACCTTGTATTTTTTCCCTTCACCCTCCTTGTGGCCTTGGCTCTCCCTTCCAAGCGCAAAATGCATCATTAGTGAACAATCATGTTGCTTGTCCCTTGTTCCTACGTCCCACGCCCTCCATCAGGCCTCCTCCCCCTCCAGTTCAGTGCACAATGCATTATCAATGATTAGTGAAGCCCCTCCTTGTCTCTTACAAGTGTGCCTTGCATCCATAAAGCTTTTATCTTTCCCCTTTCAACATTGTTGATCAACAAAAAGGAAAAAATGCATGAAGTGTGATAGAATATGAGATTTTTGGGCTAATGTTTGCTTGTCATGAGTAATATACATCTACAGGTGTTCATTGAATCATGGAAAATATTTGTGAGGTGTTTTGACAATAATTAGTCCCCAAGGAAGCATCTCAAAGCAAAGGAACCATGTTACGACAATTGAAAGAAAAATGGAATCCAATGGATAAAGTGACTCATGAAAACTCCAAGATCTCTCAAGACCCTTTGGAGGGTAGATGGAAACAACAATGCAAGATCTGTTACGAGTATTGAAGACATAGTGGCAATTCCGTAACTTATCAAAGAACCTTATGTACATATCACAATGAGTCCAAGTCATCTACCTTGTCGTGTTGTCGTCACATGATGATGTGGAAATTATGATGTAATTTTGGAAAACATTGTAAATGTAAATATGTGTAAGTCCAAGAGTCATATATGGACAAAAGAGACACATGGAGAAATACAAAAGTCACATATAAGTTCACGAGTCATATAGAAGTCTAAAGGGCACATTAGAAGTCTAAGAGTCATGGGGAAGTTCAAGAGTCACAAGGATATGAAAGGTCACCACTTTTGTTATAAAATAGGCCTTATTGCTCAAAGAGATGACTTTTAACCTTGGCTTCTCCATCTGAGCATTAGAGAGGAAGATAGTTTCTTTTGGAGAACGAGTAGTGGCTTAATGCTCCACTATTGGAGCTATTGGTGTTCATTGTATTAATGTATCTGATAACTTTCGCCTAATATCAAAGATCATTGAGCTAACACATTTTCATGTGTATGTCGTGAATGTTTTGAGACTATTCTTTGGATGTTTGTGGTATATGTTGACATTCATATGTACCAAATAAATTGAACTATTTCGGTGGCTTTGGTGTTCATCTCATTGAATATGTGTTGTACTTGGTTTCATGATCATTGCATCTATGTGAAGTATTTCACTTGATGACTAAAAATTCGTTCATATGTATGTGTTTGGGTCTTTATTATATTAGTAGTAACACTTCTCTTCTAGCGACTCACTTCAATTTCCTTCTAGTGAAAGAACCTCAATACATATTACAATTGAACATTTTAGAAGGCATACTTACTTGCTCATTCAAAAGTACATGTACATTGCTCTCTTATGCTAACAGTTGTAGCCAAGGAAAATATTTAATTAAATGGCAGTCGAGCAACATTTCTAATGGGGCTCCTATTCCAAACAATGTAAGGTCTACTTGGGACTTCATATCGAGGAGACCACCTATATGTTGATGGGATCCAACACCATCAATAGTACCCTAATCATACTAAGAACTATATGCATTTTTTGTGCACAAGAATAGGTTCCTTGCAGCTTCAAGAGTCTTTCTTCTTCTATCTTAGTCATGAGAAGTGAGTTTTTGATGCTTTTCTCACCTCAACCTTGCCATCAAACATGTGAATAGAGTTCCCTTGTTGGATTATGTGAACCAAGGACAACAAGTTTCTCCACAACTCTAGGAACATCATGTAGAAGAAAGTTAGGGAGACTAGGTAGTTTGACCCTGATGCTAACAAGTCTGGATGGCTTGAGTTTTGATTTGTCTACAAAGTAGATTGCTCCATCTACATTGTCACTAAATTATTCAAAGAAGTCCTTCCCAAAAGGTCACGTCATAAGTTTCTTATGAATTAAGAAACTATGCATCTTTCCACGAAGTAAGTGAGGTATTAAACAAGTCTTCAGTTATTCCAATATTTCATTGTGCCACAATATAATGAGTAGATTCAAATGCTTTACCTTTCCATGGATCTGGTGATTTTCTTTCTCTTCATTTCTTTCTTGTATCATTTTGTCCCAAGAGAGCTTTCATGTGGACGCCTCATGTCCATTTTTGTTGTAGATTATACAATGAAGATTAGGTCTTTCTCCTTGGTATTGTTTACCCTCCTACCTCTGTTATTCTTCTTTCCACGTGTATTTTGCCTCCTCTTTCCTAGCTAGAATAATCTTGTGCTTGATTCTTCTCTTTTTGCACAAGGCACATAACTTCTTCAGAAGACTAAGAAGTTGTCTTCCTCTTTCCAAAATCTTTCTCTTTCTACAAGCTTCTCCATAAGATAGTCAAAGGTAATCTCTTTAAGTTTATCGCTAGCTTGTAATGATTCAAGGTAATCAAGATATGTGGGATATAGTGCCTTGAGGAAAGCTATGAGAGGAACATCCATTTTAACACCAATGGCTTCTACATTATGCATAATAGCTCTTATTTCAGAGGATAGGGCAAGGGGATAATCATCTTTCAATTCAAGATTGAAGAGTTTGATCATAAGTTGGACTACTTCAAGCTCAGAGTGTGAGTCATATAAGTATTTCAGTTTTTTTAAGGCGTTAAAGGTGTTTGTAAATTGTGCAACTTGACAACTCACCTCTTCATTTACTGATACAACAATCAAGGCATAGGCCATATTGTTCTTATTTTC